>OX596249.1:7206214-7314849 GCA_951394255.1 Polyploca ridens
AATGGTGCTGATTCTGTTGTTTACAACAAAACTAATTTAGTCTTACTATATCTCTTTCTTCTGGCGCGCAAGCGATTGCGAAGATGGTACGTCGTGACCTTCTCAGCTCCAATACGCGCCAAATTGAACAGGCAATAGAGCGAAACCGAGGGTCCAAAGTATTCACTCAGCAGCTTGGAAGGAGCCACCTGACGAAGCTGACGACGCATCATGGCAATATACCGCATTTTCAAAGCCGGATACTTTCGCTGAGATCTACTTCTATAGCCTTCTATAGCCAACTGTACGCTTCACATGCCCCTCAGACGCAGCGTGACATTCACGATTCCAGAGCCACCCTGACTCGACAATATACCGACGAACTACCAGACATCAGCCAGGACGAGATTGTGTTAGCTCTAAAACAGCTTAAAAATGGAAAAGCCCCGGGTGAAGACGGAGTTACTTCAGAAATTCTAAAGGCAGGAGGAATTCCTGTATTGAAGAAGAAGAAGAAGAACTACAGAGCCTCTTTAACTCGGTTATTAACTGCGGGAGAACTCCAAAGGCGTGGAACGGGAGTATTGTGGTTCTGTTTAAGAAGGGAGATAAAACCCTTCTTTAAAACTATAGGCCCATCTCACTCCTGAGCCACGTCTACAAGCTGTTTTCCAGAGTCATCACGAACCGTCTTGCCAGAAGACTCGACGAATTTCAGCCACCGGAGCAGGCCGGGTTTCGAGGAAGATTTGGTACCATAGACCACATCCACACAGTGAGGCAGATTATACAGAAGTCTTAGGAGTATAATCGGCCCCTGTGTCTAGTCTTTGTGGACTATGAGAAGGCCTTTGACTTCGTCGAAACCTGGGCTGTTTTGGAATCCTTGCAGCGATGTCAAGTAGACTATCATTATATCGAAGTGCTGAGATGTCTTTATGATGCCGCAACCATGAGTGCCCAAGTACAGGACCAGCAGTCTAAACCTATCCAACTACGCAGAGGAGTGAGACAGGGGGATGTCATATCCCCGAAATTGTTCACAAACGTATTGGAGGATATGTTTAAGACGCTGGACTGGAAAAGGATGGGCATAAACATAAACAGCGAATACATCTCACACTTACGATTTGCAGATGACATAGTCTTGATGGCGGAGTCGCTGCAGGAGCTACAACAGATGCTGGATGGCCTAGAATCAGCCTCGCGACGGCATGAACTTGGATACAACCAAAGTCATGATTAAGATCACATTGATCCGGGATCAATCGTCGTAAATGGCCACCATCTCGAAGTTGTTCAGGAATATACCTACCTCGGGCAGATTCTGCAATTAGGTAGAAACAACTTTGAGAGGGAAGCCAAGAGAAGGATGCAGCTGGGCTGGGCAGAGTTTGGGAAACTTCGTAGGATCTTCTCGTCACCCAAACTTTATAACGAACTAGTTGTCCCCCTAGTTAGCATCCCCGAGGAAGCTACTTTATCCCCGATACTGGGATATAGATACGGGGATAAAGTAGCTTCCTATAAGTGAAAAAGAAAACAAATCCGACCAGTAGTTCCACAGATTAGCCAGTTTAACCAAACAAAAAAACTCTTCCACTTTATAATATTAGTATAGATAGATAATTAGTGCAGTTTATGAGGAATATGTGCAATTTATAAGGAATATGTGCAATTTATAATAAAAAAGTCTAATTCCGATATTAATATCGGAATTCCGATATTGAGGTCCAATATCGGAAATCAATATCGGAATTGAAAAACCTTCCGATATTACATGCCCTAGTACGCACACTACTATGTGTTTTTTCGAAATTTAATCATACGAAATGTGCGGATATTAGACAATGGTGCCGATTCTGTTGTAAATCGCACTAAACTAATTTTAGTCACATCTCATCTCTTTCTTACGAACATTATTGAAAAAGGATAGAACATATTTTAAGTTGTCAAATTAATCATTGCCGTCTTATTTTGCGTGTATTTAGGCGTAACCACGATAAATGGCGACTAAATTTATATTGAAAACAAGCATTGGACTAATTTGACAGGACTAAATTTCTTACATCCTTTTCTTATGTTCTTTGTTAGAAAGAGACATAGTGAGATTAAAATTAGTTTAGTTGTGAAAAACAGAATCAGGGCCAATTAATATCATAACAACCAAAAGAGATAGACACATAGTTATTTTCGAGAGTATGTCGATTGAATCATGAAATTTAATAAATCATGTAAAACACGTTTACCTCAATAACCCAGTTTTAGAGTTACAGATCAAAAATAAAAATGTTTTTTTTTTACATATTGTTAATTTATTTTATCTTCTGTACACTTTCTAGCTTTCAAATAATACTACTTTGAAGAAAATACAAAGTTTACTGAAAAAGAAACAAAGAATAAAAGGAAAACAAAACATTAAATTTTTTTAAAATTACAATGCCTTGTTTTTGATATAGATAACTTAATCAATATTTTTTTTCGTGTACGCACGGCTACAGGACAAGCTATACATTTCCAATAGAAGCTGACCTCTCATTGTACGGACATCCTATACAATGCGAGATCAGCTTATACTGGAAATGTATAGCTTGATGTGTAGCCGTGTGTACTACAAATTATACACATTTTTTTAATTATTTTTTTCAGTATAATGTTATATCCTATTCTATACTATTCAACAAGTTATATTCGTATATTAAAATGTTTTGAGATCTCGAAACGCTCTAACGATTTCGATGTTATTTGCTATATGGGGATTTACGGGGGCAAAGAATCGATTTAGTAGTGGTAGTAGTAAGTATTGTTTGGTACAGGTACAGTCTGATCAGTGGCTGGGACGTGGGCGTGACGTGCGCGCTCGCAAGTCTACACGCAGATATGGGCGACACGCAAACTGCCAAACACCATTATCAAGATGTAAGAGACAATTTTTAGAGCACAGCTATTTTCTTTCCTACCGTTGAAACAGAAATATCAGAAAACCGCTTCTCGCTCAGCAGAGAGGACCTCTACTAATTCCCATTAAAATTATATTTGTATTTTTGACAATTTATTTGTCGGAAACTTTTTAACAGTAAACATGTTTATTTGGACTTAAAATGATGATGGTTATCATTGTAATGTAATTACTCAGTAAGTATGTTAGCGCTACGTACTTATAACGTATATCGAGGATCACTGTTAACTGAGCTTAATATCATTATGATCATTTTATATTCGGTTGTTATGCACGGCCGTAAACAGAGGGGCGAGGAGGAAATCTGAACCCCATTTTATAGTGCCAAGTCATGTGAAAGCTATAGCATCTATGTATGTATGTAAACGAATGATAAATGATTTACTTCATATCCAGGTGGAAGCGGTGTGGCCATGCGAACTATCCGCGTTAGAATGGCTGGCCAGCGAGGCGACACCAGATATTGCATTGCAATATTATAGACGAGCTGCCAGATTACAACCCAATAATGTACGTATTTATCCATCATCATCATCATCATCATCAGCCTGTGGACGTCCAATGCTGGACATGGGCCTTTCCCATTAGTTCTCTATATTCTTATCTCTCTCTCTCTCTCTCTCTTTATTTTTATGTATTTAACTGCTTTCTTATTATCTTTGGCATACTATTTCTAACTCTATGTTAATACGATAAAGATGAATATTACTTAAACTTGTATGGTAAAATACTTGACTATGCTTATCGTCGGCGGGCTACGAAAACCTCGCAAGTGCATTGCTCCAAATTTTAAGGAGAAAGAAAAACCGTATTTTGTTATTTTTTTTTTTTATAGGAAGCCGAGTAAAGCCTTGATCACACTGAAGCGTCCAGCTTGCATCCGCGTTGACGTGCAAGGTGGCAAATTTAAATCGACGTATCCAGATGAAAACACGTTACTGCAAAAACGTACACAACAGCTGATCGCCACCTTGCACGCCAACGCGGACGCAAGCTGGACGCGTCGGTGTGGTCAAGGCTTAAGATATGCGATGGGTTTTTCATTTGTATAACATTATGCAATGATTCTGAAGATAAAACCTACAAGAGTCCATGTGATTTTTTATTTCTGTAAAATTTGGAGCAATGCTCTTGTGAGGTTTTCATAGCCCGCCGACGTCATGTGTTGTACAGCCACAGTGGAGTTTGCTAATGGGTGGGTGTCTGCGCGCCAACGGTCGGTATCAAGAAGCGCTTTCTCTCTACAAGAAGATGAATACCAGGTTCCCGGATAATGTTCAATGTTAGTCACGTAAATATTAACCTATTTAAACTTTGAACTTGAATTACTTGATAAAGATCGTCTAATTTTACAAACGCATTTTTGTATTTCATAAAATATTATATTTATTGTTCAATAATACAAATGAAATTAAGAACATTTTATCTGTAGGCTTAAAGTTAATCGTGAAGCTGTGCGGTGACCAAGGGTTGTCGGAGACGAGCACGTGGACCCGCGAGCTGCAGCGAGCGCAGGCACGCGTTAAACAACAGGAAAGAGGTGCGTATCTCGGTTACAACTTTAAAAAAGATGCCTTTTATTTCTCGCATTTATAATTAAAATGTTGTTATTTCAATATTTGTAATTTTGTAATTTAGGTCGGTATGTACAGGTCGGTTAACAAAAGCTGGCACGTTCACAGTACTCATACATATGCGTTTCATGATACAGTATGTTTAATTACATTATTGCTTCTAATTAATCAGTTCTAATGGACGAGTGCAAAAAAATACCCCTCTATATATATGAGCAGTAACAAAAGTAAAGATTAACCGTCTCCTTCATTCATACTCAAGCTTGAATGCGCGCGAGAGACACGGACAGTCTTTTCATGATGCGCATGCAGTGCGACGTCACGTCGCGCGCTTATAAACAGACACTGAACAAGCGCAACGTGTAAATGTGTTGAACGTGCCAGCTTTAGTAAAAAAAAAAATGTATGAGTAACAATTATAAACAGACACTACACAAGCACAACTTGTAAATGTGTTGAACGCGCCAGCTTTAATTAACAAAATGAATGAGTAACAATTATAAACAGACACTACACAAGCACAACGTGTAAATGTGTTGAACGTGCCAGCTTTAGTTACCAAAATGAATGAGTAACAATTATAAACAGACACTACACAAGCACAACGTGTAAATGTGTTGAACGTGCCAGCTTTAGTTAACAAAATGAATGAGTAATAATTATAAACAGACACTACACAAGCACAACGTGTAAATGTTTTGAACGTGCCAGCTTTAGTTAACAAAATGAATGAGTAATAATTATAAACAGACACTACACAAGCACAACGTGTAAATGTGTTGAACGTGCCAGCTTTAGTTACCAAAATGAATGAGTAATAATTATAAACAGACACTACAGAAGCACAACGTGTAAATGTGTTGAACGTGCCAGCTTTAGTTACCAAAATGAATGAGTAATAATTATAAACAGACACTACACAAGCACAACGTGTAAATGTGTTGAACGTGCCAGCTTTAGTTACCAAAATGAATGAGTAATAATTATAAACAGACACTACACAAGCACAACGTGTAAATGTGTTGAACGTGCCAGCTTTAGTTACCAAAATGAATGAGTAATAATTATAAACAGACACTACACAAGCACAACGTGTAAATGTGTTGAACGTGCCAGCTTTAGTTACCAAAATGAATGAGTAATAATTATAAACAGACACTACACAAGCACAACGTGTAAATGTTTTGAACGTGCCAGCTTTAGTTAACAAAATGAATGAGTAATAATTATAAACAGACACTACACAAGCACAACGTGTAAATGTGTTGAACGTGCCAGCTTTAGTTAACAAAATGAATGAGTAATAATTATAAACAGACACTACACAAGCACAACGTGTAAATGTGTTGAACGTGCCAGCTTTAGTTACCAAAATTAATGAGTAATAATTATAAACAGACACTACACAAGCACAACGTGTAAATGTGTTGAACGTGCCAGCTTTAGTTAACAAAATGAATGAGTAATAATTATAAACAGACACTACACAAGCACAACGTGTAAATGTGTTGAACGTGCCAGCTTTAGTTAACAAAATGAATGAGTAATAATTATAAACAGACACTACACAAGCACAACGTGTAAATGTGTTGAACGTGCCAGCTTTAGTTACCAAAATGAATGAGTAATAATTATAAACAGACACTACACAAGCACAACGTGTAAATGTGTTGAACGTGCCAACTTTAGTTACCAAAATGAATGAGTAATAATTATAAACAGACACTACACAAGCACAACGTGTAAATGTTTTGAACGTGCCAGCTTTAGTTAACAAAATGAATGAGTAATAATTATAAACAGACACTACACAAGCACAACGTGTAAATGTGTTGAACGTGCCAGCTTTAGTTAACAAAATGAATGAGTAATAATTATAAACAGACACTACACAAGCACAACGTGTAAATGTGTTGAACGTGCCAGCTTTAGTTACCAAAATTAATGAGTAATAATTATAAACAGACACTACACAAGCACAACGTGTAAATGTGTTGAACGTGCCAGCTTTAGTTAACAAAATGAATGAGTAATAATTATAAACAGACACTACACAAGCACAACGTGTAAATGTGTTGAACGTGCCAGCTTTAGTTAACAAAATGAATGAGTAATAATTATAAACAGACACTACACAAGCACAACGTGTAAATGTGTTGAACGTGCCAGATTTAGTTAACAAAATGAATGAGTAATAATTATAAACAGACACTACACAAGCACAACGTGTAAATGTGTTGAACGTGCCAGCTTTAGTTACCAAAATGAATGAGTAATAATTATAAACAGACACTACACAAGCACAACGTGTAAATGTGTTGAACGTGCCAGCTTTAGTTACCAAAATGAATGAGTAATAATTATAAACAGACACTACACAAGCACAACGTGTAAATGTGTTGAACGTGCCAGCTTTAGTTAACAAAATGAATGAGTAATAATTATAAACAGACACTACACAAGCACAACGTGTAAATGTGTTGAACGTGCCAGCTTTAGTTACCAAAATGAATGAGTAATAATTATAAACAGACACTACACAAGCACAACGTGTAAATGTGTTGAACGTGCCAGCTTTAGTTACCAAAATGAATGAGTAATAATTATAAACAGACACTACACAAGCACAACGTGTAAATGTGTTGAACGTGCTAGCTTTAGTTAACAAAATGAATGAGTAATAATTATAAACAGACACTACACAAGCACAACGTGTAAATGTGTTGAACGTGCCAGCTTTAGTTAACAAAATGAATGAGTAATAATTATAAACAGACACTACACAAGCACAACGTGTAAATGTGTTGAACGTGCCAGCTTTAGTTAACAAAATGAATGAGTAATAATTATAAACAGACACTACACAACAACAACGTGTAAATGTGTTGAACGTGCCAGCTTTAGTTAACAAAATGAATGAGTAATAATTATAAACAGACACTACACAAGCACAACGTGTAAATGTGTTGAACGTGCCAGCTTTAGTTACCAAAATGAATGAGTAATAATTATAAACAGACACTACACAAGCACAACGTGTAAATGTGTTGAACGTGCCAGCTTTAGTTACCAAAATGAATGAGTAATAATTATAAACAGACACTACACAAGCACAACGTGTAAATGTGTTGAACGTGCCAGCTTTAGTTAACAAAATGAATGAGTAATAATTATAAACAGACACTACACAAGCACAACGTGTAAATGTGTTGAACGTGCCAGCTTTAGTTAACAAAATGAATGAGTAATAATTATAAACAGACACTACACAAGCACAACGTGTAAATGTGTTGAACGTGCCAGCTTTAGTTACCAAAATGAATGAGTAATAATTATAAACAGACACTACACAAGCACAACGTGTAAATGTGTTGAACGTGCCAGCTTTAGTTAGCAAAATGAATGAGTAATAATTATAAACAGACACTACACAAGCACAACGTGTAAATGTGTTGAACGTGCCAGCTTTAGTTACCAAAATGAATGAGTAATAATTATAAACAGACACTACACAAGCACAACGTGTAAATGTGTTGAACGTGCCAGCTTTAGTTACCAAAATGAATGAGTAATAATTATAAACAGACACTACACAAGCACAACGTGTAAATGTGTTGAACGTGCCAGCTTTAGTTACCAAAATGAATGAGTAATAATTATAAACAGACACTACACAAGCACAACGTGTAAATGTGTTGAACGTGCCAGCTTTAGTTACCAAAATGAATGAGTAATAATTATAAACAGACACTACACAAGCACAACGTGTAAATGTGTTGAACGTGCCAGCTTTAGTTACCAAAATGAATGAGTAATAATTATAAACAGACACTACACAAGCACAACGTGTAAATGTGTTGAACGTGCCAGCTTTAGTTAACAAAATGAATGAGTAATAATTATAAACAGACACTACACAAGCACAACGGGTAAATGTGTTGAACGTGCCAGCTTTAGTTAACAAAATGAATGAGTAATAATTATAAACAGACACTACACAAGCACAACGTGTAAATGTGTTGAACGTGCCAGCTTTAGTTAACAAAATGAATGAGTAATAATTATAAACAGACACTACAGAAGCACAACGTGTAAATGTGTTGAACGTGCCAGCTTTAGTTACCAAAATGAATGAGTAATAATTATAAACAGACACTACACAAGCACAACGTGTAAATGTGTTGAACGTGCCAGCTTTAGTTACCAAAATGAATGAGTAATAATTATAAACAGACACTACACAAGCACAACGTGTAAATGTGTTGAACGTGCCAGCTTTAGTTACCAAAATGAATGAGTAATAATTATAAACAGACACTACACAAGCACAACGTGTAAATGTGTTGAACGTGCCAGCTTTAGTTAACAAAATGAATGAGTAATAATTATAAACAGACACTACACAAGCACAACGTGTAAATGTTTTGAACGTGCCAGCTTTAGTTAACAAAATGAATGAGTAATAATTATAAACAGACACTACACAAGCACAACGTGTAAATGTGTTGAACGTGCCAGCTTTAGTTACCAAAATGAATGTATGAGTAACAATTATAAACATCATCATTATTATTGTATGTACATACTTCCTTGTATTATTTTCTATTAATTATTAAAAAAAAACTAATTTACTTCTGCGGTTAGCCATTAGCGTCCGTCAAAGTATTGTATCAATGGTGTGATATCTATAATCATAAATAAGAACACGATTCATAAAACCATTTGAGTTGAAATCAAACGGACATCTTTCCCGGATAGATAAACGATCGCTATAATGTGCGACTGTGATCGCTAAATTAAATAACGATTTCCTCAAGTAAAGCCCACGGACGCATTCCACGTCACTACCACTGAGCTAACATGTCATTAAAATTGGTTCATAACTAGAGGTTTGGGCGAATAACGAATATTCGGTCTCGCTTTCGGCTGAAGCGCCGAATATTCGGCGTATGATGTGTGCATTTCGCACGAGACAGGTTGCGACCCAATTGCACTGCGTGTTGAGGTAACGGCAAACTCACAAGCAGTATCCAAACAAAATTTTCTAAGATTAATCTATTGTCTACTGACAGTTAACACCGTATAGGTACTGTATGTATAGTAGCCGAATTTTCGTGGCTATAACTCCTGATGCCTGTTTTTATTTTACAGTGGCTGTAACGTCGGCTAGCAGCGTATCGTCTGGAGCAAGTCAATCACCCATCGATCACTTTAGAGGTAGGTATAAAAGGACACAATACAAATTGAATTTTCCCGAGCAGTTTGAAGGTTCATAATCGCGAGCCAAAGTACGTAGTAATAGAAGGTAGGTACAGTAGTACCCAACTAACATGGCTTACCGATGTACCTGCGTAGAAGACACATTTTCAAAGCACGGGAAACGCTATTGGTCGGCAGCTGCCGCCATGTGCGCGGAGGGGCGTGACTTGCGAGTGCGGACGGAACTAACAGTTGCAGTGTATTATGAACCTTATAGTAGTGATCTAAAGTTGATTGTAAGTTTTTAGCATTCTTTCGTTAATCTTCGGGGCCATACTGTCTTTTCTGTGCTTTCTGTTCACGACGCGCCATATCAGTTGGGTACTACTGTACTTATAGATAGATATAACATAACCTTAGATCTACGTAGCTCTTTTCCGCTTTTGTAATAATGATGACATAAAGAATATGCATTCTCTACAATATCATTCATTAAATGTGTTGTACATTTTTTTTGTAGCTAAGACTATTGCAAATCGTAAAACTATAAAAGAAGATCTACTTGTTACGTATCTATCTAAATAACGATATAACTACGTACTTTTGGCATCAATTGTATACTTAATCTGAGGATTCCCTTCCCAGTATTTAAAACAATAGTAAGTTATTCAATGTGGTCATTGTCAGTAAAAGAGGTAATTTGACTAGTAACCTATGAACCTATGACTTAATTACATGATACTATTGATGTGAACTTGTATTACGCAATAACAGAAGATAGTTGAACATTATTTTCCGAGAACTAATTTTATTGGGTCAAGATCCCTTTATTTATAAACACACCTATTTGTTGATTAAAATTTCTTCATTGCAGCTCTAAGATATAGAGCTACAATCCAAGGGGGGGCTGGCACCTAAAAAAAAAACGATGTTTGGTTGAAAATTGAATAACATGGTACAGTAGTAGGTACACAACTGATATGGCGTGTCGTGAATCTCCATTCGCACAGAAAAGTAAGTATGGCCCCGAAGATTAATGAAAGAATGCTTAAAACTTACAATTAACCTTAGATCACAACTATAAGGTTTATAATACACTGCAGCTGTTAGTTCCGTCTCACTCGGAAGTCACGCCCCTCCGCACGGCGCACGCTAACATGGCAGCAGCTGCCGACGAATAGCGTTTCCCGCGCTTTGAAAATGTATCTTCTGCGCAGGTACATCGGTAAGCCATATTGGTTGAGTACTACTGTACAAAAGATTTGGTTTTTTTTATGTATTAGGTGTATAATTTCAGGTAACCGAGTGGAGAGTGCGACTCCCTTGGCGGGCGCGTCGCGGCACTCGCGACACTCGAGCGCCGCGCGCGGAGACAGTGCCCAAACTCGGCCCCACGCGTACGTTCTAATTAACTAACCTCTATCTTATAAACTACCTAGCTGCCCCCGGCACTAAATGAAATATTCTTCGCCGTATAAACTAGTAGGTTATATTAACAAAATTATCATACCAAGCAATAGAGTGAAAATCTGATTAAACAATCTGTAATTATCAACTACGAAATAATCATGTTATCATGACGATATCGGGGTACCCAAATCAGTTTACGTGAGTAGTTAAAGACGTCATATCGCCAGTTTATGATAAAGATGGGGCGACCGGGTCGTGAACCTGATTTATAAATTCGTTTTTAAGATACCTATCACAAAATATTGACTATTGTTTTTATGTTTTATTTTTCGAGATCAAAAAGTTTTTATACTCATTACTCTTATTAAGTTGTTGGCTCGCTGATGGGACGCGCATCCTATATAACTACTAAATAATGAAAAGAAAAAAAGAACTACGATTCAACTGATTAACAACATCTATGCAATGAGATTTTCAAGCTAATAATATAATGCCTTATAAAATTATATCGGTTGTTGTATCGGTAGGTATATACATTATTTATCAGCAGTTTCACCACACGTGTGCGGTTCAAATCTTATGGTTTATATAGTTATGGCCTATTAGATAATATGTCCAGATATCTCGATATAATAATAAGTATAAGGCGAGCTTATACTTATTATTTATACTAAACATTAACATTATACCTTTTCTTTTATATCGTATAATTCCTCTCTTAAAATAATAAATAACATTGATAAATCTTACACTCTCGGACGATGTGAATTGATGATTATTTATTTCTTATTCTTTGCAAAAGTGAGTGTAGATAACGATGTTATCCACCTGAATACGCATACTGCTTCATGACTAGTGCCTGTACGCCAAAATTAAATAAAACATAACCAAGTCTGGCGTTAGATAGCATCAAATAAATGTATACTATACGCAAGAAGACCGTACTAATGAATATACCTACTTAAATACAAAAAAGTTCCTATAATAAATTTGAAATAGCATGAAGTTTAATAATATTTCTCAATGGTAATTGATTATTTCGACATAATAAGGGAATATCGTAACAGAGAGCAAGGATTCACGAAATATTTTGTGAGGTATCTCCATGGTATCTCAGAGTAATCATGTGGAATTCCATATTAAAGGACATACAAACCTCGCATTGTCACAAGTCGTTTTACGTGGAAAATACTGTAATAAATAAAGCTACTGTCATTCCTCGATGATTTACTATTATAAATAATTTACAGATACTCGTAGGTCCGACGTCATTATAACAGTATCTGTTTCAACAACAATAAGATAAGGAACATAATTTAACGTGGCAACATAATATAACTCCTCCGTACCTCCAAAAGTTACGGATCATTATGTTGTCAGAAACTGGTGCAGTTATAATGTAGACTTTGTAGACATGCAATAAGGAAGGGTTTTTCACAATTTGACCTCTAAGGGGGAAAATAAGGAAACACGGATAAAACTGCGATTTATTTCAGTTTCAGTTTGTACACTCGAGAGCAATGAATCCGGGTCACTTAGTGAAACCTATATATCTCGGAAACTAAGAATGCTAACTTAATTAAATGTTGTGTTTAATAGACAATTAAATACTCCTTAAATTAAGGTATTAAAACTTCTTAGTTATTGTAAAGTTATGACAAAAAACAAATTTGAAAAAGGGAGATGTTCGAAGATGGAACTACGAAATTACTACATTTGATTTTGGTTTTGTTTCTAATCTGTCATTTAAGTGGATATTAAACCATATTGATGGTGTTCAATATTTATTATTCAAGCTTTAATCATGTCGGTTACACCTGAAAAATGTACCAGAATTCTCACAATGCTAGAAACCGGCCGGAGTCAGCGCGATACAGCCAGGACTGTCGGTGTGTCGCTGTCAACAGTACAAAAAGTTATCCGACGTTACGAAGAAACTAGCTCTAACCTACATAGACCAGGAACAGGCAGAACCAGGTGTAACACAGCACGAGAAGATCGATACTTTGTGAACACCATGCTTCGTAATCGTTTTCTCACAGGAAATGAACTTACAAATCAATTTCGACGCTTCGGAGGAAGTAACGCAAGCGCATGGACAGTAAGACGACGACTTGTTGAAGCTAACTTGAAACCACTTAGAACTACGATATGCCCAGAATCACTTAAATTGGACTGTTGAAAATTGGTCAAAAGTTATGTTCTCCGACGAATCGAAGTTTATGCTTTACAAGCACGATGGAAGACACAGAGTGTATAGAAGACCAGGGGAAAGATTCAAGCAAGCATGCATCGAAGAAAAAGTAGCCTACGGTGGTGGGTCTGTACTTGTATAGGCCGGAATTTCATCTGAGAGTCGCACAGAACTGGTGTTCATAGAAAACGGCTCTTTAACTAGCGTAAGATATGTGGAAGAAATCCTTAATTAACACGTTGGGCCATATCGCCACATATGGGCGATATGGTCAATTTGGGTGAGGATGCTTTTTTTATGCATGGCAATGCCCGACCTCATACAGGTTGGATTGTGAATGACTACTACTAGATGAATATTACTCGTATGGAGTGACCAGCACGCAGCCCGGATATCAACCTGATCGAGCATACTTGGGACGAGCTAGGGAGATATGTAAAACAACGAAAGCCTCTCCCAATCACGCTTCGTGAGCTCAAAATTGCTCTCACAGAGGAATGGGAGAATATTCCCCAAAATCGTATAAGGAACTTGGTGTACAGCATGCCAAACCACGTAAACGCAGTAATGGAAGCACGAGGAGGCAAAACAAAGTATTAAAATTCAAGAAAATCGTAATGTTGTTCATAAATGACATGTTTCCTATTTTTGTTTTAAGGCGAGATCAGCAGTTTTTTTGTTCTTTATGTAATTTTTAGTAAATAAAATGTAGTGACTCATTAATTGTATTACTTTCATTTAATTAAGGCCCTGATTCTGTTGTTTACAACTAAACTAATATGTCTCTTTCTAACAAAGAACATAAGAAAAGGATGTTAGAAATTAAGTCCTGTCAAATTAGTCCAATGCTTATTCAATATAAAAGACGCCATCTATCGCGGTTACGTCCCGCAAATGATTTTTGAATGAGGATTTTTTTCCCGCCAAGAAGTTATCCAAATTCTGGAAAAAGTAGTAGTCTGTAGGCGCAAGGTCTGGTGAGTAGGGCGGATGACGGAGAACTTCCAACCCCAGTTCTTGCAACTTGGAGACCGTCTGCTGTGCAGTATGAGGTCGCGCGTTATCGTGCAGGAGCAGCGGAGACGAGCAATTGACCAATGCTGGTTGGAGATGTGCCAGCTTCTCCATCATTGTGTTCAGTTCTTCACAGTACACATCTGCAGTAATGCTCACCCCGTTTGGTAAGAAGCTGTGATGAATCACACCGGCGCTAGACCACCAAACAGTGACCATTACTTTTCTAGGGGTAAGTTTTCGTTTAGGGCATTGTTTAGGTGCTGAACCAGGATCCAACCAACTTGCTGCTATCAAACAGAATCCATTTTTCATCGCAGGTAATAATGCGGTTCAAAATTCCTTCATTTGTGTGTCTGTTGAGCAGTGCAAGGCACGTTTCGACGCGTACTTCGCGCTGGCGATCATTGAGTTCGTGGGGCACCCATTTGTCAAGCTTTTTTACCTTGCCAATTTGACGCAAATGGACCAATATTGTTTTGACGCTAACGTCGAAAGCTGCTGCTAATTCAGCCGTCGATTGTGTATCATCAGCTTCCACAATCGCCTTTAATTCGTCATTGTCGAACAGTCTTCGGACGACCGCGAGGTTCATTTTTCAAGTCGAAATTCCTAGAACGGAAGCGAGCAAACCAATAACAGGTGGTGCGTTGGTTTGTAGTGTTAGCTCCGTAAACGTCGTTGATGTTGCGTGCCGCTTGTGCCGCGTTGCTGCCACGACGGTACTCATATTCCATAATTACTCGAATTTTTAACGTATCCATGATGACGAAAAAGATTGAAATGCGATGAAAATGTAACACTAATTAATAAACAAATGACAACTTTTGGAAAAAGAATTCCATGTTTTTAAAATAAAATTCATTTGAAATTAGAATTCTTAGCCAAACAAAAATTATTTTGATTTGAAATGGCCAGTACTGCAGAACGGCAATTTCATAGGTAAAGACCTATTATTTCATTAAGCTAGCATTCTTAGTTTCCGAGATTTATAGGTTTCTTTAAGTGACCCGGATTCATTGCTCTTGAGTGTAGTCATTTTGACCAATATAATATTAATCGTTATCTAATCAATTTAATTATAGTTCGAAACCCAAATTTGAATAAAATCCTGGTTGTATATCGATCGTGTAAAAGTAAGTTATTGCGCACCAGACATTCGTAGTACTAATCAACTCAGACTGCGGCGCCACTGTGGGTCAAACAACTGAATATGTATAAGATTTCATTCAGTAATCAATTCCACCATTCAATGCATATACATGAGTGTAGTAGGTGATATACATATGAAAATCAATTACCTAAATATGTACGTAATATCATAAATGAACTAATTCTCTACTTTTAAAACTATCCTGTTTAAAATTAAACGATTTCGTTTGGGTAAAGATCGCGTCTAGGCTCCTCGAGCAGAGTCGAATCGAATTTCAGAAAGTCGCCTCCTATATAAGTATTTCTATGAAACTGCGTTCATTAGCGACGAGCCGAATTGAATCAACCGCGCGAATTGCTTGAGGGGCGAATTTCTTCGCCGATGCGATTCGATTCGACTCGACGCGCGTTGAAGCGGAGAAGCGGATGCACACAGTGCGAGTCTAGCAAACCATTACATTTTTCACAGGATAAACGAAAATATTGAAAAAAAATTACGCGATCCCTTTTCAAATCTGGATGTCCTAACTAATATTATAAATGCGAATGTGAGTTTGTTTGTTTTTCTTACGTCTTCACGCCTCAACTACTCAACGGACCATCATGAAATTTGGCATGCAGATAGCCTATGGTATGGAAAAGGACATAGGCAACTTTTTAGGTGAAACCGCGGGGGACAGTTAGTCAGTACCGGTTTTAGCACTACCGGCGCCCTGGGCAAAATTTCTTCGGCGCCCCCCTCACTGCTATCGAAATCCCATATAGAATAAAACCGGCCAAGTGCGAGTTTGGATCTGACTTGCGCTCCGAAGATTCTGACCATAGAGTTAGAATATTCTGACCTTCTTTTGACCTATATTTCTTGGTTTGGGCCATAAATGTTATAAAAAGTATGTATAAGCAGAAGTTTTGTTTGTAAACGAATTTTGATAATATTGTAGGACGCTCAATAAAAGTATTAGTTAGGAACAAATTAATAGTACCTACATTATGATACATGTGTGCAAAATTAGTAATTACAGTCGAGGCGGTATTAAGCGCGTGAGCCGCAGGCCAACGCGATAAGGGAGCCGAGAGTGTAATGATCAATGTACAGCGTCTCATACGACGTTTTTCAACACAGTTGTGAGGAAAAAACAGACTTGTATTTCTTGGAGTACATTTTTTTGATAATAATCACCCATACAATGAAAACGCTAACAAATATGGCGCGCATTTTTTTATTTTAGAGCCAGTCAACAACAGTGACGTGTCAACTATTTTATCCGTTTAAATTAAGAATGCTTGGTCTACACACTTATCAATCACATTGAGGTATAATCTTAACATAATCGGGATTATACCTATCATAAAAAAAAGATACAACCGAATTGAGTACCTCCTCCTTTTTTGAAGTCTGTTAAAAACGAATCGTTTTGCTTACCAATGGTAAGTTTTTTTATTGCCAACCTGGGCATATAGATAATTTCGTAAGCTAATTTTAACTGTGATAGCTACTTCCATATGGGAGGGTCTGCTATGCAAAGCTTTGAAGTCTTTGCTTTATTATTAGTAAAGATATAAGAGTCTTAATTTTAACCGATAACGTTCCGTAAATTATAGAATATAATATGAATCTAAAATAATGTTTTTAAATTTTGATTAGACAACTACTTAAAAGTAAAAACTACAGTAGGTGTCTAACGTGTTTTTCCTACGGATAATTTCGAAAAACCTGTACTAGTTAGAAACTTCCGTTCTAGTTTTACCCGACTGACCCGAAAGGAGGCTAATGCTTTTCGAGTTGTAAAATTCAAGTTATATTCAAAATTCTATAGATTACAGAGCTGGTTTTGCTCTCTTCAGTTAATTTTTATTTTACGCAGTCGGATTTTTTGATTCTTTTCTTGTAATATAAATATTAACAATTCAGACGGGCTAGCTGGCGCGGTTGGTTAAGACTTTGGTTATTCCACCTATCGCGCCGTAGGTCGTTGGTTCGATTCCCAAACATGCATTTGAGTGCATGGACATATCTGTATGTAATTATGTATTTAAAAACAAAAAGTAGTTTATGTATTATATCAGTTATCTGGTTTCCGTAGTACAAGCTCTGCTTAGTCTGGGATCAGATGACCGTGTGTGAGGAATGTCCCAGTATATTTATTTATTATTAATAATTATGAACTACTACGGTCGCGAATCACTGGAATATTTAGCCAAAAACGTCGGATCGCCGGGAGAATTTAATAATTTTACATTGAATCAAGAATCAAAATAAATTACAGTTTAAAAAACACGCTTTAAAAAGCCCTGCACTAAAAAGTGTGAAATAATTATAAAATTGATATAAGTATATTCTCTGTCTATCCCGTGTCTAAATGTAAGCAATTTTTATAATTAAGTTCAATATTTGAATAAAAAGCGTGTGGCGCTTTTCATTTTGTAATTTACGATATTTCTTCATGATAATGATAATGCTTAGAAATTCTATTGGGTTTCAAGGAAAAGCGCCCCACGCTTTTCATTCAAATATTGAACTTAATTATAAAAAAAATGCTTACTTTTAGGCCCTTACGGGATAGACAGAGAATATACTTAGGTTAGGTCAGGCATTAGGGGGCCTGGCAGCCTGTGCGGTTGCACCATCTCGCCCTACCTAAAACTAGTACTGCGGTACTGCAGCTAGTAAATGATAAAATTCGCCGTAGTTATTTCTTTTCATATTAATGTCGTGTACCCAGTATTTTGGAGCACGCTTTTTCCTTTTGTTGTGTATTTGAAATAAAAATATCTCTTCATCCGAGGGATCCATGACGCAAAAGCGACCTACTTTGATGAAGAGTTGCGATGAATGAATAATTTGATTCTCTAGAGTTGGACGCACTAGAAATAAATGCGACTCGCTTCGATTCGACGCGTAGTAGTAGTTCTGCTGTAGTCGACGCCAGCCTTAGTAGGGGATTAAAAAAATAGTTAATGATATGATATAATTTTGCAGATATTCAGGCGACACCACGTCAACTCAGGATAGTTTACAGCCGACTCGCTCTCTCCATCGAGCCGAGAGCAGAAAGAAAACTGTTGATGAATTCGATGACGACCTACCGCTACCACCGGAGTAATAATAATAGGTCATTGTTATTTATACGTGTTTCTACTTATTAATAAAATAAGTATGAAGAATATCAATGTCTTTTGCATTTTTTTTGATAGAATTTTACTTGTTATAATAATTATTGATGCCTTAGGAACGTAACTTTTCCGTAATTTTATAATAAAGGCTATCGTTTCCTCACTAGCGAGAGAGCTGTCGTTGAAAAAGTACATATTTGTTGGCACGTCAAGGACAATAATTAATAACCAAATAAATTTAATATTGATTATGCCTCATTGCTGCTGACCCATTATGTTCCGAAAAAAAGGAGGCAAAACGTTTCCGAAAGACAAAACTCACATTAAACAGTGGTATACCTAATTAGGTACAGGTCGGTTAACTAAAACTGACACGTTCAACAAATTTACACGTTGCGCTTGTGTAGTGTCTGTGAATAAGCGCGCGGCGTGACGTCGCACTGCATGCGCATCATGAAAAGTCTGTCCGTCTCTATCGCGGGCAGTCAAGCTTATGAGTATGAAGGCAACAGTGATTGTTTTGCTTTTGCAACTGCTAATATAGTCTTTTTTGCATTCGTCCATTAGTATCGACTGAATGATTATGATACTGTATCGTGAAATTGCATGTGTGTGAGTACTGTGAAAATATTTTCTATTTCTATAATTAATCAGGTATTGGAAAATCTTTACAACCATCATGCAAATGAACATTCCGATGAAATGCTCGAAAACAGTAAACGTTCAGTAAATTTGACATTTCTATAGACCTCACTGTACACTAGCTACTCTCGCGGTGAATTCAAGCGCGATAGTCATTGAATGGTAAATAAAATACAGGAGATTTCGGGGTTTTAAAATGTAATCTTGAAGTAATCGAAGATTACAAAAAAAACAAACAAAACTTATGAAAATGTATACAACATATATTTATAAATATTTAACAATTCATACAGATTCTTATCTTAGAAATATAAACATACTGTAAAGCTTACTCCTTACCTTAAAACAGGGAAATGAGGAACAACAGAGGCAAGTAACGTTAATATCTTACACTATGTACACTTGTTGGAAACAATTGACCTGTTTCGCTACGTCCAACCTACACACATAACCACCTAATAGTTTTTAGGAATATAAATCAATTATTTGTCAATTATTCTAAAGAGTTTCAATCAGGCAGACTTCTTTTTAACTTAGCAAACCATTATTCTTTCCTAGAAGAATAACGTTAAGAGTAAGCGGTATTTATTTATTTACATGGTAATATCACAATATTATTACATGGGCTGCATTCCGAATTACCGCTGTAATCGATTTGAGCGTGGTTAAACCCGTACCGAATTGAATAATGACAGATAACGATGTCCCGTGAAACGTCATAGATGACGTCATGACATGCGCCATCTTGCGCTCACACCGACCATGCCCTAAACTGATATCACCGTGAGCGCTGTCAAAAGTGACGGCAAAAATCTAATAAGATTCTTGGTTTTCTATTTGGCAAAGATACTTTTTATGATTTTATGAGCGAAAAATAATAAAAAAAGCAGATATTCCTTTTTGCGAGTCAATTTATAAAAGATATAAGGAGTCCTAGCGCATTGATAATTCAGATTTTAATTAAATTCTCAAATGTTCTGTTTTGAATACTGTGAGCGCGATAACGGGCGTTCCGAATTGTTGATAGTTCTCAGCTGTCATAAGCGTGATATCTAATTCGGTACGCAAATTATTGCTGTGATCGCTGTGATCGATATTATCCATTTCGGAATGTACCCATGGTTTAAACACGAGTCTTCACAGATGATTAATATAATTATATTGCTATTGCAAATGCGTGCCTATATCGTACACACAGGGTGTAAATTGCACAAACTCTTCCGATTAATGACAATAACAAAACGAGGACGGGTGGTCGTTCACACTTATTCAAGTAATAATATACTGAAGGATTTGTTCAAGTCAAGATTGTTCAGAGACATTACATTGTTGTGAGTACATTTCAAGGAAAAATTATTTATATCACCTAATAATCCTTTATCGTTGAAGTTGGCTTACAAACTATAATTTTATATCGATACAAATTATCGATATTTAAAATACGATTGTTTTAATTCAAAAAACATACCCCACAACAATAAAGCGGCGTATCATAAATTCACAATTCAGTAAATAATTTCTACTGCCTACTCACAGATGGGAGATAATAAATAAAGTAAATACGTACACACTGATACCGCTTACGGACGATAACAATATAATTAAGCATTTAGTGTTCATAAATGCGCAACATTTTATATCCATCGTCTTACTTTTGCCTCTTGTGTTCAATGTAACCTTAGCTTATCAAAAAACG
Organism: Polyploca ridens; assembly: GCA_951394255.1. Taxonomy (NCBI): domain Eukaryota; kingdom Metazoa; phylum Arthropoda; class Insecta; order Lepidoptera; family Drepanidae; genus Polyploca; species Polyploca ridens. The sequence goes on from OX596249.1 coordinate 7,227,148, forward strand.
TTATCTTTTAATAACATCAATTTATCGTCCACACATTTTGGCCACAGTCTTGTGATCATACCTCCACATTATTGTTCACGAGATATATTCACAGTTTTCACTTTATTTAAGCAACTTAAAAGTCTCATTGTAATGGCATTCTGCCATTATCCGGCACTATGAGATAACTTTGGCGAATGGATGCTCTATATGGCCGTACTGTATCGCGAGCAACGTGTCCTTCACTCGCTGGAACACTGGCTGCGGCTGCTTCATGGTGGGTATATCAATATTGTTCTCTAAAAAGCCGACCCTACTGATTGGACTGATTAACACAGCTGTGCCCGCGCCGAACATTTCTAGCAACTGAAAAAATATATATTTTGTCAGGTAGGAGCCACGCATAGAGAATAACAAATACTCGTATAATTTTCGAATGATTATTAATAACATATTAACGAATTTAAGAATATAAGCTTACTCGTCCTTGTTTATTGAGCTCGACGACTCGGTCCATGGTAATAACTTCCTCCTTGACCGTGAGGTCCTCCCACTGGCTCGCCAGCTCCAGTATAGAGCGCCTTGTGACACCGGGTAATATAAGCCCGTTCAATGGTGGAGTACTCAACTGTTTATCTATACCAAAAAATTACAAAGTTATTGCATAATATATTTACAGAGACTAAAGCACATAATATTTTACACTGGAAAAAACTTTACTGATGTTACTGACCCTAATTGTTGCTTCAGATATGAGACGAGAACTTACCGGTCAAAGGGTCAGAGCGCCGTCGAACCAGATAACACTACAGTATCGGACGCTTACATAGATATCTGGCTATTAACTGGATGATTATATATTATTAACAGTAATTAAATTACTAAAATAAATACTTATTATCATACAAGTAGTTCATGAATTGCAGTTAAAATTACCTCCTTGATCGTTGATGTATACCAGGAATATGTTCATGGCTCCTACTTCGGTGAGCTGGTGGTTGGGTCCGAACAGCCACAACACTTGGTGGTGTCCCAGTTTAGCGGCTCGGGCGGTGGCCTCTGCAATCGACATTATAAACTTAGACACCATTTCCGATTATTATCGCCTATAACCGGTTTTAACTGCTTGCATCACCTAACTAAGAGTGTTTGTATATTATGGCCTATTATTATCAGTGAACAAACCGATAAATTCATTAGCTTTCAATATGAGCACTACAACTACTACAACATTATTATAATGATAATGCCAAGGGCATAATATTTAAATTAGTACATTAACATTCGAAGGCTCAAGAATTACCTATTGTTGGTCCGTAATTAGATCCGACTTTTCTGTTGCCGACTCCGCCAGGGAAGGCGCGGACCACGGCGGGGTCTGCGAATATAGACACGGCCCCGTCGCTGCTAGATTTGTAGTAAGCACTCACTGGGCTCAGGATTACGAACAGCATTGCTGATTCTGGCGCCATGATGCCGAAAGTGGGCTGGGGAATAAAAAAAATTAGGCTATCACTCTGAAGACAACATTAAAACATACATTAATCTTTTGTTGAGATGATGAAATAGCCTGAATTGTTATTAAATGATATTCATATTTAATAATGTTTCTATAATAATAACAAATTAGCTGTGTAAAGATGATGATATAATATTTTGTTCATTTATTCAAGTCATGCTCACAAATAGATAGTATTTAATTAGCAAACAATATTGTACTTCTGATAACATTTCATAATATAAGCGGTTCGTAGTTGTTATTCTGTGAAAACCTACAAGGTATTATTCTAATGACTTTGTATATCATTTTCCTTAACCAGCAAAGTTTAAATGAGATAGGTAATGGTTTGCAATATCTAATTAAGGTCTTTTTTAGTTTGAGTGTGTTATATGCGTTCTATAACTTCTATACCTCTCAAGCTTTGCCACTGGCCAAGTATTTACATATTGTTATCGACTATAATTAATAAAATTATTTAAATCGCGCTATACTGGTGCACCGTTGAGGAATTATCTACGAAGTTCATGGTCAGATCATGTGAGCAATTTTTTTCTTCTATTGCCAATAAAGATTTATTTATTATTATTATTCAATTCAAATCGATTATGCCATTTTAGAGAAATCGGTGAACATACATTAAAATAAAACACGCTTTGAATATATTCAAAATGGTTAATCTGGGGGCACGGGAGTGCCCCCGCCAAGACAGCCAAGCGAAGCGAAAGGGCACTACCTACCTTTTCTCGAAGCGCTTCGTCGATTTTTTGAACCCTCATAACTTGGGTTTGGTTTATACCAGATAAACAAAATTCTCAGGATATGATGTCAATAGTGAACTTATTAAACATATTAAGTTTCAATAACATAGCTCTTATACTTTAGATTTTATTGATATCTAAAATACCCCGATTTCGTCACTGACTCACTGATGATCATCAAAACTCATAGGGTACTTCCTGAAGTCCTAGAAAGCTGGGTATGTAAGCTTGTATTAGTACACAAACAACAAAAAAATTATAAAAATTGGAAATTAAAAAAAAAAAAAAAAAACTTTAGCAACTTACAAAAAGAAGTGAAATCCCACCAAAAACATGTTTATGTAAAATGTTGCCAAGACATGGCTCGCACTGTCAAAAAGTTATCAGATTTCATGTAGAGCCAAGCTTATAACTCTACATCCACTTACTCTACAAGCCCTAACTTCACAAACTCTACACACCGTAGTTAAAATATGTGGCTTGGCCGTTTCACTACTACAAAAACGATTGAATAACAAAAAAGTAATGAACAGTGAATACATTTTTCACCTTACTCCCATGTGACGGTAGCGAAACGGCCAAGCCACATATTTTGGCTACGGTGTGTAGAGTTTGTGAAGTTAGGGCTTGTAGAGTTATAAGCTTGGCTCTACATGAAATCTGATAACTTTTTGACAGTGCGAGCCATGTCTTGGCAACATTTTACATAAACATGTTTTTGGTGGGATAAATATAACAAAAACAAAAACATGCTTTGTTTGCTTTTAACTTAACGAAATAATAAGTTGTTATTGTATGTCATTTATGTTTTTCAAAGGAAAATTCGTTGTTGACCCTGAATTGCTATCACATTAGAATCGGACGATTTAATTAGGCGCACAAAGTTGTATTGCGCAGAAAGTTGTCTTTTTGCGTATTCATGTTGACAACTAAAATAGTCAATACTTATAAGAGAAAAGATTTTCTCCGCCTGCTTTCACATAAGTATTAAGCTTTTTATGACCTAGAACTAGGTACTAGCACCGACCTGGCCACAAAAACCGCACTTGAAAGAGACAACAAGCAAGCCCAATAAGTGCTTCTTCTTACTAATTTTATAAAGAGGAAAGATTTGATTGTTTGTTTGTTTGTTTGTTTGCATTGAATAGGCTCCGAATCTACTGAACCGATTTGAAAAATTCTTTCACTGTTGGGAAGCTACACTAACCGCGGTTGACATAGGCTACTTTTTATGACGGGAACGCGGGTGAAACCGCAGGGCGGAAGCTAGTTTTCTATATTATAGTGTCAATCGTTCGCATAGTGTGCCTCTAGCTGTACCTCCCCTCTGCTTTGGGGGCGTAAATAAATTACGTGAGGCTATTTTTCGACACACCTAAGCCGCTGAACCGATCGCGATGAAATTTGGTATGCAGATAGCCTCTGGTATGGAGAAGGACATAGCTACTTTTTATCTCGGGAACGCGGGTGAAACCGCGAGGGACAGCTAGTTTAGTATTAAACGAACAAAACAAGAATAGGTTATAGCAATCTAAATTTACAAGCACAAAATTAGTTGATTCTAGAAAACATGAGATATTTCTTGATATATAGCAGCAAAATAACAGACCTCAAAACATTAAGTTGCCTACGAACGAAGAATTGTTTATACTGATAAGAACTATAAATTGTCGTCAGTGCTTTTGCAAAATATCATTTTCGTACTTAAAGCGTTGAACTAAGTATCAATTAAAAGCACAGTTTTGCTACAAAACTATAATAGATATAATGTTGTGATAAGCCGAAAACAATTACCAATATTGATCGGGCAATTATAATCGTTATCTCGGAATATTTTAATGATATTATTTGCCACCTTTATCACTGCGATAGGCACTTTAATTTAAATATGCCATTGTAAAAAAATAACACGTAAAGATAAGAATGATAAAATTGGGCTACAATTCTATATATTAATACTTATGTATTTTTCTTTGTAATACTTTTTGCACTGATTTTTAGCGACCTATAATGAAAGTGATATGCAGTATCAATATTTAATGTGTAGGTACGAACAGTTTGTGTTAGTAGGTAAGTATCCCACCAAAAACATTTTTATGTAAAATGTTGCCAAGACATATGGCTCGTACTGTCAAAAATGTATGAGATCTCATGTAGAGCCAAGCTTATAACTCTACATGCACTTACTCTACAAGCCCTAACTTCACAAACTCTACACACCGTAGTCAAAATATGTGGGTTGGCCGTTTCGCTACCGTCACATGGGAGTAAGGTGAAAAATTTATTCACTGTTAATTACTTTTTTGTTATTCAATGGTTATTGTACTAGTGAAGTTTGTAGAGTAAGTGCATGTAGAGTTATAAGCTTGGCTCTACATGAGATCTCATAAATTTTTGACAGTGCGAGCCATATGTCTTGGCAACATTTTACATAAAAATGTTTTTGGTGGGATTTCACTTCTTTTTGTAAGTTACTTATGGTTTTTTTTTGTTTGAACGTTGCAAGTTTTATATTTTTTTTGTTGTTTGTGTACTAATACAAGCTTACATACCAAATTTCAGCTTTCTAGGACTTCAGGAAGTACCCTATGAGTTTTGATAATCATCAGTGAGTCAGTGACGAAATCGAGGTTTTTTAGATATCAATAAATTCTAAAGTATAAGAGCTATGTTATTGAAACTTAATCCGCCTTATTACAAAATAAGGTTTAAAGCAAACCCAGGTTTTACTGTCATTCGCTCTCTTTCTAACGCCATATAATAAAAAGAGACGAGGCTATTTTAAAACCTGGTTTTACTTTAAACCATGTTTTGTAATAAGGGGGAATATGTTTATTAAATTTACTATTGGCATCATATCCTGTGAATTTTGTTTATCTGGTATAATACAAACCCAAGTTATGAGGGTTCAAAAAAACGACGAAGTGCTTCGAGAAAAGGTAGGTAGTGCCCTTTCGCTTCGCTTGGCTGTCTTGGCGGGGGGCACATCCGTGCCCCCAGATATTGTTTTGGTAAAGATAAACATGATAATCACATGCGTATTTTGCATTCTAAATAGACAATTTGCCTAGTTTCTAAACTAGGCAAATAGTCTCAGAAAATTTTAATATCCACCGAGATGTAATAAATACCTTCCGCTGGATTTTTTTCGCTTTCTTCACAAATTAAATAATTAAAATCATATAAAAATACCAACACCAGACCAACACTAATAATTATACTTTTTAGATGATGTTAATTTTAGGTTCGTGTCAACTACCTACAAAGGTAATTTAGGTATATCATCTTATGTTAATTACTGATAAATGCTTCGCGGCAGTTAATCAAGCATTCAGGATGTTGCTAATTTACAATAAAGATACTACTAATTGTACTGTTTGTACTAGTTCGGGTAATGGATTAAAAAATAAGCTGTACTAAGTATGTTTTTATGCCAATAAATAAATTAACTTATTTATTTACTTTATACAGTTGTAATATATGTATGCAGCTCACCTCAGTGCCTATTAACGTAGGTCGTATGTACAAGGTTGATGTTTCAGAGTGCGGCACCCACTCCTGGTCGATTTGAACCAGTCTAGTTAAACAATCAACTAGTTCTTGTCCGTCGAACATCGGCAGACCCGACCTCTGCGCCGCCAGGTTCATCCTCTCCATATTTAAATGCGGTCGAAACAACCGGATCTTGTCATCCACTCCTCTGTACGCCTTCAATCCTTCGAACAACTGTAAATTCATGAAATTATAAATTACTAGTTGCGCCCTGCGGTTTCACCAGCGTACCCGAGGGATATCTTACGTTTCGTTAAGTTTTCTTAAACGCAACTAAGAATTTTCTCCAGAGTATTAGAAAACTTTTAAAAAAGATGGATGAAATCAGTAAAGTAGTTTTCAATTTATGGCTTGAAATAGGGATTAATTTATATATATACAGGTCGTTGTTGTCAGCGACGAGCGACTCAGGGTCGATAATACATGTGATACTGGTGCTAAAAAAATATAAAAAAAACTTTAGTTTTTTATAATAATAAAAATAAAAACAATATTAATTGGAGAATCATGTAATAAGCTAAAGTGTAGACGTAATACTCAACGAGAATGCGAGGAAGTAAAGGGGTGGGTCGATGGCTAGCTCGAGTCTGTGTACGTGTCTAGTGAACATACTTTGCGGTAATTTTATTTCAAAATGAATAAGGTATATCTCAACGCATTTACAGTATAAAAAGGAAATAAGTCCATTTTTGGAAAATGTATTTTCTGTACCACCGCTCCTGGGTCGCTTGTCGCCGACCAAAAAAACATTTCTTTCAACTTCAAAAGTTCATTTTTATCATACATCGGTAACAAATAATGACATCATTCCCATATATTAACATAATAATGCTTTGATAACAAGCTTAATATGCGTCAGTAGAAGTAACACAGCTGGATACTTATATTTACTATGCATACAAAATACTATTACTTATATACTTACGACTATATTATATATATATATTTAAGGCGATGATAGCTCAGTGTTAGTGACGTCGGATACCGAGATGAAGGTCCTGGGTTCGAATCCTACAATGAGCTTGAGCTTTCGGTGAAGGAAAACATCGTGAGGAAACCATAGCACGGTGGTAGGGTGCTTTGCAGTACCCGTCTGGCTGGCTACCACCCTCAAGTTGAAAATCTGTCGCCAAGCACCTTTCGGTGTGTTCCGACAGCTGCACTTGAGAGCCATGTCCTTCTAGGCTTTGTGTGCTTACCACCTTCGGCCGCAACATCACTTACCATGGTGAGATTGCGGTCAAAAACAGGCCTATAAACAATAAAAAAAAAAAAAAAAAAAAAAAAATAACCGTAATGAATTTATGGCCTGACTACGTTAGCTTTGTAGAGTAGGTAAAACATGTATTTACGTCAATATCTAGTACGTATGTTTTCAAAACAATGATATATTATTTTATAGTCAGTAATTAAATAAAGTAGTACGTACTTGTATAGCATAGTGGAGGGCTTTTGCAGCTGGGTGAATACTCAGATTTTCGAAAGGCATTATCTCTGGCTTCTGCCATCCACCGAGCTGTTTTTGGTAGTTTATTTTGAGCATGTGATCGGTGAAATATTTTCCGAATCCGAGATCCTTCGCTTCGGGCTTCGGCTGTAGCTGGTACGGGGCAGCGAGCCTCACTTGCAGATCTTCGAACTGTAAAAGGGGAATTTATTATGCACTTTGTATGGCAATGTCACATGTTTATTGACATGCTTAGCACTGATTAAATGATGCGCGAGGGTACTGACGAGTGCGTAGATTAGAAGTAAATAAGCACGCATCTGAGTTGTGACTACAAGCATAACATGCAAACATGATAAAGAGACAAAATACATAACATTTATTTATTTATTTATTCAAAACACATTTGAAATTTTAAACAAATGCGTATTATATTATATTTAAGTATTTACCTTGTTCCCACTATGAATTTGGTTTATTGAATTTTTTATTAATTTCATCCAAAACGTCTATTTTATAGTAATTCTATCTTACTTCTTAAAATTCAAATATGTTCAGAATTACTTATAGGAAACTAAAATATTAAATAAATCAACTCAATTCTATTTGCGACCAGTACAGATTAATTTACATTCAATCAAAATCTCGAAGATAGATCTCTAACGACTACGATAAGATTAACTATCGCTACCTCATAATCTGTAGGTAAGTAATGATTGTACGAAGGTATTTGCGTTGATTGGTGGCGTTTTGTATTACAGCGCTTACCTTGAACGAGATTTCAGGTGTAATGTGTGGGCGTGGATTGGCCGGCGCAGGCGCAGGCGCGGCCGCGGGGGGCGCCACGTGGTCATGGTGGGCGGGCGCTGCGTTCTCTTCCAATTCCTTGTACCGCAACGAAGAGCTGCAGGAACGCACTGTCTGCAGCTTATGCTGGTTCTCGAATATCCATTTGACTAATACCTGTGATGTGTTTTGTATGTGAATACGTAGCAACGTTTTTTTTTTACATGGTCCATAATTTGTCTCAAAGGACTAACGCACGTGACCCGTAGGTGTACCTACAACGTAAATAGCTAAACCCGTTTACGAAGTATATTAATAGTGATAATTAATAGAGGAATGGTGTTTTGTAAAGATTTGGTAAGCTAATTATGTTGCTGACCGTACAACTGGTCACCTCGTGGGAACGGAACCTACGATCGGGATGAGCGTGAATTTCTGGTCTGAGTTGAAAAAGGATGAGTAAACGACAAAACTTAATGCATGACTACCACGACTACTACTACATTTAGTGTGGAGTAATCAGTGGTTTATTGCAGCTGCCTTGGTTAACGACTGCTTTTAAGATATATTTATAATATTAAACCGCACTAGGCCCACGTATATCACATTCAGGTCTGGGCAATATTTGAATTACTCGTAATTGAAATACAAATACATAAGTATTTGGTATTTTTATTTCAGTTATTACCTAAACATATAATTTCAAATACCTAACACTGTATTTTGTAAATATTTATTGCTTCAAAATAAATTTTGACGTAAATACATTTGGTGATTAATGAATGATAATGAAAAATAATCTCAGCTACAATTAGACAAAATTGTACAATCTTCCATTGAAAAAGTTGTCAATTTTGTCAAATTGTATGCTTATGTAGTTTTCAGATATACTTAGGGTTCTGTCTGTACCTAGTACTTGTGCTGTATTCGACATCTACACAAACAATAATTATACTTTCAAGCGTGCAAGTTAAAGTCGTTCTTAGGACGCTGACGAAAATTTATTGCCATCAAAGTCTATGAATTATATTTTGTAATTTGTATTTTACATATACAAATGGTTAAAATAATGTATTTTATTATACTTCAAATACAAGACATGAAAATATTTGTTATTTCGTATTTTAAATACATGCGAGAAAGTATTTGGTAATTTGTATTTTAATTAAAGCAAAGTATGTATTTTGCCTAGCTCTGACACATTTGACATATCTGTATGATGAAAGTGACCTGACTATAATAAAATTATGTAAGCAAGGTCTTCTATAGTTATTCCTTTCATAGCTATGTTCATTCTCTAGGAGCGGACATATATTTATGTAAATAAAATTGGCCGATATGTAGTTGCAAATTATTTAACAGTATTGGTAAATAGGACACTATAGTTTCTAAAAGCTTTAAGTATAAGTAACAATCTATAGATTCTTACCTTACTGCGACGAATAGGCATTTTATTGTACACAGTTAAAAACAATTCACTTTAAACACAAATATATTTTATAATTATTATTAGCACTTATGTTGTTCTATTATTTTTAGAGTAATTTTGTATTTTTATCGACAATTTTTTATAATAAATTGATCACTATTAAAACCAGATTCATAGCACGCTCGAAGTTAACTGACTTCACTGGATCTAAAGCACAAACATTTAAACGTAAGATAAGATTGTGGGCGGGCACACTACAGGTCAACATTTATATGTATCTTGTACTCATTCATAATCAACACAAATTATAAAATATTCCTTGATAACGCAGTGAAACTAAATCAAAATAAAGATTACGCACTGAGAGTTATTTGTTTAGTTTAGTTGCGTGGCGTGACGTGCGAATGAGCGTGCTGTGAGCGGTGAGCGTACCGAACTACCCGCGCGCTCGTACTGCGTACCTCTTTACGGAGTCGCCGAGAGGTCGAGTGAAATGCCTGTATTAGGTCACCGAGCATCCATGTTCATACACATTTAAATAGATATGTTAATACCCCTGGCGAATCAATGCTTATTTACGCACGACACTAATTTACATTACCGATTATTCCGCATAATAATACATTCGAAACGACAAAAGACTAAATCGCCCAAAACTACGTTGTAGGAATTGTAACTCTATATAGGGCAATTTTATCAGTAGCATAATTTTCAAGGGTGATAAGTACTTATGTATTTAAACAACTTTTAATACGGGACCCAACTATGAAAATCTGCTGTTCCATACATTTTGGTTGGTAAGGAATAGCAGATTTTACATACAATACACGCCTACAGTGCCACGTACAGATTTTAGTTCCATAGTAAAAGATGTTTTTATTAATAGCTATTTGCAATCCTATATTCGATAGTCGTTAAAAATCGAATCTATATACCTAACTAGGTAGTCTAACCGATTTAAATGTTTATATTAAGTAAGTCAGAACTATTATAGGTGTTTGCTCACCATTGACATCGATACCATTTCCTCTACCTACAGACTTGGAGATATCTTCCATTGAAATCGAACTATGTATACTCAAAATTCCATCTTAATACTAGCTACCTACATTTAATCGACGGGCATAACCTACGAAGGTATACGTGGTGAGTATTGCACCGGTAAACCTTATCAATGCATGTATAATAAGTTTTGTTTATTCTATTTTTTGTAGATATCAAAGTGATCAAGATGCTATCAGGAATTATATTATTATTGGTTATAGGAAAGTCTTGTTATTGGATCTATACTTGCGTTTGTTACCATTAACGCACATGTAACGTGTATACCTACGCAAATGGAGAAACATAAATCAACTTGTACTGTCGTAAAGCGCTAATCGCGTTACATAATGTATCTCTAAAAACTGTGAGAATATTAGTTTATCGATATTGTATAGTTTAGATAGACAAATATTTTTTTGTATCGATAACGTTATTTGCCAAGACTCTTTTTAAGCGCTGCGCTGACTGACTTCTACTAATAACATTTTTGATCAAGTTTCATAAGAAATGTAAGCTCTAACGATCGTTGTGCATCACTATTATATAGTGTAGAATTTCAGTAAAATTACAAGTCACAAAACAACTTTCATTTCTATGCTGTATTGTAATTACAAACTATAAAACACAACAAATAATTTACTTCAACATCTAATACTGAGTGACTATTAACAACAAAATAATGTTCATTTAACTACAATAAACTAAATAACATTGTATTAATAAAGGTCGGGTTGTGTGAGGGTAACTCTGTCTTCGTTTTTAGCGTGTTTTTTCAGCAGATCCATTATTTCATTGTCAAACTCTTCGGGCGTAGGTTGTTTCTGAACGATCCAGTAGTAAATGTCCCAATCGTTGCTTGGGGAGTTAATGAGGCGGTCGTACATAAGTGTCTGCTGTTCATTGAAGCCATGCAAGTATTTCTTTGCAAAGGTACTCAGGAGAAGATCGTTTTCCAGCATCCCCCTTTTACGTGATTGGTATTGAAGCCTGAAAAATATAAGAATACATAATAAGTACTGTTATTCCATACCAATAACATTTCTTAACATTAAATTGTGCTAATCTTGAAAAAAAACTTCACAGGATAAAACCTTTTAAAAAATTAAAACCCTAGAAAAAATATTTTACGAGTAGATATATTTTTATGTAAGATAAGAAGAGAAGAAAAAAAAATGTATTTGTATTTTGTACGTTGGGCTGCGCTTTTGGGACCCCGTACCAGGTACTTATTCTGTGGTCCCAACAACTAATAAGCAGTATCCTTGAATTTCTTAAGAGCAATTTTAAAACGGTGCCGCGGCAGGGGCCGGCGAGCGCTAGATGATCATTCAGTTCAAAGTTTTGCATAAACCATATAACTGATATTCAGTTTGATTTATCAATTCAGTATTTTTGGTTCTAGTTTTGATTGGTTGTGTTGGAATAGAGAGAATTAATAGTTAAGGGATTAAATAAATTCCTTTTAAAACCAAGTTTTAATTTACACAATTAATAAAATGCAAGTAGCTCCTAGTTCACTACATAATATCATATCTCTATTGTTGTTTACTTCTTCGTTATAAATACTGAGAACTAAACATCTCGCAGTTCTGTCTTTACCATAAGGATACGCGGGGCCAGCACCCAGGGCCCTCGCACTCACGGGGGGCCCGAAAGGCCGATATATTCGCTTACACTACACAATAGTATTTCTTACAATCTACCTAAAATAGAATTTATTTTAGGTAGATTGTAAGAAATACCGTCAACAATCTAAATTAAAATGATAATCGGCACCAGTGGGACGATTACGTAACTTTTATTGCAATAAGTTTCAGTCATTTTGGAATTGAAATCGGTTCAATATAGCGGTTTTTTGATAACTTATTTACGTTCCGGTAACTGCAAATAAATAAACAGTGCTTTATTACAAATGGAGCCATTTCCGATTTTGAAATATTTCTAACGAGAGGTTCTTTCAATCTGAATCTTACTTATATTACGTAACAAAGTTACGTAATATAAGTACAAAGTCAATCCGAGCACTGAAAGTGGGTGAAATTCGACTTGCAAGATTCCACCCGAACAAACATAGTTACATACATACATAGATTGCATGTTAAATAAAAGCTTGTAGAATATAAAATCACAGCAGAAAAATGATTTTTGGTAAGAATCCACTTTTAAGGTGAACGCACACTTATCCGAGCCGAACGCGCCGAACGCATCGAACGAAACGAATTTTAGAATTTTGTATATGAAATCTTATGAAAGCTCGCACACTCGCCCGCGTCGAATCGTCCGAATCTGGAGAAGATTTCCTATACAAATTCTTAAATTCGTTTCGTTCGACGCGTCAGTCCCTTTTTCAGTACAAGAGTATCAAAAATGTCTATGCTGCTCTTCGCCAGTATGGCATCAACAACTTTCAATTTTTTTTGTTGTTTTTAATTTCATGCTATATGTAACATAGGTATATCTATATGATTAACGTTTTGATACACCTATATAATAGCAAGATATAATTGCTTTCAAATCAATCAGGAAAAGGCACGTTGGCAATGTTAAACCCAACTTTATCTTGGAATAATATCACACAAACAACTGATATAAATATAATTAATAATATCTGAGAATCAATGTTAGTCATTTAGAGGTAAATATTTATCATGACACCAACCTTTATCTATGAACTGCTTTCATAATACGTGCTTACACTTTATCTGAACTTTGTCGTAATGGGTTAGCTATCCTGATCTGTTCATCATTATATTTATCACAGTCAACACTTCTAGTCAAAACTATCATAATCACTAAAAAAATTGTAACTTTGTTTGCCTATTTTCGAGATCTGCTAAGTTGGGAGCATTATATTTTAAGTACTTTTCATCATCAGTCAATAACTATGCATGCAGCAGAAAATTCGGTCCCTTTTTAAAGTAACTATCAGTAGTATTTGAATTTTTTCATTTGCAAAATGATTGGGTAAGCTATATTTAAAACCATTCCAAATTTCAAACCAAGTTGCTGAGACAGACGGACAGATAAATGGACCTAGTTGCGCAATAAGGGTTTCTTTTTTACCGTTTGGTTCAGAACCCTAAAAAGGGTAAAGCAACTAACTAGGCATTTTATCATCAAAAATTTGATTATAGGCATGATCAAATATGCATTTATAAACACAAGTGACTTTACTTCGCGTGTGCGTACAACTTCTATCATAATAGTTATGTCATATGATTGAATTATCTGTATGTCATATGATTGAGTTAAATAGGGTTATCGGTATTCTCATTTAGAGGTTAAATATAAATAAGGTAAATAGGTTTATTCATTTGCAATATATCTTACGATTAGATCCTCTACTTAGGAATAAATAGTCATCAGCTAACTTTCTTGAATTACATAAATCCTGGGAATAAATATCCTGGGACATTCCTCACACACGGTCATCTGATCCCAAACCAAGCAGAGCTTGTACTATGGAAACCAGATAACTGATATAATTACATATACGGTCATCTGATCCCAAACTAAGCAGAGCTTGTACTATGGAAACCAGATAACTGATATAATTACATATACTACTTTTTGTTTGTAAATACATACTTAATATACATAATTACACCCAGACTCAGGACATACAGACATGTTCATGCACACAAATGCATGTCCTGTGTGGGAATCAAACCCACAACCTGCGGCGCGTAAGGTGAACCTTAACCAACTGCGCCAACTGGCCCGTAAAACATAACATAACATATACATAAAAAAATATTTTTATCCTTTATGAAATAATCATATCCTTTATTTATCAGAATGGTACCCAATTTCTACTTTTCAACTCAAACATTGATAGCATAATATAAATTGTTACATAGTCATGACATTTTTCTAAGATGATGATAGCTCAGTCGTCAGTGACATTTGTGACATTGAATTGGGTTCGAATCCTACAATGAGCTTGACCTTTCGGTGATGGAACAAAAGCATTTTGAGCAAACCATAACAGATACTTTGTAGTATTTATGTTGGATACCACTGAGATTAAAGATTTGACAAGCAAGTGTGACCAAAAAGAAAGGACAATTTTAACTTAACAACCATCATATTTACAACCATAGTATTTACACCACGCGAGCGCATCTAAAAATTTTCGGGCTACCTATGTGCCACAGCCTATGCTGAGTTGGGGTCCTTGTTACTACAAATATCTATGCTATTTCTTTTTTCTTTTATGGCATATCATAATTATAAGCTTTTGTGTTTTATTTTTTGTTATTTCTTTTTATTTTTATTTTAAGCTTTTGTTTTTGTTGTTTGCATACTTTGTAATTTTATGTTGTATTTGTGATGTCAAATAAAGCTATGTCTATAGTCTATTTACACCACAATGAAGGGTGTGATGCGGGCAAGAAAGATTCCATTTTTTTATGTCTCATATCACATTCCACGGATTCAAATCTGTCTGTCATTATTTGGTCACAAATTTTTTTAATTTTGTCAATCTTTCTTGCAGGGCCATCTCTGTTTCTCAAGAACTAGAGCAACTAGCAAAGATCTGTTTGCTACCAGATTTTCCAAAAAGTCACCAAATAATAGTAAATCAACTATTATTTGGTGACTTTTTGACAAATGTGACTGTTTCTGAAAACAAACAGATCTTTGCAAGGTGTTCTAGTTATTGAGATATAATGATTAATTGCAAGGGCGAACCCAGTCTGACAGAGCAACCGTTGAAGCGATCATGGCAGATTCGCCATACGATTCGATAGAAAACCTCTGGTTGACGTAGGTCTAGGGGCGCAACTTTTTCTTCACAGGGGAGGTTCTACACCTAACCCCTTAAATTGATGGACGTCAAAGTACATTCCTATCGTATCGCGATTTCAAAAATACAATAGACATGAACCCACCTCCCTAAACAAAATTGGCGTAATTTCTGGAATTGTTTTATTTTTTGTCTTACCTTGCCTTTCGGTCTTCAAGGGTTTGTGGTTTATCCACATCGTAAACAGGGATCTCCAAGTAGGTAGTATCGACGGTATTCGAGGTGCTACTCGCACATACTACATTCTTTATTACAGTGATTGCCTGGAAAGTTATTTGTTATATATTAGGTACTTAATGAACTACTACCTACATAGATGAGCAATACAATAAATAAAGATAATTCGTTCAGTTTTGATTTATAACATAACCTGCAATAGCTAGTATGACTTGAGTTTTCACAATAACTCATCATTACGACACATACGAATAATAAAAAATAATTACGGATATTAAAGGACGAGGCCGCAAAATCTTTATAACATTCATGTTCTGTAAATACGAAAATCAATCGGAAAACAAAAAATATTGAGATTTAATTAATTTATTATTTTTTTTTTTTTGGGATTTTATGGCCTGGTTACTAAGACCTTTAAGCCACGACTTTATTATTCCGGAACCACTTTTCAGATTTTGTATTTTCAGTTTTATATTTTTACCACCGTATTTTTAATGTATTTAAATATTGGTTTATAAGTTTTAATGTCTTTTAATAGTTCTTTAAGCGGCGGCGGGCGGGAAGAAAAATCACTATAATTATTTTGCCACACTTCACTTAGTTCACTCGCGAGTACCAATCTGTCAATAAGGAACTTTTGACAGCTGAATATAATGTGGTCCACTGTTCCTTCTTCAACTCCGCAAAATGTACAGACATTGCTTTGAATTATATTTAACTTTGCTAGGTGTGATGGTGCTTTATTATGTCCATAACGTAGTCGGTTTATGGTGGTAATAAAATCACGACTGGCTCTTTGCAGGCTATCATACCATGGCTTTACTGGTAAGTTTTCTTGAATGCTACCGTACCACCGTCCTTTCGTTTCTTGGTCTTTCTTCCACATTTGCTCCCATAACATACTTATAGCTAGCCTTACATTACTCAAATAATCAGTCATAGGTACATACATAGTATCGGAGACATCGAGTGCATTTACTCCTCCGTAAGCGGCTTTGTCGGCCATTTCATTTCCAGTGATTCCTCTATGAGAGGGCACCCACATAAATGAAATTAGTTTCCCTGTATGATAATATTTGTATAACAATTCTTTAATTATGTACAGAATGAAATTAGTTTTAAAGTGAATCTTTAAATAGCTCAATCCTCTTATAAAACTTAAAGAATCTGTTACAATTAGAAAATATTTACAATTATCTACATTTCCAATTTGCAGAAGAGCCTGATATACTGCATAGGCTTCTGCGGTGAATATTGTACAAACATTCTGCAAAAGAAAACTCTGAGAAGAATTTTTTTGAGGATCATACACAGCACAGCGCACATAATCCTTACCCTTACTACCATCTGTATATAAAGTGTAGTAATTATTTTCTGATAAAAATTGCAACATCTCTGAATTATTTGTAATTGAATCTATTACTGTAATTGGGTGCATTATGCTTTTGAACTGGGAAGAATAGCAGGGCCAAGGGCACTGTTTTTTGAGTTTATAGCTGTTGTTTTCAATTTCCAGAAAAATGTGATACAACATTGGGGAGTTACCAATAAGGAGGCTCTCACCAGTTGCTAAAGGACCTGACACATTGATTCTACAAGGTATAATCTTGTTAATAATTTGCATGTTATCAGAGTACAGTAGTTTAAGGCAATACCGTTCGGCAAGTAGGAGACGTCTCAAGATCAGTGGCATAATTTTAGTCTCTACTTCCATGGCCCTTATGGGAGTTGAGCACATTGCACCCGATATTATTCTCAGAGATTTATTCTGCAGGATATCTAATTTTTTGGCATGGTAGCTATTCATATATGCCAAAGAACTATAGTCAAAATGACTTCTCACAATAGCTTTATATAGTATAGACAATATTTTGGGGTCAGCACCCCATGACACTCCAGCCAGACATCTTATTATGTTAATAGCTCTTAAAGCATTTTTAGAAATATACCGAACATGTTCTTCGAAAGTCAGTTTTTGGTCTATGATGATTCCTAAGAATTTCTTTGAATGTACTCTGTTTATAGATTCTCCACAATACGAAATAACACTAGATGGATCATCATCACCAAAAATCATTAAACTGCTTTTTGTAGCATTGATCTTTAAACGTAATCTATCATTATAGTATAGACTCAACTGATTTAATGCTCTATTCATATTATCTATAGCAACTTGCAAGTTCTGACTGCTACTATACAAAACAATGTCATCTGCGAATTGCAAAATATTTACTTCACTAGTATTTACAAATTTACATATTTCACATGTGTACAAATTATATAGTAATGGTGAAAGAGTGGCGCCTTGCATTGTGCCTTTCGATGCACTTCTAGGACCATGTAAGATGTTATTATACTTAACATATAAGGTTCTATCATTTAAATAATTATAGATCCACTGACATAGTAGACCAGGTATACCCACATCAGACATAATGTTGACCAAGATACCTGGGTCGACATTATCAAAAGCTCCTTGGACATCTAAAAATACACAAACAGTGTGTGATTTTAAATTATTTGCACGTTTCAGGTCTGAGATGAGTGACATGAAGCTGTCAGCGCAACTACGCCCACGACGGAAACCATACTGCACATGTGGGATGATACCATTAGCCTCTACAAACCAGTCCAGACGGACTTTAATCATATTTTTGAATAGTTTACCGAGACATGAGGACAAAGATATAGGACGATATGAACTGGACTGTTCTGGAGATTTATCAGGCTTCAGTATTGGGATAACACACTGTGTTTTCCATGATTCAGGGATAATTTGTTTGAGCCATAAAGCATTAAGAATGTCAAGAAAGAGGTGCTGAACAGATGTATGGAGTTCTTTAATTACAATATATGGAAAGTTATCTAGACCTGGACTTGAGTTACGCCTAGATTGTAGACTTGATGTGAATTCATTCCATGTAAATGGTTCCAATAAAAATTTTGAATTGCTTTTATTATTGTTACTGTTAAAATAGTTGATTAAGTTACTAGTCTCTTTTAAACCACTATTATCAGACAGTTTATCTAAAAAGGTAGGTATGAACTCATCTTTATGGGATCTAATGCTAGACTTAACACCCTTAAAAATCTTAATCATGTTCCATATTTTGCTTATAGGGGTAGTTCTATTAAAAGTATTGCACAAATCATTCCATCCAGTTGACTTCTGCTCAGAAATGGTTCTCTTTTTTAATGCATCAAGTCTCTTATAATTTATATAGTTATCTATTGTAGAATCACTTCTGTACAGTTTCAAAGCATTATAGGATGCTATTACACTTTGTTCGCAAACCTCATTCCACCAAGGTGCTGGAGGTCTGCTAGCAAAGTGGGCAGACTTAGTGAACTTTGGAACAACTATTTGCATAAGGGACTCAAGACGTATACAAAAATCGGTATAGGAAGAGAGTGGGTCTACTTGATTAATTGTAAAATCGCCAAACGCATTTTTTGAAAGTTCATTATATTGGCGCCAATCAGCTCTTTTGTACAAAAATTTATCAATGGGAGGGTTAATTTGGTATTTTTGTATGGATAGGGATATTTCGGTTATAGTTGGATAATGGTAACTTCCCATACAATCATCATGCACAGACCACTCGCATAACGGTGCTAAGCATGCGCTAGCAAAGGTGACGTCAATGGCTGAAGCGTTGGTTCTAGGACGCTTCACTGTAGTGAAACTGCCATCATTTAAGATGCACAAATCACACTCATCTATAACATCATATAAATCTTGTCCGCGGCCCTTAGTAGATAGGCAACCAAATGCAATATGGTGAGCATTAAAATCACCACTTATAAAAATAGGTTTAGGTAGGTCTCGAATTATATTGCGCAGTCTATGCAATCTTATGTGCCCACTGGAAGGAGGACAATATACGCAGAGTATAGTCACACTGCCACGCTCGGTAGATATTGACATAGCTATAGTTTGAATGTCCTCATAGAATGTTGTGTTTAAAATATTATATTTAGTCTCTGGTTTAATTAATATTGCTACACCATTGTGAGGATTCTTAGATGTTCTGGAATGGAGATTATAACCGGGGATTCTAAAATTGTGATGTTCTTTAAACCAAGTTTCATTAAGCAAGCATACATCAATATTTTGTTCTAGCATAAACTTAGTTAATAAGGGCTTTTTACTATTGGCACTTTGGATGTTAAACTGCGCAATCCGTAATTGGGACGTTTTAGGGGGACTTAAATCCATTATGGGGATAAATTTTTAACTAATATTTCTTCAATGAATAATGAAGTAATTGGGGTGGGATCAGACTTATTACCAATCTCTACCAATGTTTTTACTAGGGCCGCTCGTACTTCTTTATTAGCTATAACCTGGGCAATGAAGTCCATAGGGTGATCTTGTGGGTTCAGCGCCTGTGCAGCAGGCTTGTTATTAACATTTTTTTTAACATTTTTCTTTTCAGTATTTACTGGAATATTTACATTATTTACAGGGGGATTTACAAGTTGGCTCTTAGACAATGGTAATGCAGGGTATTCGATCGACTTTGTTTGTGCGATACTCGCGTATGTTATTTTACTTTTCTTTTCTTCTATTTTTCTTAATTTAATGGGACATTCTCTTGCTATTGCTAGGTGTGGGCCTTGGCAATTAGCGCAACATATCTCTTTAGGTTTATCACAATCTTTGTAAAAGTGTTCACCAGAGCAGATCGAACACTTCTGTTTGCCATTACATATTTTAGCCGAGTGATTAAATTTCATACATTTGTAACATTGTTGCAGCGGTGGGATATATTCAAATACCCTGTATGAGAATAGATCATATTGTACATTGTCAGGTAAGATATTGGATAAGAAAGTGATACTGACTGTTTGCAGAGGAACTCTGTCCCGTCCTACTTTTTTTGTGAATCGTCGTATACAGATAATTTCGTAAATGGAACTCAACTTAGTGTATAAGTCCTTATTTGAGATATTTGCTGGGACAAAT
Organism: Polyploca ridens; assembly: GCA_951394255.1. NCBI lineage: Eukaryota > Metazoa > Arthropoda > Insecta > Lepidoptera > Drepanidae > Polyploca > Polyploca ridens. Next base: position 7,247,600 of record OX596249.1, read on the forward strand.
CTTATGATGCCAGTTTTTTCTATTTGTGTAGCCGGTATGTAAGCCTTTACGTTGTACTTTTCTAAGAATGCAGTGTTATTTAGAAAGTTGTTTGCTGTATTATATTGTTTGAAAATTACTGCTATTTTATTTGCATTCAATCGCTGTATTGCCATCACACCTTTAACATCCGTCGTGAAAATATGATTGAGATATATAGGACTTTTATTGCCCAATCTATCTTTGTGGTTGATATGCTCAACAAAAACTTTAAACTCTGTTTTATTTGAGTTTTCTGGATACTGTCTTTTATAATTAGGTTTAAAATAAGGCACATAAAGTACATCAGAACGCTCACCGCCACCGCTATCATCATTCACTTCATCAGTCCGAAGCCGCTTGGAGGAGTTGGGCGGGTTGTCCCCGCCCCCCTCATTCCCATCCATTTTATTTTTTTTTGGTATTAATTAAAAGTGAATTTATTCTTTTACACAATAAAAAAAAATTACAAAATGTAATTTCAAATTTTTCCGCGTGCGCTTTTTTCAATTTCCCGCCAAGGAATCATTAATTTATTAGTCTAGAAGTCAGTGTTGCCAGATGAAATCTGAGAGAAGCAGTAGAAATTGAAAAAGAAAATCAGTAGATTCGGGAAAAAATCAGTAGACAGTAAAAGTTGATTTTTTTTTTTTTTTTTTTGTTACTTTTTTCTTGACCATGGATACTAGTCCTTCAGTCGCATACATTTTATTAATTATATCACTTTAAATTAGTCCACACATTCACTTTCACATACTCCACACTCCACATGATCAGTCACCGTCAAGTCATGTTTTAGTAAAATGGTAGTCATTGTACTAAAACTTGTCACGGACTTTTTGAGACAACTTGTAAAGTCACGATACACATATTCATTTCATTTCACTTCATTGGTGCACATAGATTGATCTTTATTGGATAAAATACCACCGATAATATGCAATAAAACTCAAAATACACGAATTTATGAAAATAAAAATGAAACTGCTACGTCACTCTGCAAGTTCCCGCCAAAAAGTCCAGTAAAAGTTGATAGTGTGCAGCGTTGCCAGAGTGACTTCACGATAAGATACGCATAGCACCTAAAAATAGTACGAAACTTAACTTTTGAGTACGCAGTGAATAAAAAAATATTCAAGTAATTTCAAATGTAAGTAAGTTTTTCACTGTATTTTTTAAGTGCCGTGGCGCACTGAACCTGAAGGAACCACGAAAGAACAAAACTACACCAGCGAAACCATACACAGTAACACAGAGTCATGACTTTTTGGCGGGAACTTGCAGAGTGACGTTGCGTTTTCATTTTTTATTTTCATAAATTCGTGTATTTTGAGTTTTATTGCATATTATGTGTGGTATTTTATCCAAAAAGTTCAATCCATATGCACAAGTGAAGTGAAATGAAATTAATTATGTGTATCATGACTTTTCAAGTTGTGTCAAAAAGTCCGTGAAGAGTTTTAGGCTGCATTCCGAATTGATGCTATAATCGCTGTAATCGATTTGAGCGTGCTTAAACCAGTACGCTCGCTAGCGACTACGGCGAATATTTTGTATGACGAGCACCGCCTCTAGTGGATACTTTTGGAAGCATTTCATACAAAATGTTTCACCGTAGTCACTGGCGACTATAGATTACGTTAGTGTAGAAAACTCATGGTAGTATTTCCGTTCCATATTACCGTGAGCGCCCTCACCGATGTCCCGTGAAACGTCATAGATGACGTCATGAAATGCGCCATCTTGCGCTCACACCGACCATGCCCTAAACTGATATCACCGTGAGTGCTGTCAAAAGTGACGGCAAAAATCTAATAAGATTCTTGGTTTTCTATTTGGCAAAGATACTTTTTATGATTTTATGAGAGAAAAATAATAAAAAAAGCAGATATTCCTTTTTGTGAGTCAACTTATAAAAGATATAAGGAGTAGGACTCCTTATATCTTTTATAAGTTGCATTGATAATTCAGATTTTAATTAAATTCACAAATGTTCTGTTTTGAATACTGTGAGCGCGATAACGGGCGTTCCGAATTGTTGATAGTTCTCAGCTGTCATAAGCGTGATATTTAATTAATTAGGTACGCAAATTATTGCTGTGATCGCTGTGATCGATATTATCCATTTCGGAATGTACCCTTAGTACATTGACCACTATTGTCATCATGATCACCATGGTTGTCATAAAAGATGACATTTATGGACGGTGACTGACTGAAGACTGTGAAAGTGATAATTATTGTGACTGGAAATTATAATATAACTCGACGCTGGCAGACATATGACCTAATTTAGATTTTGTTGTAAAATTAAGAAGAATGATAAAACAAAACTTGGAATTGGAACAAGGAATAAAAAAACACCGGGGTCGCGAGTGCTAATTTTATGCTGAAACTTGCTTGACAGAAATTAAAATTATAACTTTTTATTTTGAAAATTTCTTTGTTTTTCGCTTGACAGTAAAATAGTACGCAAATTGACGGGTGAGTACCTGAGAACGCTACCTAACGATATAGTACGCAATGCGTACTAGTGCGTACCCTAATGGCAACGCTGATAGTGTGGTCATAAACATCGTCAGTAACTTCATGCCTTAGAAACAAACACCATTTGGACAATGGCGAAATTGGCCCTAGCTGCGTATAACGACATAATATATATCAAAAAATTGCTTTATTAAAGTTAAATTAAATAACATAATTCAATATTTTTCAGGACTAGCAGTATGTTTAGGAAATAGAAATATACATTTATATATTTTAGGCTGTTAGTTAAGCTGATTGTGATTCGGAACGCACCCATAATCTCGTTCCATGTGTTCCTTTGAACGATATTTATCTCCACATTGTTTTTTTATATTTGAAAGATTTCTGTTATAAAGTCATATTATTATAGTCATAAATATTTTTATTTTTAACAGAGTTTAGTTGAAAATGTCATTGCATTTATTGATACAAACTCTCTATGAGAAAAAATAGCTTTTAACACGATGACATATTTTTTACGTCGAAATGAAACGCGTACGTAGTCTATGGTCAGCGAGCCCCTTGAGTGAAGTTGATTGATCGACTTTTTGGCGGGAAATTATAATATAACTCGACACTGGTAGAAATAAGTCCTAATTTGGATTTGATTGCCAAACTTAAAACTTATAAGAAGTTGATTCATTTGTCTGACATTGTGTCACTGAAAAGGTACTTTCTTTTTGTGCGCGTTGCTACGGTTTTTGGTTGACTCCTGACTACACCACGACCCTCTGATTTTCTACGGATACCGATTTATTTTCTACACGTGACTACGGCATTTGAATGGACCTGAGATAATCGACAATTGGCTGTGTTATTTGGATTTGCATGAACGCAATATAAATCCACTGGCAGAATTCTTAGACAATATTGTCATTAGATTTTATTTTGATGAATAAAAACCTAAATAAAAATGACCTTGTTTTATTGACAGCCTTTGCATGTCCCGATACTTCAAAGTACCTACTAACTATCAGTAGGATATACCTACCTGGGTAAGTACCTATACTAGAAACAATTATTAGGTACTTATTAACATATTTATTCAGCATCTATCTGTCTCTATTATCTACAAAACTACTGTAAAATCATTTAATCGCTTGGCTCGCGGTTAAAAATATAACAATGACATCAATTGTTATAATAGGACGCGCGTAGTTTTCTGATAAGGGTGAAAAATCATTAATTTAGTTTTTAAAAAGTTTATTTCTAGATTGTGGTCATTCATCCAGTCTGTTGTTTTTTGTAGTATAGAATGTAGTTTTTCATTTAAGTTTGTGCTGTTTTGACATGAGGTGATTAGCGAAATATCGTCTGCAAATAAAACACACGGTTCTTCCATGATTTTAGGGAGATCATTAATATAGATCAAGAATAAAAGACATCCAAGGACACTTCCTTATTTTTATGCTTGGCAACCAATTCCAAATTGGGACTTATTTCAGCCAGTGTTGACTCGAGTTAGGTATATTATAATTTCCAGTCACAATAAATGACTTTCAAATATATTCCTCAGTCAGTCACCGTCCATAAAAATCATGTTTTACTTTTGCCGAAAACACAATAATTAACCGTCACTTTTGACCGCGCTCGAGGTGATATCAGTTTAGAGCATGGTGTGAACGCCATTTATAACGTTTCACGGGACATCGTGACCGCGTTCACAGTAATATGGAACGGGTTCTAGCACGCTCAAATCGATTACAGCGATTGCAGCGTTAATTCGGAATGTAGCCTTGGTTTCCATGACAACAGCTGTCACTACAAAAAATGACTGTAATTTTGTATGTTTTTTGAAAATCATTTTAGTTACGTAGAATTTATTAAATGATTTATGGAATATCATCGCTACGATGGTAACCGCTCGTGAATTTATATTAGACACTACAGGTATGTAACTAATCGAAAACTGATGTTTGCGGTCGCTTTTATAACTTATATATAGTAGACTGAATCAATAAAAAAAGTTCCTTTTTGATGGATTATTATGTCCCTTAATCTTAATGCTTTTTAGGGGACGGTCTGTTTGTCAGTGGGCTATATCTTATGAACCGTAATAGGTAATTTAAAAAAAAATGGTGCAAAAAAGAATCTTGGCGAGATTTGTACAAAAAAAGATTTTTAGAGACGTTGAAATTACATTATTATTGATCCTTGGTGCCTGAGGAATAACTTGAGCCATTCAAAATATTTTTAGATCCCCGGGATAAAAATGCGACATTCTATGCCATGCCGGCGAATCTCAACCAAAACCATTATATTATTGTTATGTTTTGCGGGGTTTATAAAATATTTAAAGTATATTAATATGTTGCTGGTAATGTAATCTCAACATTGGAAGTGATTCAAAACTCTCTAAAATGTTTAATTTTTTTTGTACAAATCAATGTATGGATCTCGCCATGATTCTTTTTACAACAAATAATATATATGAAATGAAATTTATAAATAAAGGGGGCTCCCAGAACCCTTAGTGACTCCCTTAGTTAGTCTGACTCGAATTTGCCTGTTTTTTTTTACACATAGCCCTCAAGTCCTCGTGATACACAGTAGCCCTCTTAATGTTATCCCAGTAGATAATGGCTGCCTCATTTTTTTTTCTTGCATAACTACAAATGCTAGTACAAGAGATATTTAAGGCATTACACAATGATTTTTGGGATTTCATATAATTGTTTTGAAGACTTGATATTAAAATAATAATAATGAGTTACTGTACAAAATGTCTTTGAAAAACATTATATTTTCCAGAACACTATTACAATATATCTAAGCTACTTTTGAATAACACATCTGAGGAAGCTCTCTCAGAATTCATCAACAATTCACAAATACTGCTGGTACAAGGTGTTATAGATAATGATAATACATTATTTATTCATACTAAGGTAAGTAAAGATGGTTGCTTCTAATGGCTGCAGTTTCCAGGTATTAATTTATTTTCATAGTAAGAGTCCCAAAAGCGGAAGCCAAACTGTAAAATCTAGAAACTAGATCTAGATTCTCTGGATAAAAATTAGCTTATATGATCATCAATAGAAACAATCCTTTCTTTTTTATATTTCAGATTCAAGATGACAAGAAAAAGTCAATAGTATTTTACAAAACATCAGCACAAAATTTGAACAGTGAAGATGCAGTCAGGAATATAAATATCATCACTTTAACCAATAATGCTGCTGAGTCCCTATATCAGTTATTGAGACAGATATATTCTCCTCTGTTAGTTAATGTAAGTAACATTTTATAGTTTACTCTTCACACCGCAGTTTCATCTGTAATCCCCTATTTTACTCCCATTGGGGTATAACTTAAAAACCTTCTCTTATTGCCCCCTTAGGAATATTAATCCCTCAAGCCTCAAAACCCTCAAGGAATATTACCCGTGTATCACCGCTCAAGTTCACTGATTGGGACCCTGATGTCTGTCAGTCAGTGTTGTCACAATAGTTTTATTAGAAGAAAATTTCAAGCATGTTTAATTTACATATGTTTAAATATTTTTCAGGGCAATGACTTATACTCAAATAAACTTCAAAAAAACCTATCTGATTTAGAGTCTATTTTAAGGATTCTAACTCATGGCAAAGGAAATGAGAATATCAATGGTTTGTGAAACCTTTTTTTTTCTTCCAAATACATAGCATAAGGCAGCCAGCCATACGTCAGCAAATGGTAGACTTGACTACAGTACCTAATCTAAACTTTTTTTAATTATTCTTCCAGTAATTCTATCGATTGAAGATGAATTGGACTATTGGAAAACAATGGGACAGAAAAAAGATACAAATAAGAAAGAAAAAGAAGCTGCATCTACTTTTTGTGAATTATTTGAAGACATCTCTGAAGAACTAAGGTACCTACATGGACCTTTATATATTTTAAATATTCGAACATCCTTTCCTTTTCCGGGCTTTTTAGTGCATTTTTTTATAAAAACGTACACTATTTCCAAGAAATGACGTTTGAACTTTGGCTAATCTAAAATACGGAACAACTAATTTGCCAACGATGTAGGTGCTGTTGCGTTATCTAGGTATATCTATATCTGTGGTCCGCTCCAAGTTCGGTCGTTCGCCGCACTGCGTTCGGTCGTCTGTTGATGTATCGCACCGCAACGAGCGGGCCACCGAACTTTGTTATTCTTATTAATACTGGTTCGGTGGTTCGGTCGGCGTCAGGTTCGATGGTGTGTGGGTGTAGTAATTAATTTTGCATAAACATAAAATTTTTATTTGAAGAAATGACAGATAATAGATTATTCACAACAAATATGTACATATTACAATCTATATATAGAAAATTTCCTCAAGTCTGCCGCTGCATGCATCCGATTAACGGCAAGATTCCCAGAAGGCATTAAAAATATTATGTTTTTATTTTTCTAAACAGTAAAACTTTAGTTGCTTATATCTTCGAAACGTGACACTACGAGATTTTGTTACAGAATATTCCTTGATTGTTTTGATCAGCTATCGATTTTTATAAAAGATATCAGTGGACGCCGTTTTAAAAATATTACAAAATGTTGGATGAGAGGAATGCCAAAATCTTCCTACCCCTATGCCGACCTATGCTATATCGTAGATATATTTTATTTATAGCTTATATCAGATTATTTTACAATGTATATTTTATTTCAGCTTCCATCTTTTAGGCGATGATAGCTCAGTGGTAGTGACGTCGGATACCGAGATGAAGGTCCCGGGTTCGAATCCTACAATGAGCTTGAGCTTTCGGTGAAGGATAAACATCGTGAGGAAACCATAGCACGGTGGTAGGGTACTTTGTAGTACCCGCCTGGCTGGCTACCACCCTCAAGTTGAAAATCTGTCGCCAAGCACCTTTCGGTGTGTTCCGACAGCTGCACTTGAGAGCCAGTTCCTTCTAGGCTTTGTGTGCTTTACCACCTTCGGCCGCATCATCACTTACCATGGTGAGATTGCGGTCAAACAAAGGCCTATAAACAATAAAAAAAAAAAAAAATGCTTAATTTGTAATCTGTGTGCCCTTTGGCAAAGGCCTCCTCCAACTGTTTCCATTTTACCCTTTCATGTGCAATTCTAGTCCAGGTTCTGCCCGCCATACAGTTCAATAATCTTAAAAAGATAAACAGTCGAACAACTTTGATCTAAACAATTTTGAACTTTGATAACAAACAGTTATAACATTATTTTCTCTAACTCAGCGTATTCTGTCTATTAAGTTTCAAAAGGTGCTCGTGATACGTTGAGCGAATCAAGATGAAAACTGACGAACCTTTTCATTTCGTCACTCCATTGTACTTTTATGGATATACCCTTTCTAGTACACGTTGCACGTTGTATAGACCAGCGTTTCCCATTAGCCGGGTCGCGACCCGGTACCGGGCCATCAAAATAAAATACCGGGTCGCAACACACTCGCCATTTTCATTTTCAAAATTAACTTATCAAGCAATAGGCGGGCCGTATGCTTGTTTGCCACCTTACCACAAAAAAATAACTTTTTTAATGCCTTTTGTCACAACTTATAAATGTGAAGCTGGGTTTTCACCACTAGTTTACCTTAAATTTATTATAGAAACCGACTTGAAGTGAAACCAGACCTTAGGATAAAACTTTCCTCATTTTCCGCGAACTTGGATTCTTTGGTAAAAAATAAGCAGCAGCTCCATACTTCGCACTAAAGTTTAGTGACTAAATAGGCAATACCAAAATATGTAGTATAATATAAAACATTTTTACCATTAATAAATGTATATTATTTTACCTAATGGAACCAGCTTGGGTTTAAAAGTATTAAGTGGGTCACAAAGGGGCAGTGTGAAAATTACCGGGCCATGGCAGAACAATGTTTGGGAAACACTGGGATAGACGATTATAAAATTTCTCCTAAATCCAATCCATTTACTTTTTTATTACAGATCGATGCAATCAACAAGTATGACTGAAGTAAGAGAGGCTGTTGAAAACATAGGCGGCCTTCTAGACGATGTGTGGCGTTTCACGGTAATGCCGTATTCACGAGACAGGATGTCACATGTGTTTGACATAATTGGTATGATCAATATTATTTTTTATATGGATTTAACTATTTTTTTGATAAATTAAGAGAAGATTTAGTTCCTATTGAAACACGATAACATGTTTTAGAATATTCTCTACTGATTTTGAAACATACCTATTTTGCTAATGGTCGATAATAAAGTTAGACAGTACTAGTCAAACCTAACAATCTACACATGACCTACCTTACCTACCATATGTCACTATAAATATTTTGTTTAATTTTCAATCTTATTTCTGTGAAAATAACATTGATATTTTTTTGTGCATATCCATTTGCAGGTCATCTCATATGCTCATTAATTCAGAAGTCGTTTTCAACTCTTGATATATGGATGCTACACGAGTCTAAGGATAGTGACATTCTAACGCATCTATCGGCAAGTCTACAAGTTATCCAGACTTGGACCAGCGCTTGTAAATCGCTTACTGAGACATATTGGCCTAATTATGCGTTACATACATGGAATGGAAAACCTTATGTACCCACATTTTGTGACAATTTTCAAACTAGGGTTAAGGAGGTATGTATTTTTTTAAATCATAGTATTTTCTATGGGTTTGTTATGGGACACATGTCACCATGGTAATTGATGATGTGACCGAAGTTGATAACAGTGGCGGATTCAAAATTTCAGTTTGGGAGGGGAGCGGGTGATGATGGTAACCTTTACCGAGATTTATCAGGGGTGGGCCCAGAAGCTTTTGGGGTTTGAGCCCATTAGCACCTCCCCACCAGTAGAGAATCCGGGGGGGAACCTTTATCTAGATTTATCATCAGGGGTGGACCCAGATGCTTTTGGGGCTTGAACCCATTAGGGCCCCCACCAGTAGAGGATCCAAGGGGGGGGACCTTTATCGTGACTTATCAGGGGTAAACCCAGATGCTTTTGGGGCTTGAGCCCATTAGCACCTCACTAGTAGCGGATCCAGTGTGGGAACCTTTATCTAGATTTATCATCAGGGGTGGACCCAGATGCTTTTGGGGCTTGAACCCATTAGCCCCTCCACCAGATGCGGATCCAGGGGGCCCTAAATCTGCTACTGCTTGATGAGTACACAAAGCCTGAACTGGCTTTCAAGTTCAGATGCCGAAACATACCAGTAGAGCAGCGGTCGGCAACACACGACCGCGGAAGGTCGAACCTCGGACCGGCAAATATTTTGTTAAATATAGTTATATGAAAGTAGGTATTACCAGGCCTGTCTCACTCCCATGTTTAGGTACGATTGCGCGCCTACCGGAACAACGCTAGTCGGTTGCAACGCGCCCGCAGCGAAAGACGAGTGTGGGTATAAATACCTACGTACTTATATAAAGTGTTTATTGTTCTTATTTTAACACTATTTTGTGTTGGTATCGTTATTTCATTGTATTGTCCTAATGTCCTTTCTGACTTTATTAAGGTCGGCAAGATCTAAAAGGCCCGTTTTGATAGCCATACCAGTGTGTCAAAAAGAGACAAAGATAGTGCGACCAGAAGAGACACCTTGTCTAAACGGGCCACTTAGACCTCAACCACTCATGTGAATGATTTTTAACCGACTTCAAAAAAGGAGGAGGTTTCTCAATTCGACCGTACATATTTTTTTTATGTGTGTTCGCGGATTACTTCGTCGTTTATGAACCGATTTTGATGTTTTTTTTTAGAAACTGTTAGTAGTTCCAGAATAGAGAGTGTTCCCTCTTCAAATAAACAAACAAACCAATGTTACGTCTTTATAATACTAGTATTATTATACACTAATGAATATACATTAGTGTAGATTTTACCTCTACCTTTTTAGAATAAGATAAAACTAAGATTTAACAAACCACTTTTTTTTTTCTTTTTTTTTTATACCACTTAGTTGGCAAACAAGCATACGGCCCGCCTGATGGTAAGCTGTTACCGTAACCTATGGACGCTTGCAACACCAGGGGTATCACTCGCGCGTTGCCGACCCTGAAGAAACCGCTTCACTCCCTTATTGAAGAACCCCATGCTGTACTCCATTGGGAAAACCACGGCAGGGAGCTCATTCCACAGTCCGAGCGTCCGCGGAAGAAAACTCCTTTTAGCCCGCACAGTTCGAAACAATTCTGGTTTCAATGTGTCTGGATGGACTCCCTGTCGATGGCGAGAGTTGCGATGGTGAAAGGTAGCCGTGGGCATCATGTCGAATAATTCCTTAGAACACTCCCCGTTGTACAAGCGGTAGAACACACATAACGAGGCAAAGTCTCTCCTCAGACTGAGTGGTTCTAAACCGCTTGTGAGCTCGGGATCGTCAACAATTCTGATGGCACGTCGCTGAACCGAGTCTAAAGGCCCAAGCTGGTACCCAGGAGCTCCCGCCCATAGATGACAGCAGTACTCCATATGAGGACGGACCTGCGACTTATAAAGTTGCAGCCTTTGCCCCGATGTGAAATACTGCCTCGCTCTGTTGAGCACTCCAAGCTTTTTGGATGCCAGCTTAACCTTGTCCTCCAAATGACTTCGGAACATAACGTCGCTAGAGATGTCGACGCCAAGGATCCCGATGCTTTGACTGATGTTCATGGAAGTGTTCTGGAATTTTGGAGCCACAGACCATGGGGTTTTCTTAGCGGTGAACGCGCTGGCTTGAGTCTTGGTGGGGTTGAAATGGACTAGGTTTAGTCGACCCCAATCGGAGACACAAGTTAGTGTACTCTCGATTACAGACACCAGCCATTCGCGGCTTTCCTCCACCTCGAAACGAGGGATATTTACACGGCCCGTGTAATGAGCGTCTCCTGTACTGTCGTCTGCATAGCAATGAATGCCGTCAATAGACAGCATATCATTGATATGCAGAAGGAACAGTGTTGGGGACAGCACAGAACCTTGCGGGACGCCGGCATTTATATCCATGCTATCGGAGCAACTACCGTCGACGACGGCTCTTATGCATCTGCTAGACAGAAAGCTGGCTACCCATTTGCATAATCCCTCGGGAAGCCCGTATGCTGGTAACTTTGTGAGAAGACCCCTGTGCCAGACCCGATCGAACGCCTTCGCCACATCTAGGCTCACTGCCAATGCCTCACCTTGACTCTCGATGGCGACCACTATTTCAAAAATCAGTAGAATAATATTCAGAAAAATTTTACAATTCTAATTGTTATTACTTACTCAGTATATCCTTTTTTAAATAAACTAAATAACTTTATTATTTTTTATATAACAATCTTGAAGATTATTAATAACAAACGTTTTGAATTTCGGCTGACGGCCCTGGACTAGTGCAGTGCGGTAGTCGTGCCGTTTCTTGTCCCGTCGTCAGTCATTCCAGATTTTATATGCATGTATGTTACTAAAACCCTTCCCCAAAATAGTTGTATTCAGTTTCGTAGACAGAATACACATTCAGTATACAAAGTATCAGTATAGGCCTAACAGCATAGATTAAAATATGCAGACATTTAAAAATAACTTTCTGCTCTAATACTAGTTAGCTAGGATATTTAAAATGTCATTATTCACGAAAGGAGAATAGTAATAGGTACATACATAACCGATAAGAAAATATTGAAGATTCATAATACGCCATTAGACAACCCTAGCGTAACACGTGCCGCGTCATACAGGATAGAGTTATACGATAGAAAGAGAGGGAAGTTGTAGGTGAATATAATTTTAGGCGCGCAGCGCTGCGCGAGCTGGATTGCGCCTTATTACGTCGTTCCAAGAGTCGCTTTTTATTTAAATGTCGTTTTCGAAGTGGGTTTTCTGTACGTAGTGCTATTGAATATTCTGTGGTATTACTTATCTGCAGTAGAGACTTGGCTTGCTTACTACGACGTGTAGGGCACGTTGTACCGTGGATCGACCTCCATACATGGCGATTCTATCTCTTGTAGTCATCCAACATGATTTCAAATGAAATACCAACGACGGTTTTGTTTTACAGATTCATGACATCAGATCAACTTACTGTCAACTAAGCAAACTGCTGACGAACAACGAGAAATTAGAATTACAGACTCATCTTCTATTCAAACCATTTGAAAGTATGTAATTTATTGAACTTAATTTTTTTTTACTTATTAGAATTATAATTGTAATCCTTTTTAGATGTAAATGTGTGGTTATGCAATGGAGTAAACGTTGGATGGGAAACAGCCGTTTCAAGATTCTCTACAAGCTTGCGACCCGCTGAAACGAAAATTGCAGAGAAATTAAGGCCAAGACTACATAATACCTCTACGAAGCAGGTACATTTGAACATTATAATTATATCTCATCTCACTATACAGGGCGAATTTTTATTTCTAGCCAGTGTGGGCAACTTCTGAACTACAGGTCTTAGAGAAAAACGCTGAAAGGAACCCCGAGCTGAATTTTGAAGAAAATTAAAATGCCATTAAAATTTATTTTAAAAAATTCGTATTTTCGAAGATATTGAATTTTTATTAAAAAAATTTTTTTTTCGATATTCTGCTTCTTCGTCTCAATATGAACAAAATTATGCAAGACAATCTTGCTCTCAAGTTGCTAGAAGTTATCCAAAATATTATTTTATATTTTCCTTGACCATGGTTTTATGCTGCGTAAAGTTTGACGAGGTGTAGCAAATCTCGCAGGGACCTCACTATGTTTAGCCATAAAGAATTGGCTCTTAGCATTCTGACAAAAAATTTGAGGTCAATTTTGATAACTTCTAGCAACTTTATGAAATGGCCAATGTACTTTCAGTCCGTAAACTTTTTGTCTACCAGTGTGTTTGCAGATACCATAAAAATGCACCGTCACTGGAACTATTAAATAAGCGACGGAAGCGGTACCCAATACCAAGAGTAAAAAGTAGGCTAGCGCAAATGCAATATAACTCACTTGCACCGAGACTGTATGGTAAATTAAATGATGTATACGATGTAAGTAATATTCCCAGTTATAAATTGAAACTCAAGGTAAAACTATGGCTACAACAATTAGATTACATAAATACGGAAAAATTACTAAAGATTGAAAATTAAATTAAATAGATATATAAACCTACACATACACATATTCACGTACTCACACACAAACACATACAAAAACACACACACACACACAAATGTTAATTAATAACAAAATATTGTTGATAATAATATGAATTTGTTAATTTACCTATAATAATTATTTTTTTGTTAAATCAAATAGAATAAGGCAAGTGTTGGGAGGGTACTGTCTTCTGACACACAGCTCGCGCTAGTTTAGAAGACAGGGCTGCATTGTGATTATTATGTAATTTGATTGAGCAATAAATACATTTATTATTATTATTATTATAACTTCAGACCAAGATTGTCATACATAATTTTATGCGTATTGTGAAGTAGAAGCAGAAAAAGAAAAAAAAAATTTTTGAATAAAAATAAAAACACATTTTTTTTTCTTTTTTTCTTCTATGTGTTCGCGCATCGTTCATCCTATTACTTGAAACTTTGTATAGTTGCTGTTGGCACTGGTGAAAGACCTACTGTATTAGCTAGTTTCCAATAAAATCTTTGGTTTAATACTTCAATCGACAGCAAAACAAATTAATTGCTTCTTTTACAGATGCTATACGAATTTATGAGATACCGTTCATTATTAGAAAGACCACTGGTCAAACACGCGCTGAATAATGAACTAGAGATATTTGTCTCCTCGCTTTCATCCATGTTGAAGTCCGTACAGAGCCAGCTGGAATCTGATGAGGTGGATGTGAAGATGTATCAGCCGCCTGAAATGTCTTTTGTGGTCCAACAAGTGCAGTGGGCTAAACAAATGGAAGCTAAAGTTTGTATTGATTCTAAACTATTTTAGTTAAAAACTTAGCAATTGTATTATCCTGTTATCACTCTTGGTTTATTGGTTAACGGTAACGTTTTGGTAAGGTAATCGGCAGTGATTTGTTAAATTAGTGTGTTGTGGAGCTGCTTAGAGGCCTAGTGAATTGATCAGCGGCCCAAAAAGTTTGACAATTTTTGGCATAATTTTTAAAGACATGTTCGAATGCCTATACTTCGTTAATGATCTATTTATTATTCCAGGTAAAAGAAATACAAACATGCGCTGAAAAGTATTTAAGCGAATTCCATGGCAGTCAAGAACTATCCAATCTCGCGTCTCAAGTGTTAAAAGATCTGAAGACTATGTACACCCAGGTTTACGAAGAGTGGTGTAGAGATTTGCAAGTAACTATTTTTATATAATTTTGAACCTTATAACATCTGTGCATTTTTATGTTTGAGGTCTGACAAGCATCGAGACTTGTCAGACCTCAACCGGTTGTGTGCTCACTTTCGCATATAAGCGATTCCAGGAGGATGAGCTCAAGCTCATTGTAAGATACCAATCTATATAATCACAGACGTATCAAAAACGTACACTGAGCTGATTATCTAGCTACACACAGCTTAATGTACTGTCTAATTTTAAAAATACGTTATTGTTTATGTTTTTATTATCTATTTATGTGTTTAAATGGTATATAAAAAAAACAAAACGGAGTGTAGCCTAATTTACGAGCGAAGCACCCTAAGTAAGTCGGCCTTCTTGTAAATACATGGCCGCACGCACACATATACATCATAGTGAGCCGATTCCGTATCGAAACGTTGACAGTGTCAATAAGGCTCAGTATCACTTGTGCCTGGGCCAGTACTGATTTAACTCACGCATAGGAAATGTTGTGCTTCAATTTCTTATAGGGCGATGCTCCGTCCTGATTTTTTTATACGCCTATAACTATCGAATTTAGAGATGACATCTAAATAACTCAAAATTAATTTTAGGCTCAAGCTCAGAACGGGTCCCTACAACTATCTCTAGACAAACCCGTAGTAGAGTTTAGCGCAAGTAATCAGCTGATGGTGGTGAACTTCAATCCTCGCCTAGTGAGCGTGCAACTTGAGGCTCAAGCGCTGTCAGCGCTGGGCTTGCCGCCGCCTGCGTCCGCTGCAGCGCTTGATACGCTTACTGACGCGCTGACTTACGCTAGACACCTACAACAGGTAAAGTACTTTGGATTTTCAACGAATTCACTAGTTATCACATTTTTTTTAATACCAAAAGTCGTCTTTGCGACACCTGGGGCATTACTCACGAATAACCGACCGTTACCTCCTCCCCAACGAGCTCTGGCGACCTTATTCACGCGCAGGAACATACAATTAAGTTATTTGGCTGCAGTATTCTGTAACAGCGGAGATAATTCCCCTGTCGAGTCACTCTTTACTGGAAACAGTAATTAAAAGTGTGCGGTAACTATTATTATTAATTTGTTTTCTTTTCTTCATTGAAGGTGGCATCGTTCCACAACACATTAGGTGAGCGTATGATCACGTCAACAAGGCCGATGATGTTGCAAGCAGCGTTGGACTTATCCTCGTTAGTGCAGGACCAAAAGGCAGTGTACTGGGACGACGCCGAACAGTTGGCCAATTACACGGATAAATTGAAGAAAATTGTATTGAAACTTGAATCTCAGGTATTTAGTTTGACAATATTTTATTGAGCACGTCTCCTTTAATCCTTTACATCAGTGTTTTTCAATCTGTGGGTCGCGACCCCCAAGGGGGTCGCGAAACCTTAGTCGGGTGGTCGCCGGCAGAAGGAAAAAGGCAAGGTAGACTTTGCGCAAGCGGGCGTCCAACTTCCAACGTCCAACCTCTTACTTAGTTGCAAACCTCTCGCGCTCTTTCAGACTAATAAGTAAAGGTATCAAAATAAAGAAAATCATTATCGTAGTCTTTTAATTTATAAATTCTTTGTCTGTCAGTCAAGGGGGTCGCCAGAATTTTTCAATCTGTAAAGGGGTCGCGAAATCAATAAGATTGAAAAACAGTGCTTTACATTATTATCATCATACAGCTATTCACTGCTATAGATATGCGCAACTTTGGCCTTTACAGTTTGTTTTTATTTTGTATTATTGCAGAATTCATATTTGACAAGTCAGCATCTAGCAATAAGAAGCATCGTGGAAAAGCTCATGGATACAGAACTCTTAGCTAGACAATCGGAATGGAAGAAAGGTGTCAAAGACATCAGAGATATTATAGAAAAGGTCAGCTCTTAATTAACTAGTTCAAATTAGGCTCTAAATATGTTTGTTGTTTAGTAACATTGTAATAACTGGGAAGATTTCGATGAAAATTTAGTATATTTAGTGAGTACTTTTTAGTTTGGGTCTTTCCATGATCTTTCTGGAATGTGGGTCAAACCGCGCACAAGCTTGGTAATTAAACATATTTGGTAGAAATCATTCATATCATAAAAAGAGACAGGAATTTATGGAGGTATATTTCGTAGGTGGAAGGCAGCGGTTATAAAAACACAGAGCTGTGGAGATCGCATTGGGATTGGCAATTGTATAAAGCACTTGAGTGTCAATACATAAAGACTTTGCTCTCTTTACACAAGCATTTTCCGCATGTCAAAGTGGACTTGGTACTTCGGTAAGTGTTTTTTAGAAATATTAAACGTTGAAGTACTGTTAACAAGATGAAATTTTGCTTCCAAATTCAAATTATTCTCGGTGGCCTAAAAAAATGTTGTGCAAAATATATCACCACATCTCTGATGAGTCTTAGGGTGGTTTACACTCCATTGATCGATGGTATTGATTAACGTCAATTATAAACTGTTCTATGTTGATAGTTATGTGCTTATTTTAACAAACTGATCCACCATGTCGCGGTGTTGAGCAACGTTGATCGTGCATATCGACTTTGTTTGATTGATTAATTTATTAGCAAAAGGTTGATCGATTGTCAACATGTTAGACGTGTTTGAAGTTGCAATCATTGATTATCCATTGAGTTGTGACTTCCCAGGAATTGAAATAACCATAATATCATTACTACAGGCATAACACATGACTGAGTAGGTTCCTGCAGGTTAGTGGAGCGGTGCGGGAGGGGTGTGTTTTCATTACGTCAAATGACAAAAGAGAACTAAAATGATATCATGTGTACTATAGCGAGACAGTTGACGTCACATGCCACCACCTCCCGCACCGCTCCGCTGCCTCAGGAACCTAGCTTATGCTCTGCGGTATTCCCATCTAAGATTGTATGTAATTCTTTATTCCAGTGGTCACATGGTTCGTGTCCAACCACCCATGGAAGAGATCCGGGTGCAGCATTACCACCAACTACGCCGCCTTGTGTCGATGCCAGCCCACTTCGTCGGTTTACAGACCGACATCACTGACAAACAATCTATATTCACTGCTATTGTTGATAAGTAAGCCGCTATTTATAACTACGTTATTAGATAACAAATGTGTTCGGTTTAGCAACAGCTTTGTTATTATCAAAGTTAGTGTCACAGCAACACTATAATCATTTGGGTAATCTTTATGATAGGGTCCTGTCGTCAGGCCAGCTAATGTTTTCAAATGGAAACAGTATTGTAAAATATTTAAATCGCGTTATAGGTAGCTAATATATCCCTTATCTTGCTGAAAATGAATGAAATTTCTCTTCTCGTTGCCGAAGAAAAGTGTCAATAATGCTCATTGACACTTTTCTTCGGCAACAGAAGCACGAGTATTGTTTGAGAAAAACATAAAATAATGTTTTTATGGTTCCGAACCAAAAAGGTAAAAAGGAACCCTTATGGTGCCACTCCGCCTGTCTGTTCTTTTAACTTATCAAACCATATTGCAAATGAATAATTAAAAGAAATATTTTTATTTTGTTTTCAAAAGGAGACGAAATGGGATACCGAAATTTCAAAGTAAAATTCATAATCGTTTTTATATGAAAGGGCTTCATTTGTACATTTGACATCAGGTTTTTATTTTCTTTTATATTGCGTAGTTTTTTAATTATGACGAAAAATTACAAAACTAATGCCATTTCCCCTTATCTCCGAAGTTTTCAATGCGAAAAATCTAGTCAGACTTAGACTCGAACTTACCCGCTTTTTTAATTTAAGAAGTAGACAGGAACGCCTATATATATTGAATGGCAGGCTTTCTCATATTTACAACAAAAGTGGTTTTCGTACCATCGCATATAGGAGTATTTGCTAGTCAGCTAGCTAGTTATTGTTTACCATGTAAAATCCGGTCAAAATTATTTAATCGCTTTTTTAATAATAAAACATGGTAATATGATTTAATATAATCTTTAATGGTAATAAAAAGAAAATTCATCACAAATAAAAAACTATCCAAAAATATTACAACGCATAGTTGATGCTGAGTCAGTAGCAGCATTGCATACTTTGCCACCAATCATTGTGAACAGTTATTTTTCACTTTTCCACCAGTTGGTGTTAAAAAAAACAACAGGATGTCATAAATATCCACATTTTCACTATGAACTTTAAATAATAAAAAAAATGGCGCGCGTAGGCGCGGCATATTTTTATTGTATTTACTCAAATATATTCTATACAACTTATTAATCGTAAAATAAAGGTTTGACAAGCCTTGACAAACAAACAAAAACACAATTGAATAATAAAAATATACAAGTTATTTCAAATTTTTTGGTTCATCTTTCTGATTTTTTTAGTATGTTAAAATAATCTACGCAACTTGTACTTCCGTGTTATTTTTTTCCCTGAATTTATCACATCAGACATACAGTTCAAACTCTAAAGCAGTGAGAATAAGTTTTTGTTAAAAAAATCATTTTTGATACAAGCTTTTTTGGTGACTGTACTTGCATTGTCATCTAATATACTAATGTATACCAAATATCAAGTCAATCCGACCACTGGAAGTGGGTGAAATTCGAATTGCAAGATTCCACCCGAACAAACATACATAAATTACAAGTTAAATAAAAACTTGTAAAAAACAAACGCCGAGATCGAAAAAATGTGGTTTAGACAACGACTGGGTTCCGACTGCTTGTGCGGGAAGGGTCAACTACTTAAGTTATAAATGTGCCCCCTTTTCGATTGGCCGGTTATTAATCTGCAAAAATGTGTGGTTTTAATAGGTTTTTATAAAACTTACTCCTATGTGCATCGTACACACATGACTGTCTAAGTAATTTGAATCCAATCTGCAATATCTAAACGCAATCAAACTTTACAAATACGAATTGTTCTATTATAAGGCAAAGGTTATTTGTTCTGGTAAGTAAATATACACATTCCCAGGCACAGTTGGCTAGGCAACAAGGCGGTGCAGCAAATAGAAGCGTCTCTATCGTCTCTGGAACGTTTATGCAACACTTGGACCCGCCGCGCCGCGCTCGCGTGCGTTCAAGACTTGGACAACTTATGTGCACAGCATCTGAAGGAACCTGAACATTGGGAGGTCAACTTTAAGGCTTGTAAAGCTTATGGGCAGGCAGTTGCTAAGATGACTTTGTAAGTGAATGAGGAATATTTTATTAAACTTACAATAGTCCATTATTTGAAAATAATGCATAGCGTAATCGTGCATCATTTCGTTTTGCTGTTAACTTAAATAAACTAAAAACTAAAATTACTGCAAATGTAACATATCGAATCACTTAAGGCAGTTATCTCAAGCAGGGCCGCCGTAAGCGGGCGTGCAAAGCGTGCACCACACACGGGCGGCACGCCCAGGGGGTGGTAAATCGAGCGACTCATACCTAATTAAAGTCATTGTACCCCTGGCCAGTCGACTCCTACGCAGAGGGCGCGCATAGAATACCAACAGGGGCGCCTAGCCCGCAGCGGGTTAGCCGAACACCGGCTTGCCGGCGCGGCGACGAAACAGCTAGCGGCGGGCCTGATCTCAAGTGCAACTACCCAAACACGTGGTAGTCTGTAATCTACAAGGCATTACTATTACTCATGTTTTCCTCCAGCGAAAGCGCAATATTAGATTACAAGCTTTATAGAAGTTAAACACAAACAACTTGGCCGCGACATTCATCGCCTTAATAGTTAGTTATTTTGAGTCGAGCTAAGAAGTCACGTTTGACAAGAGAGTGTCTCTTGTCGCACTAAGTGCGTCTCTTTTTTGCACATGTTTTTGGCATTGAATATGGGCTGTCAAAAGTGGCCATAGGGTAGATTTATTTGGCTTATATTGTTACATTTTCCAGTGAAGACGAGAAAATCGAGCGGATATCAGTAGGCACGGCAGCTTTGAGGCGTGAAATGGAGTCCCAGGCTCGCGCGCTCTGGGCCTGCCTTATATCCACCTTACAGGCGAGTTGTCGCGCCGATGGAGCGCAGCTTGACGCTTTTGTTGCTAACGCTACAGTCATGTTGGAGGATAAAGCGATGCCCAAAAATGCTAAGGAGTTGGCTGAAGTTAGTGGGAAACAACAAGCTTTGCAGGGAAAGATGCCCGAGGTATATATAAATTTTTCAGTTATAAATTAAATTTTAATCAATGAGAGATTCCTACTAAGGAACCTAAGTAAAGAGTTACGTGGTGGTGATGGTGTTATCTTTAATTGGAATACCGTTAGAGTAACAAATAACAGAATGGTGCATTAAAATCTAGAATTAATGTCAAGCCAAGTTCAATAAAAGAGAACTGGCGAGCAGCACCGTCTGTAATATTACACGAACCATTTGGAGTCATTTTAGTATTTCCGTCTTATATGACGTACCTAACTAGTTTTTATTTTTGGCGCAGATGGAAAAAATGGTTGAAAATCTGAAACGAAAAGGCCACATGCTGCGTACATGGGGTGGAGATGCGTCTGTTAACGGAACTATAAAGGAATGGCAAAAGATTCGCGAGCTCATGAGCAGTCATCAGCAAATGTTTGAACATCAGGTAGGTAATACAATTTGTTCATTGAAATTATGAGCTTAAATGGTCTATTTTTCACCGGCTTCTCATCTTGATGATCCCAGGTACTCGTAATATCTAGCCATGGGTCATGCATTTGACAAGACACGTTGACAGTTTCGATCTATAATTACATATTTTGTTTTCCAGTATAAGACGATAATAATTTTTAAAAATAACATTTTATAGGCTGAAATAGTGAAATCAAGTATGACGGGTGAGTGGGATAATCTAAACACAAGTGTGGAAGCGTGGGTGTCGCGGTGGAGGCAGGCGAGGTCGCGACTGGACGACACTCGGAACCTGCGCTATGAGGACATGCTCGATAGATGTCGCTCCGTCTTCGAAGCGCACAAGCACTGGGAGAAACTTGTCGCCGATAGAGATGAGATAATGTAAGTTTTATATACAGTCGAGAACATAAATATTTTCTCTTAAACTATCGATTGAAATTATGAGTTATTATGTAGGTAGAATCTTTTCTTTATGTACATACAGTAGTACCCAACTGATATGGCTTACCGATGTACCTGCGCAGAAGATAATTTTTGTACATTTTCAAAGCGCGGAAACCAATATTGGTCGGCAGCTGCCGCCATGTTAGTGCGCGCCGTGCGGAGGGGCGTGACTTGCGAGTGAGATGGAAGTAACAGTTGCAGTGTATTATGAACCTTATAGTAGTGATCTAAGGTTGATTGTAAGGTTTAACTTTTAAGCATTCTTTCGTAAATCTTCGGAGCCATACTTTCTTTTCTGTGCGAACGAAGATTCACGCGCCGTATCAATTGGGTACTACTGTACTATATTATGATTTGTGTAATATTTCAACATTTGAACCTATACAGTGCGAGAAAATTCCTTTAAAATTTCACAAACTGAATACATATTTATGTCCTCGGCCAGAAATGTTGTACTACAAGAATGTCTGCAATATTTTTATGAACTTAATAGAATCTTGGATATACTACACTAGAGACTGACGACGCACAGTGTATTATAAACCCCGATTTTGTTGCATGTCCGTTTTATTACATAAAACAAGAGTTTATATCATTTCAAGCCCCAGAGTGAAACTCCCGCATCGATACGACTTCTAGTTTTTGCATAAAAACATCTTAAAGTTGCCCTATATCCGGGTCACGGATATCATAAATTAATTAATTAAAAAAGAACTGGACTACTTATTTGAGTTTTGAATCAATATAATAATTATACACATAATAATATACCTTCTGACAAGTTTTTGCTGTTGCACTGTGAATAGGTAACGAAATATTGGTGTTTTTGTCGTATTTTTTATATATTTTATTTCTCGAACTAGCAGCGAAACCCGGCGTTGCTCGGGTTAAAATACATCGCATGTTTAGTGGTATAAAAATATATAAGGATACATTTTTTAACAGTATTAAGTATAGATTTCTATTTTCGATTTCGATTTGGTTCTTTTAATTAGATCAATAATAACACTCGTACACATTTTGGAACAATCCGGATCAATCCAAAAAAATTTAGAACTTTCTCGAACATTTTAAATCGCTTCTAATAAATTGCACTCATTTTAGAATTTTCTAGATCATTCTAGAAATATATAGAACTTTCTCGAACATTTTAAATTGCTTATAATAAATTGCACACATTTTAGAATTTTCTAGAACTTTCTCGAACATTCTAAATCGATCATAATAAATTTCACTCATTCTGGAACTTTCCAGATCATTCGGGACGTTTCTAGAACGTTCTCGAACATTCCAACTCGATAATAACAGTTTTGGACATTTTAGAATTTTTGCATTAATTATAGAATTTTCTGGATCATTCCAGATATTTCTAGAACTTTCTGCAACATTCCAGATCAATTATAACCATTTTACACATTTTGGAACTTTCTAGACCATTCCAGAAATTTTGAGATCTTTTCAGAAGTCCTCATGCATTAGAAAAGGACAGCAATATGTTTTAACATTTTCGCCACCCACAACCACCCCCTTCCACCGCGACCAAACTCCCTTACTACCACCTGGAGACCAAGGGGTATTTACCACCCCAACGGGAAGTTGATTGGGGTTGGTGGTGATTGAGAAAACTGCGTATTTACGTACCCACAAAAGCATTTTATATATATTATTAGATTTAATGCCGTATTAGATGGTGATTCCTTTATCGATAGTATTAAAATCACCATCTAATTCCGCGTTATTCAGAAGTTATCAATATTTTTTTTATTTTCGTTACGCATATCCGGATATCTTTAATATTTTATTCGGTTTTAAAATATTTTGTTATAATGTACTTATTATCTAAATAACATCGTCTTCATTAGAAATGAACAAATTTTCGTCATCATGTTCGTCTGGTGATGTATCATCAACCATTAACATATTTTGTTCCTTTAAGGGTTTCAGCAAGTATATCGCTGTTGCTAGTAACAGGTAATGGTATCGTATACTATAGCTTACAAAACAGCTAATGTCATATTGGTTGTACCAGCCATTTTTTTGTATCAACCAATATAACCCTGGCAAATGCAATCAGTGCGTTTATTTTATTTCCGAATAGCTTTTCATGCAAAAAAGTACCTAATTTAAGGTTTAAAATGAACTTTATATTCAACTGCTATAAAACCTATTTTAACACAGTCAAACACCTTAATTCTCGAATAATTGGTTCGCTATCTCTAACTACCTAACAGACAAGGCGTTGACATGCGAAAAATCTTTCCAGAATCGGAAAAATGCGATAATGGACGAATAATTGGAGACTTGACACTTGGAACATCAAACTGTTGACAGATTGTCACGTTTGTCTCTTTCAGCAACCCAAAAACATGATTGAATGGAGATTGATAGATTGTCACGTAATTTTGTTTCTCGGCAACAGAGTAACACACTCGTTTAAAATAACTTCTACTTCGTACACTACAGCCAACAAAGTAAAAAAAAAAATTAATTCATATATTATACGAAGTGACAACCTTAGGTCTAAAAATCCGGATATGAATACGGATATAAGAGAAATAACTGATAACTCCTGAATAACGCGGAATTAGATGGTGATTTTAATACTATCGATAAAGGTACGTGCACGCAATCAGCTGGTATAAGAATCATTATCTAATACGGCATTAAATTCGAGAAATAAAATATATAAAAATTACGACAAAAACACCAATATTTCGTTACCTATTCACAGTGCAACAGCAAAAACTTGTCAGAAGGTATATTATTATGTGTTTAATTATTATATTGATTCAAAACTCAATTAAGTAGTCCAGTTATTTTATAATTAATTTTTTTATGATTTCCGTGACCCGGATATAGGGCAACTTTAAGATGTTTTTATGCAAAAACTAGAAGTCGTATCGATGCGGGAGTTTTACTCTAGGGCTTGAAATGATATAAACTCTTGATTTTTGTAATAAAAAGGGCATGCAACAAAATCGGGGTTTATAATACACTGTGCGACGGTCCCGAAATTGCGTCTCATAAATTAGCATTTTCATGTTAATATTTCAATATTATCATGATATTATTTTTGTTTTATTAATCTAGGAAAGAATGTGAGAAGTTTAATCTAGAATTGAAAGTATCCGAGATATGGCAGCAAGCTGAAAAACTTATTGCGGAATATGTTGATCTTTGGACTGTACTAAAAGATTACAACGAAGGTATACCTACCAACATATTTTTTTATTTTATTTTAATTTATGTTTCGATTTTGATGTCTTTCTTAAACCACACGAACATTAAATTAAAGTGGATATGTTTATGATATGCTGCCTGCTAATATTCATAATATTAATGCATACGAATTATTTATAGAATTTGAGTTGATCGCCGAACAAGAGTGGATTGTGTTTCAAAAGAAGCTACATTTGCTCGACGAGTTGTCATCGAAATGGAAGGGCCTGTTGGAACCATACACTACAGTCACATTGTTCATACAACAAGAACTTGATAAATATACGGTAACACCTTCTTAGACCTTAATAAATAGTCCATTTTTCGATGGGATGGGGATTTGATACAAATATAGTTACTTAAAGAAACAAGAAGCTTCTTAAAGCAACTATGTTTGTATCAAAGGATCCATCTTGTAAGAAAACCGAAAGGAATAGAATAAGTGTTTTTTACGGCGATACCAACTTTTTTAATATCCAGAAGTGAAGATTATCCACATATCGAAACAAATTGAATGCATATCACAGAAGACTTGTGTCGTTTGTGTATCGTCTTAGGTATCGTAGTAATGGCGTCATCCGAAGTAATGATGGCCAAATGTTGGCTTATGATGTCATTTTTGCCTGAAAGCTGTTTTGCATTCAAAATAAACATTAGATGCTAAATTAGAATGTATACAAAAATTATTAGAATATTTTCTGTGATCAGGATCTCACAGTACTACTTAAATACCTCCGAGGTACCGAGTTCACAGAACGTCATTGGCGAGAAGTATACGGGCTATTAGAGATGGAATACAAGAAACCCGACACGCTGCTAGTAAAGGACTTACTGAATGTAGCCTTAAATATTAAGAAGAATTTCAAAGCTTTGCAGGTAAAGTGTGAAGTTATTTTACTATTAATGAATTTGCTGTTCCACTCGTTTTCATGAGCGTTCCTAAGATGGAAAGTATCGTATGTTTGTGTCCGTGATCCAAGCCACCGTATTGTTTAATCATTGAGGAAAAATCACTTTAGAGTAGTAATACCGAGCAATCTAATTCCGCAACTAGTCAGTGCTTTTGCACTGATTTTGAACAGTAAAGACCAATCACTGCATCGTATGTTTTTGACTTGGCCAATGAGAGCGCATGTGTCCTTGATTTAGCCAATCAGAGCGCATTGTCGGTGGTGGGAAATTGGCGGAATAGATTTCAAACAAAATGAACACTTCTTTTGGTTAATTGTTCGATGTTTTTACTAAATATACCTATTACCTATTTGCTATTTTCTAGATTCTCACAAAAATATTAAGGATACACATGTTTTATGACTTAATTTTAAGATGTAATAATAATGTTTAACAGAAAATTTGCACATCTGCTTCGAGTGAATCGGCCATCCGAAGCGCCCTCAACGACCTAGATCTGTGGTTTGCCGGCGCGCGATTCAATATTATCTACTACACTGACAAAGCAAAGCGGCCTACACCTATCGTTAAGGATTTCAAAGATATACTTGCTAAGGTATGTCTATTGTTAATGTTTAAAACAGTATATAATTTGAATAAATGGTCAAGTATCAGCCCGAATATTACCATTACCAAATGGGCTATGAGAATAAATATAACATAGAATATAATGACTTATTCATTTTGACGTAATAGTACCTACATTATGATACATGTGTGCAAATTGGTTATTAACTAACACTCGAGGCGGTATTAAGCGATAAGCTAGCCGAGAGTGTAATATAATAACCAATGCACACGCATGTCATACGACTTTTTTCAACACACTTGCGAGGAAAAAAACAGACTTGTATTTTTTTAAGTAGATTTTTTGATAATAATTATTATAATCAACCACACAATGAGAATGGTAACAAATATGGCGCGCATGTTTTTTTTCACCGTTTAAATTAAGAATGCTTGGTCTACACACATATCACTTGCAGTGAGGGACAAACTTATCATAATCGGGATTATACCTATCATAAAACTGTGCGGTAATATAAAGTAAAAAGCACTAGTAATAAGCTGCATTAAATGTCACTTTACGAGCGAGTGTATTGAAAAGTTAATTATTTGAAAACTGTTAAATTCTGAAGAATTCTCTAAATATAGAAATAAACGTGTGTGTTAAAATGCCCAAGTTTGAGAGGTGTCCTATCTCAAAAAATCTAACCATCCAGTTGGATGGATAGATTATTGAAAATTTGAAATTTCTGAAATTCACAATATAGAAAAAGTTGTTCCGCAGGACGTGTCCTTTAGTTTTGTACCAATGGGAGCTAACGCGCTTGAATTCGCCGTGAGAGGCGCTAATGTAGAGTGAGGTCTCTAGACATGTCAAATGTACTGAATATTTACGAGCTTTCATCGCAGATATTCATGATTGATGTGAAGATTATGCCTTCCTTTTTTCTGAACAAAACGGGACTGCGCAACACTGAGGCATCATCAATATTTTATTTATTTGGTTATTATCAATTATATTGGTCATGCCGCGGTAAAAAATACTAGTGGCACCATAGATTTAGAATTTTCTAGTGGCACCAACTGGTGGCCGAAACGGTAGCCCTCATTGAAATCCACTTATAATTGAACGTTGATACAGATAGAGGAACAACAATGGGTGGTGTCATCGGTGAGTGGTGGCAGTGGCAGTGGGAGCGGTGGTGAGGATGCTTGTGGTGTGTGGGAGACCAGGCTGCGAGCCGCTCGACTGTTGGTTAGAGCTACCCATCACGCACAACGCAGGTACCTACCTGTTATACCACTTATATGCCTTGTGAAAGCACCAGTACGAGGCGATTACGTAACTTTGTTGCAGTAAGTTTCAGTCATTTTCGAATTGAAGCCGGTTCTATATAGCGGTTTTCTGATAACTTTTTTACGTTCTGGCACATAATTAATAATAGTACAAATTCTGGTAAGTTCAAATACAAATAGTGCTTTATTGGAAATAGAACCATTTCCGATTTTGTAATATTTCTACCGATTCAGAGGTGTTTCGATCTGAATCTGATTGGAATAAAGTTACGTAATACACGTACTGCTCTACTGTTTTATCACTTGGAACTAGAATAAGCCTGTCTCGGATAAAAGTTAGTAGGCTTAGTTAGTGGTATTGTGGTTCGCGATAAACCAACAAAACAATAATTGCCCTCAGAGGATAGGTACTTGACCAAATTTAATATTGGTGAGACGTTCGGATATAGTCTACTTATTTTTACCCGACTGACCTGGAAGGAGGGTTATGTTTTTCGAGTGTATGTATGTATGTATGTCTATTTCTTTGGCACGCTCTGCAGCCTAAACATCTTGATGCATTTAAACATATGAGGTGTCGTTAGATACGACTTAACTGTGGGAGTGTCATAGGGTATATTATTTTTATATGGCGATTTTTATATTTTTCTCTTTTCAGTCAATTTTTGTTTTACGCATTCGGGTTTTTCTTTTTAATGATATATTTAGGTTGTTGTTTTGGTCAGAGAAGAGTGACTCAGGGTCGATAATACAACTGATACTGGTGCTAAAAAAATATAAAAAAAAACTTTATTTTTTTATAATAATAAAAATTAAAATAATATTATTTTGAAAATCATGTAATAAGCTAAAATATAGACGTAATACTCAACGGGAGTGCGAGGGGGTAAAGGGGTGGGGTGATGGCGGCTTATGCCTAGCTCTAGTCAGTGCACGTGGCTAGTGACCATACTTTGCGGTAATTTTATTTCAAATTGAATAAGGTATTTCTCAACGCATTTACAGTATTTAATGGAATTAAGTCTTGTACTACCGCTCCTGGGTTTCTTGTCACTGACCAAAACAACACCCTGTATGTGTAGCAAATAATTTTTCAATATTATGGTATATGTAACATGATGTTTATAAGTGTTCATTTAACATATATTAACATACATTAAATTCACCTAGGTGTCGGTCGGACATAGATAATGTATAATAGATACTGCACCCAATAGGCAAACAGAGCCCTAGTGCTGTCACTCTCCTGTCTGTCCGTATGTCAAGCAAGGGCAGTTAGCTTGTAAACGAAATGAGTTACGGGCCTAATAGACTGAGATCCCATTTTCAACTTGAGTGTGGTAGGCAGCCAGGTGGGTACTACAAAGTACTAATACCGTGCTAGGTAGGTGCTAGGTAGGTAGGTGCGTGGTAGGATTCGAACCCGGGACCTTCGTCTCGGCATTTGACGTCACCACACGCGAGTTTCAAATATTGAATTTGGAGAATAACATGGAATGTAAATATGTCAGGTTTATTTAAAACACGATTTGAAATACATATGTATAACTCATTATTTTGGCTTAATTAGTTTTCGAAAAATGCAAAGAACAAACTGAATTGGAAGTGGATTGAAGGGAAATTTTACTAGGGTAAAATAGTGTTCCAAAAGTTTCTATAGACATTGTGCGCTTATTCCCACTCCTTGATGCGAGAAAAATAAAAACATAGCTAATTGTTATCAAACAAAGCAGGCAGAGTTGAGCACAATTATATCATTAGTCGCGGCGGGCGCGTAGCTTAGGTACATTGAGGGATTTGCGCTCGCCCCAACATGTGCACGACAGATGTGCAAGCTATTTTGACTAGACAGACCGTTCGCCTTAGTTCCCGTTTGGTCTGATATTTTTTTGTAAGTTTGTTTTCCGGGTATTCTTGATAGAGAAACAAAGATTGCAGAGAAGTCTAGATTTTTAGAAGCATGCATATGTTAGTGGAGTTTGTTTATAATGTAGTACCAGACTGATCATAGAAATGTTCAGTAACAGTAAGCAGCTAATAGGGATTCCCCAATGGAAAATAATTCACGAAATAACGAAATTGGCAGCATTTAATACCACCAAGTGCAATCGTAAGCGTAATATGACATGGTATCTGTAACTTATTACCTATGTACCTCGCAGTAACACAGCCAACTAGATACAATTATGCATTTATAAGTTAGTTTAGTGACGTATGCATTAATTAAGAATGGATCTTGGGAAATGCGACTCTCACTTATCCTTCCTTCCCACATATAGTGATAGTAATGCGTAAATACAAAATAATAGCCACAATCAGTGAATTTGATGGAAAAAAAAAATAGCTACCTTCTAAGTATTAATATGTTACATGTGTGCATAAAGTTACGTAAGCAAGTCTATGGAATTCTGGTATAGCGTATCCACACGCACTGACTATATTTGGAATCTTGACATCGCCAATTACTGTAGAGTTATTAGTTTTCAACCGTGTACCTACAACTTACTGGAGTTCATACCTAGATACTTTGGTAGTTATCTGAAATTATTCCTTTGATTATACCGAGTATCGCCCGAAATCAGTATGCAATCTTTTCTTTTTTTACATGTATAGGCATGTGTTTGACCGTGCAATCTCAACATGGTAGTAATGATGTAGCGGAAGGTTGTAAGCACACAAAGCCTAGACGGAACTGGCTCTCAAGTGCAGCTATCGGAACACCGATAGGTGCTTGGTGGTAGATTTTCAACTTGAGGGTGGTAGCCAAGCCAGTCATGTGTGTACTACATAGTATCGTACCAGCGCGTGCTATGGCTTCCTCACGATCTTTTCCCTCACCGAAAGCTCAAGCTCATTGCAGGATTCGAACCCGGGTTCTATCCTTGATTTTGCAATTGTGGATTGATATTTGATATTATCTCTAATATTGCTTTCGGGCATATGTATATGTAATACGAAATTAATACCTAATAATATCTTGCATGCCTCGCTTAAAAAATATAACATTTTCCAATATCAAAAAACTTACATCAAGTCTCTTATCACGCTATTAGTATACAAGTGTAAGCTTAGATTCGTTGGTTGGAGGATGGATGTATGAGGGCTATGTATCTAGATAACATGGGGTCACTGTCCTGAGATTTAAACTTGCCACGCGTTATACAAAATTAGGCGACAAGCTATAAAGATAGCGAACGATTTAATAACCCACTAAAATAGACACATCTTTGAAGTTAAATAAACTTTTGTACCGTCTGCGTTTTATGTAGGCGCTGACCATAAAGAATCATTCACTATGTAATATGTAATTTAAGTAAATGTTTGTCTCGTTATTTCCCTTCTTTTTTCCTTTCTCTTATGTTATGAATAGCTCAAACACAAAGTTACCCGTATTTTTAGCTGGCTGATTCCATTGTTTCGGGTCTTATTCATTACATGTATTTTTACCCGACTGACCCGGAAGGAGGGTTATGTTTTTCGAGTGTATGTATGTATGTATGTATGTCTATTTCTTTGTGCCGCTCTGCAGCCTAAACGGCTTGATGGATTTAAGCATATGAGGTGTCGTTAGATTTGTCTTGACTGGGGGAGTGTCATAGGGTATATTATTTTTATATAGCGCCTAAGAATAAAACAATAGGGGGCGTATTAAAAATAAAAGATTCGTTATTATAACAATATGGGTATCAATTGAATTCCAAATATGTATATATTGTAATACTTTTATGCTACCATTTTGACGTAAACTGCAAAAAACCACGTTTAATGCAAGGACAGTAGGTAGGTACTGAGCCGTTGTTACCCTACGTAAATCACAGATGTGCGATGGTTGTTAGCGTTCCTTTACCGTACCGCTCATTTACTTACTAATACATACAACTCTTTCTGTATAAAACTAAAAAGTCTGAAATAAATTAAATTATATACACACCGGCACAATTAGCGGAACAGAAAAAAAAAGTGAGACTATGAGATAATAACGCATATATTTGACGAAAATGTAATTAGACACAAAATAACAAATTGATTAACATCTTTTAACAACGACTTTGAAAAGTCTTCGTTATTTTTTATTGAAAAATAAAGAAATTTGAAATAAGTGAAATTTTTAGATGATTATGAACCATCACAAAAAATAAAAAAAGTAAGCATTAAATGATTTAACAATAAAATTAAAGCAAAATTAATAACGAGTGTTTCCCCCTCTTGCTCTGATTACGGTTTCCATTCGTCTGGGCATGCTACAGATTATGTTATCGATGATTTCTTGAGGCAACCGCTCCCACTCCTCAAGTAATGCGTTTCCAAGTTCATTCAGATTGTTGGGGGGTGGCATTCTGGATTTAACCCTTCTTTTTAGCAAGTCCCAGACATGCTCTATCGGATTCATATCGGGGGAATTTGCTGGCCACTGCATCACCGGTATACCTACGTGGCTCAGATATGCCTGTACCGATTGTGCACTATGAGCACGAGCATTATCTTGCATTAGAATAAAGTCGTCACCAATAAATGGGGCAAATGGTACAACATGTTAAAATGTCTCTGATGTATCGATTTGCTGTCATGGTCCCTCCTGTGACTATCACTAACTCCGTGCGAGCTCCCAAACATATCCCTCCCCAAACCATTATCGAGCCGCCATCATAAGCCACTGTGTGTTCAAAATTAGACTGTATGTGGCGTTCTCCTTTGTGTCTCCATATTCGCTGTCTCCCATCGATCTGTTTTAAAAGAACTCTGCACTCATCAGTAAAGAGAACCTGCTGCCATTCGTTCAAATCCCAATGACGATGTTCTCGCGCATAGCTTAATCGGTTGACGCGGTGACGTCTCTCAAGTTTTGGGCCTTTGGCAGGTATATACGACCCTAAACCAACTTCTTCAAATCTCCTGCGAACTGTACGCTCACTTACTCGTACTCCTCGAACGTCTTCCAGTTCATTTCGAGCTTGTACAGCCGTTAATCGCGTATTCCTACGAACTCCAAGTTGTAAAAAACTGTCATCTCGCCTCGATGTACATCTTTTTCTATCTTGACCCCTCCTCCTCACAAGAGAATTAGACGATCTGTACCGCTGGATGCTGCGATGAATCGTTGATACTGGTCGACGAAGCCTTGAGGCAATCGATCTGTAGGTATGGCCATTTCTTTTCATTTCATCAGCCCTAATGATTTCCAGTGATGTTAAGTCAGGCATAATAAAGAGCTTTTAATAAACAAAATTGCCTATAGAATAACAAATTTATAAAAAACAATTAAGTGCAATTTTTCAAAAAAATTACAATTACGTAGTTATTAACCAAACAAGTTGACAAAACGTATTTGTTCGGGAAAATAAAACAAATGAATGAAAAAAGTGTATGTCATCTAATTTTCTATTTTCAAATTTGACAATAAATTAAAAAAATATCATAACTGGCCAGTTGAGACTTTTTGGCGGGAACTTGCAGAGTGACGTTGCTTTTTCATTTTTATTTTCATAAATTCGTGTATTATGAGTTTTATTGCATATAATCCACCGATTATATGCAATAAAACTCATAATTTTATCCAATAAAGATCAATATATGTGCACCAGTGAAGTGAAATGAAATGAATTATGTGTATCGTGGCTTTTCAAGTTGTCTCAAGAAGTCCGTGAAAAGTGTTAGTACAATGACCACCATTGTACTAAAACATGACTATTATGGACGGTGACTGACTGAGGACTATGTGAAAGTGATTCATTGTGACTAGAACTTATAATATTACTTGAAATTGGCAAAATAAACAAGCCGTGTGATGCCATTGAAGAAAAAAAAAAAACTGGCCAGTTCCTCAAGTAAAAGATTTTAAAATCCTGCTTTTTTGTGTTCCGCTAATTGTGCCGGTGTGTATATATAACATAAATAGTATAACATAAATTTACTGAAAAGACAAAAACAAAAGCTTGTTTTTCTCTTTTCAGTTAATTTATGTTTTACGCAGTCGGGTTTTTTGTTTCTTTTAGTAATTTCACTAGAAACTCACACTTGATTCTAAAAATTACCGTAGTAGTTAGTCGCAAGCGCAATCAAATCAAAATCAAAAAGTCATTTATTCAGTTTAGGCCCTAGTAAGGCACTCATGAACGTAAAGTTGTACATACAGTAGAATTTACCACCGGTTCGGTGAACCAATGATGACATAACGAAATTTTTCTTATTGTGCTTTAAAATATTGGAAGCTGTAAATTTTAGTAATTACTTATTTTATTGTGTGGTTCAGGTAGCGGAACGTAAAACGACAGTCAGTCTATTTCATTGGCTTCGGTCACCAACGCATATTCATAGAGTGTGGCAGTAATGCGTCACAACGAGCTTTAACGACCCTTCTTACTACACAGATCCGATACAGTTACGACATTTTATGTAAGAATTCTCTTCCTGCTTTCAGTTTGCGGTTTTAGATTTTCTATTTGGGTATGGTATGTAAGTAATAACTATACTAGTATTTTTTGACCTGTTTTGACGGGCCAGCCAACACCGATACGGCGTTGACGCCGCAAGTCGTGGGTTCGATTCCCACCCAGGACATGCATTTGTGTGCATGAACATGTCTGCATGTCCTGAGTCTGGGTGTAGTTATGTAGGAATATACCTAAAGTAGTATATGTAGTATACCAGTTATCTGGTTTCTATAGTACAAGGAGGTACGAGCTCTGTTTCGTTTAGGATCAGATATCCGTGTGTGAAGAATGTCCCAGGATATTATTATTGTATTAGCTATACTATATGTACATGAAATCTTTAGTTCAATTACAAATTAGGCGTACTATATATAAATTATAATGTCCATTTACCTACGGCAAAAGATAGATAAAGGCGGCTCAGATCCGTAGCCGAGCATTTATCTTCCATGAACTTTGACATGATAACCGCCTTTTGAGAATGAACCCTTATCGACGCGAAAGCGTTCATTCACTGCGGTTGTGGTGACGCACTCTCTAAAGATTTCTTGATTTTTGTATTTTTTTTGCATTCCAGTGATTAAAAATATACCGGAATTAATTTATATTATATATACTCCTACTGCTGCTTATTTGATTAGCCACCTATCCATACTTTACTTGATGATCTTAAGCTCCGATAGATATCATACATTGAATAGGAAGCAATTTATTACGTAAGAAGACAGATACAAGTAAAAAAAATATTATAGGTATTGTAGGAACGTTTCATGTACTTAAGTAAATTTTGAATTTATCTTAACTCTATCACGGGTTATATTCTGATCATTATAAAGAGATGCTAGTTAGGCATACTTTGTTATGATATTATAATAAAGCAGCTATAAATATAATTTATAAAAACTCTTAATTCCTATGAGGTTCCTAGTCAACTTGACACTGATAAGGGGTTATCGTTAGAACTGTTGAAATTGTAACAAATTATCTACCAGTTAAAGAGGCCACCATTTATTATTTTAACTCGCCAAGTGACGTCACTGCACACCTAAAAAGTCGCAAGTAAAACTATGACCGTACATACAATTCACTACAAATATCTAAGTTAACTTTACTAAAACTCCTTAATACTCCTCATATCATTGACCTGAACTTGTGAATGAAGCCATGATCTATTTTGGCCTGGTTCATAATTCAAAGTGCCACCATATTTCATATTTGGACCTACTCGAGTTACTCTGACATTCAACGAGCACCCTTATTCGTTTCTAAACACTCAAATGAACACCCTTCACAATTATGAAATGCCAAACAAACCTTGCCTTTTTATTCATCGTAAATACTTAGACTGATATACCAGAATCTGTCAACATAGGTTATAAGTATATTCATATTTTCATTTCACTAACGATAGCATTTTTATGAATGTCGATTAAGTACATGTGCATACGCATAGGTGTTAATTTCATGATGTCTTAGAATTCGTTAATTATCTTGGTGCTCGTACGAGTATATGTGCTCATTAAGCAGTTGCCTATAAATTCGCAACAATGGACTATGGACTTTGTATTCAACAAACGGCCGTACATAATGTACCTATGCTAGTTCATGCTTGTTACTGTGCTTGGTGAGGCGTTCTCCGATAGATTTGTATGGACCACTGAACAATGTAAGGGCTTTATCCCTTTCCCTTTTGTCTCACATCTTTTCTGTTTAGGTGGTTTAGGATGCTTTTACCATGCATCCATAGCGCCTGCGTGATTACTAAAAAACAACTATGTGATTGTTTGAAATTTATTTCGAAAAGGTGTACAAAAAAAAACTATTGCTATAAGATAGTAAACCTCATGCGCAAATCACAGAATTACGTTGCACGTTGCTTGAAATTAAAACGCAAGGGATATTAGATACACTTTCAACCATTGCACGGGCAAAAAATCCTAATTGAATTAAAGGTCATAATAATTATATGGTAGGCATTTCGAACATTTTGTATTCTCTCTCGGTCTTTGGCAGAACATTCAAAACTATAACATCAAAATGTTGGCGAAAGGGGAATGATAAATACTTTAAAATAAATGGTTAAGTGATAGGTATTCCCATGGGTGGTCTGCTCTGTTGGTCGTTCATATAGATCGCGAATGTTTTATCAGCGGCGGATGTGTAGGGCGGAAGGCCGACGGCTATGACGAGTCCACACTCGGTATCGGCCGCATGACCAAGAGATCCAACTAATTGTTGACTATTTACTCCTCGATTCTTAATTACGTACTTAGGTAAGCCCAATAAGAATAGTTTTTGCGGATTTTTAAGCTTTCGGTTTCTATTAATACTATATGAATAATATCAACTACCTATCTATATGGTTCTAATCTTACCATTATTTTTCTGTGCTTTAGGGCTCTTTGTTTTAAAATTTATCAAACAAATTGTTTTATGACCTCATTTTGTGGGTAAGGTAACTGACTATAACAGGTGGAGATTTCGAGATGGCATATTTTCGAAACGTATGTTCGGTTAGTCATGCTGAACAACTTTTACTAGGTACCTATGGGAGAAATAATTTTGTGAATTCTGTTTTGGTCCCGTAGTAAAAGTTGTTCAGCATTACTTACCGAACATAGGTTTCGAAAATATGACATGTTATCTCGAAATCTCCACCCAGTATATAAGTACTTGTATAATATTATAAAGCTGTATAGAGTTTGTATGATTTAACGAGCTAATCACAGGAACTACCAGTCCAATTCTAAAAAAAAAAAATTCAATTAGGTATATAGTGTAGGTATATAGTATAGCTCTTCTAGGTTACGATCGAACAATTCTACCTAATTTAGACTTTTCGTGAACGTTAACTATTTATAGATCTCAATAAGGAAAGGGTCTGTCTGATGCTGTTATAATGACCAAAACAAAAGCGCATCCCGAAATGTGGTGTTATTTTTGTTGCTTAGTGCCCGTTTCGGAGAACGGCACGAGCGGGCGCGCGGGCGGGAGCGGTCGTCGCCTCTACAGGGCCGCATTCCACGCCACTCTATACCTGTTTCTATAGAACGCAAAAACCAACTAGGGGGCACCTCATACCGATAATACACTCGTGTTGACGACATTTTAGGTACATCGTATATACATTTGTATATTTCTTAGCAAAATTTACAACTTCTTTTTTAATCTGTGATTTGCACATTAGGTAGGTACTCTAAAAATAATTTACGTGTAATTAAATTAAATTAAATTGTGCAAAGTTGGTCAGACGAGGAGTTATTCAGAAATAGTACATTATGATACATGTGTGCAAAGTTGGTAATTACAGACGAGGCGGTATTAAGATTAGAGAGCCGAGAGCGTAATGATCAATGCACACGCGTCTTATACGAAGTTTTTAAACACACTTGCGAGGAAAAAACAGACTTGTATTTCTTGGACTAGATTTTTTGATAATAATCAACCACACAATGAACGTAACAAATAAGGCGCGCAGTATTTTTTTTTACAGCGATGCGCTGTCACACATATCAATTGCATTGAGGTACAACCTTAACATAATCGGGATTATACTTACCATAAAACTGTGCGGTAATGTAAGCTGCATTAAGATACTAAAAACGGTGCAATAAATGTCACTTTACGAGCGAGTGTGTTGAACAAATATTTCTATATAACATAATGAGAATTTGGTTGCGCTCATAAATACCTATATTGCAGAGCTACAGAGCCGCAAAGTTATAAATAATTCTTGTTTTTAGTGATTGTGAAATAGGCCTCTTTTCTGAAGTAAATCAACCATAAGACGGGTTTAAGGCCCAAACTAAAAAAAAAACAATAGAGTGAGTAGGTAATTGTTCGAAGTCCGTCCCTGTTTATATAGGGCAGAGGGGTATGCGGGGGAAGTGAGGCAGCGCGAGAGTGGCGCGGCTTGAGTCTCCGAAGCGGCAACCCGACAGTGCAGTAAGCGGCGCGCTGGGAGCCCGGACCGCGTCATGGTTCTGCGCGCTTTGTTTATCATCTCCGCGCTTATCGCCGGCGGCGGCGCCGTATACAGTCGAGAGCGCGACCGCCTCCGCGCCGACCTCCGCCTCATAGATCGCGCCTGTGAGTTAAGCTCATGCTACCCCGCCACCGGCAACCTGCTCATTGGCCGCGAATCGCGGCTACACGCTTCGTCTACGTGCGGTTCCGATGGCCGCGAGCGCTATTGCATTGTGTCGCATTTGGAACCGAAAAAGTGCTTTTGGTGTGACTCGACGAACAACACGATCAACAACCCCCATCTTAATCATCGGGTGCAGAACATCATCTACAAGTTTTACCCGGGAACGCGAACGAAGTCTTGGTGGCAGTCCGAAAATGGCAAAGAAAATGTTACGATCCAGTTGGATATGGAGGCTGAATTTCACCTTACCCATTTGATCATTCAATTCAAGACTTTTCGCCCTGCAGGAATGTTAGTGGAAAGATCTTTTGATTTCGGAAAGACTTGGCGTGTATATCGGTATTTTGCTCACAACTGTGCAGATTTTCCTGTTCCAAATCATTCTCAGCGCTCATTGACAGAAGTTGTGTGTGAATCTCGATATTCGGGAGTATCACCATCGACGGAAGGCGAAGTTATATTCAGAGTACTGCCACCTAATATAAACGTTCCGATTACAAATCCGTATTCCGAAGAAGTACAAAATTTATTACGTATGACGAATCTCAGAATAAATTTCACCAAACTTCACACTCTTGGTGACGATAAGCTGGACAATCGAGCCGAAATACAAGAGAAATATTATTATGCTATATACGAAATGACCGTACGAGGTTCTTGTTCATGTTACGGCCACGCATCTCGATGCCTGCCTATGCCTGGAGTGGAATCGAAAAACAACATGGTCCACGGACGCTGTGAGTGTACTCACAACACTCGAGGATTAAATTGTGAATATTGCGAAGATTTCTACAATGACCTCCCGTGGCAACCAGCTGTAGGAAAAACATCAAACGCTTGCAAAAGGTGCACATGTAATAATCACGCAACAACTTGTCATTTTGATCCAGCTGTTTACAATAAAACGGGAAAAATAAGTGGTGGTGTGTGCGATAATTGTCATCATAATACAATGGGAGTGAACTGTGAGCTCTGCCAACCGAAGTTTTATAAAGACCCTAATGTGCGAGATATCCAAAGCCCAGAAATATGTAAACCTTGCGATTGTGATCCCCAAGGAACCACCGATCAAGAGGTTCTTTGTGATGACGAAACTGATACTGCTAATAATAAAACAAGTGGTCGTTGCCTTTGCAAATCTAACGTCGATGGACCAAGATGTGATAGATGCAAGGACGGATTTTGGAACTTTGATCCTCTTAACCCCGAAGGATGTGAATCTTGCACTTGCAATAGTCTGGGAACTATAAATGAACGTGGCTGTGATGCTGCTACAGGAGATTGTTTCTGTAAACGTCATGTCACCGGAAGGAACTGTGATCAATGCTTCTCTGAGTTTTATGGTCTTTCAGATAGTGATGATGGTTGTTTGTCATGCGACTGCGATGTAGGTGGTTCGCTAGACCGTGACTGTGATGTTATAACAGGTCAGTGTAAATGTCGTCCAAATATATCTGGTCGCCGTTGTGATCAGCCCATTCAAAACTTCTTCGTTGGGGCTCTCGATTCTATTGTCTTTGAAGGCGAATCAAGTCAGTGTGATTCGCAAATCGATGACAATGCTATTCAAAGTCAACTATGCCATGTTGTCATTAGAGAAAATTTCCCTGATGGACGAAAAGAAACATGGACAGGACCTGGTTTCATGAAAATCCCAGAGAGTAGTACTCTTGTTTTTGTTGTTAATAATTTAAAAACAAGTATGAATTATAATGTCTTGATCAGGTACGAGCCACAATCCCCACAGAGCTGGCAGGAAGCTACCATTATAGTCAAAAGACCATCACCTGATTCTGATTCACCGTGTGCTAACGTGCGGCCTGAAGATGATACTGTATCTACTAATTTACCTGCTAATCAACGTAGTGTTCTTGTAAAACCACCTGTATGTTTGGAAAAGGACAAAGAAACTGAAATTCGTATTTTCTTAGGTCGGCAAGATGGACACACGTATAACTCTAGAGCATCAATTCTTATAGATTCCATAGTACTTATCCCATCATTTGATGATTTACCATTTTTTGTTAACGCTAGTAATTTGAGAGATGATTTTGAACGTTATAATTGCGGTGATTCATATTATTATGATCTCAATAGAGACAATATTCCAGAAGTTTGTAAAAAATATCACGCTAGTATTGGTTTCTATATCAGGAATGGTTCTGAATCTTGCCAATGTGATCCATCAGGATCAAAGAGTCACCAGTGTGATCCATACACTGGCTACTGTCAATGTGTTGAAAATATTGTTGGTGCAAGATGTGATCGGTGTGCACCTGGTACATATGGTTTTAGCAAATTTGGCTGCAAACGATGTGATTGCAATAGTATCGGCTCTTTGGATAATTTCTGCGATGCGACAAGTGGACAATGTAAATGCAGGGCCAACACTTACGGCCGAGCTTGTAATTTATGTCAGCCTGGATACTACAATTTCCCAAATTGTCAACAATGTGACTGCAATGGACACGCAATTGAATGTGATGATAAGTCTGGAGGTTGCAAAGAGTGTAGAGATTATACCGAAGGTCATCGTTGTGAGAGGTGTGTAGAAGGTTATTACGGTGATCCAAGGCTTGGAGTTGACATACCTTGTAGATCTTGCCCCTGTCCCGGTGTTAAAGGAGATCCAAGTAAGAGCAGTCATGCTGATCGGTGTGAATTAGACCCAGAAACTAAAGATGTTGTTTGTGACTGCAAAGAAGGTTATGCCGGACTTCTTTGTGATGTTTGCGCTGATAATTATTACGGCGATCCTATAAAAGGAACCTGTGAAAAGTGTGACTGCAATGATAATATTGATTTTACAAAACCTGGTAATTGTGATCCATATACTGGAAAATGTTTACGATGTCTACACAATACTGCTGGTGAGCATTGTGAAGTATGTGAAAAAGGATATTATGGTGATGCAATAGACAAGTCCTGCTATAAATGTAATTGTTCTGAATTGGGTACTAATTTCACAAAAGGAAATTGTGATGGCGTAACAGGACAGTGCCCTTGTTTTAACCACGTTATGGGTATAAACTGTGATCAATGTACTGAAAATCATTGGAGAATAGCACTTGGGACAGGTTGCGATCCTTGTGAATGCGATCCAATAGGTTCTTTATCCCCTCAATGTCACCCATATATTGGTAAATGTGATTGTATACCTGGTCATGGTGGAAGGCAATGTGACCAATGTCAAGAAAATCATTGGGGTGATCCAGATATAGAATGTCATGAATGTCAATGTGATTTATACGGATCGGTTTCTCGACAATGTATGCGAGAAAATGGGTCATGTATTTGTAAACCAGGTATTGGGGGGTATAATTGTGATATATGTGCAAGAGGCTACTTGGGTGAAGCACCAAGTTGCTATGCTTGTGGGGAATGTTTTGATAACTGGGACCGGTTAATTAATGATTTACGTATTGATACTGAGTACGCTATTGGTAATGCAAGTAAAATCAAAGTTGTGGGTGCAACAGGAGCATACACAAGAGATTTCGATGAAATGACAAAAAGACTAGCAGATGTTGAAAACATGTTACAAAGTGCTAAGTTAGGACAAACAACTGTTAAGGAATTGTTATCCAGTATAACAAACTTACAAAACAAATTAGCGGAAGCGGAGACAAAAGTCAAAGAAAGCAATGAAAACCTCAATGGTATAACGTCCAAAATAAATTTAGAAACCGTTACTTTAGATGGACTCAGAACAAGTATTGAATATTTAAAAGGAAAAACTCTTGAATTAGGAAATAATGCGACAAAATTACAAGAAGCTAACCTAGAAGGAGCGCTTAATTTGACAAGAGAAGCGAAACAGAGAGCTGTTGTAGCTGCAGATGAAGCTGAAAATGTACAGACCATAATTGCTAATACAGATCGCCAAATCAAAAATACTGATCGTTTAATTGAACAGCAATATTCTCATTTTAACAGTACTCAGAATGAAAACGATAAAAAGTTGGAAGATATACGGGGACAATTGTCAGAGCTAGAATCTAAACTTCCAAAATTAAATGAAAAAATGTGTGGACAAGAAAGTGATTCTTGTGATATTTGTGGTGGAGCTGGCTGTGGTAAATGCGGTGGAATATCTTGTGACCAAGGTGCTGTCACGAAAGCTGAACAAGCCTTAGATTTCGCTAACAAGACTGAACATCGAATTAAAGAACATGAGTTTTCCGCTGAAGATTTATCCAGATCTATTGCTCAAGGAAAACAAGATACAGTTGCTGTACGATCCAGAGCAAATGATTTGTTCCACAGAGCACAAGATTTCAAAATATCTGCTGAACGGGTCACAAACGAAAGCCAAGATTTGACTGCTGAGTTGAAAGAATTTTTATCGAATACTTCAAATACCCCAGCAGACGTAAGGACACTAGCTAATGATATTCTCAATTTATCCATAAGAATAGAACCCAAAGAAATAACGGAATTGTCTCAACGTATTAATTCATCGGTTTCACAATTAACTAATATCGAAAATATCATAACAGAAACCAAACCGGATTTAGAAAGAGCAAAAGCACTGAAACAAAATGCAACTGCTGTTAATAAGGCTGCAAATTTAACATTAGAAATGGCTAATAAAGTACTTGAAGCGCTAGATGAGGCTCAGGCTGCACAAGATGCAGCAGAAAATGCAATTGAAAAGGCAAACAACGATATTGAAGCAGCGAAGGGTGACCTTATCCCCATAGCTGTGGAAACAGAACAAGCTCAGAAGAAAGCTAACGAAACAAAGGATGAAGTCGAAGGATTAAGGTTACGTTTGTCTGATTTACAGAAAAATATATTAAAAATAGAAAGTGATGCAGAACAAGTAAAACAAGAAGCTAATGATGTCGTTAATCGATCTGAAGGAGCCGAACAAAAAGCTAGACAGTTGAGGCAAGATTTCAAACATACAAACATGTCCCTCGCAGAACGTGCAAGTCAAACATCGAACTCTAGAGAACGAGCTCAACTGCTTCTAAACCGTGCAACTAAACTTGCAAGTGATACACAAATGCAGTTGAAGCTCTTAGCGAATATGGAAGAACTGTATAATTCACACAATGACCAACTTAATCATTTAGAAAAAGAAATAGGAGAACTGAACACGCAAATGAATTATTACTTATCAGAAATCACGAAACGATCCGATAATTATAGATCATGTACCACGTAAAGTTCAAAACCCAATTTTTATCGTAATTATAGTGCCATAATACTGTATTCTTCAGTGTTTTTTGTTGAAGTAGTGAGACTACATCGTGTCTGTAATATATTGCAATATGTGTGAGTTGTTAAGTGTAACTAATTCTTGAAAAGCATTTGACTTATGTATTTGAAGCTATTGTATTGTTTACTTGACTTGAGTGCAAAGTTATTTTAAGGTCTGTATTTATACAATATTCATGTAATGCTTATGAATTTTTATGTCGAGTCCGCACGAGCTCGAACATCAATCCATAGTATATAATTATGGAATTTATTTCATTGCTAGTGGTGTCGTTTACATATTCTAGTACACACATGCGAACGGCAGCTTCGGTGGTCTTTGAATGTGCGTACACGGCTTTATAAATTAGGTACTTAAAATATGTGAAAACCGCATTTAAATAACATTTTTTTTAAATGATATTCTTACTTTATTTTAATATTTTACCTTTTAACATTGAAGTTATGTTTACATTTACAACTTGAATTGATAGTTAGGTATGTGATTATTTCATTATTAATCAAAATCCATGCGTGCCTTAATCTTCGTTCAATAAATCGATAGATTAAATATGACATTAGTTTAGTAATTAGTGATATTATAATTCTTTAATAAAATTATTATGTATGTAGGTATTCTACTATATTACTTTCCAAAGAATAACGTATAGTTCAGATATGGAGATGTCTGTGGTTATTTAAATAGATTAATAAAATTGTAACTGTCAATTTTAATATTCTAAATATTTAATTTAGTTTATTTCTATGCCTTTTGTTAATAATAATAACTGATAGGTAATTTATGTGCATTATTATATTTGTATTATGTTCCGTTTATTCGACTGCCTATATCCTAATTTTTGTAATAATTGTGTTTAAAATAACAATAAAAAATGCAGGTTTAGTAGTTCGTTTTTACTAACTTCTGTTTTTTTAATTACCAATCCTCAACTTAAACATGTTTTGTGTTTATTTTGTCAGAGTTTTGTTGATACATACTCCAAGTCTAATTTAAGTTCTCTTAATCCTAATAAACATAAGTCATATTAATGCATTTGAGCCACAATTTTATATTCCTATGAAGTTGTCATATACGAGGCACCAATAC
The DNA here is from genome assembly GCA_951394255.1 of Polyploca ridens. Classification (NCBI taxonomy): domain Eukaryota; kingdom Metazoa; phylum Arthropoda; class Insecta; order Lepidoptera; family Drepanidae; genus Polyploca; species Polyploca ridens. The sequence continues at coordinate 7,292,239 of OX596249.1, forward strand.
TTAATTGTTAATAAAACATTTTTATATATTACGATATTTTGGTTTTATTTCTAAATCTCTCATAGCGCTCCTTTGACCACAATCTGACGATGGTTAGTGATGGATGATATAGCCGAAGGTGCCAAGCACATAAAGTGTCTAAATAAGAATATGGCTCTTATTACAACTGCCAGAATACAATAGAATAGATGACTAGACTAAGTAAACTGGGTAATCCCACAAATATTATAAACCAGTTGTTCTCCTCGGTTTCAAACGCGTTGCCTTGATTAAAACCCCGTAACAGTCGGGGATTATGTTGCTTGCTTCCTATAAGGGTCAGTTCACACCGATAGGAAACGCAACACGACGCGCCGTGCGCTTTTTAAGATAGCGTTACAAATAGAACTTTAATTACTACGTAAAAAAGTACAAATTAGAATGAGACGATAAGTGTATGTGCCGCGGTGTCGCGCTGCTCCTCGAGGCGTCGCGATGCGTTACACGACGCCACGCTGCGTAGCGAGCGCCACGTAACTTTCTGAAACAATTGGCCTCTTCTAGCATCGTCTCTTCACGTCGCGTCTCGTCACGTCACGTCGCGTCGCATCTCGTCTCGGTGTTAACTGACCCGTAGTGAAATATTTTTTCGAATCCGACTGGTAGTTCCAGAGATAAGTCCGTTTAAACAAATTTATAGATAGTTATGAAAGTTTGTAGGTATATAATAATATTTGTATAAATGTTAAAGTATGTTTGGATGTTTGTTACTCAATAACGACGTCGGATTTAGTTGAAAAATACCGATGGCTATTTGTTATTCCGGGGAAACATTAGATCCTTTAGGCTAAACCGCGGGGCGGTAGCTCCTTTATAATATAAATGCAAAAAAAATCTTTATGTTATAATACAGCCAGTGTTAGGTAAGTATTTATAATTAACTGGCAATGTACTAGACATTTCACTTCATTATCATATCGACAAACGAATGAAAACTAAAAGCCTGCTAGTAAATAGCCTAAGGATAGCAAAGTTAAAGATATTATTATTATTATTATTTACTTATTTACTTAAGAAGAGAAGAGTTATTTATTTACTTATTTTATGTACTCAATTAAAACAGAATTTGAGAAAACTTATACATAGATATTGTTATGATTAGGTATGTTCTAACTGAACGAAAAATAACTGCACAGTACATCCTTAAACTATGTGATAAATGCCAAGTCAAGAAATGTTCACTTTAGTGTACCTAATTATTAGTTTTTAATTTTTATTGTCTTTACCTACTTGAGCAGAAAATCCCAAGTGGATAAAAATAATGTAAACAATAGTGCTTGCTCAATTTTACTGGGCATGGATATAATTCTGACATATAGGATGTACATATTAATTTTTATAACCTTCCTACTTCAGGTGGTTATACCTTGAGCCAATCCTGTCCAACGATGATGGCGACTTAGGGTTGAAATTCCGGAAGGTAGACCAAGGGTTTAGGCAAGTGACGCGCATTCTGGAATCAGATCCAAGACTCTCTGCCTTAGTTCAAACATCGCGTCTTCAACCTATGCTGGATTCCATATCGGAACAATTACTCACATGTCAGTCAGCTCTTAACCAATATATTGATGTAAGTCAGGTTTTTTTGTATACTTCCAATTTTTTTTTCTATACGATTTATGATACTAGATATGTACCTATATGTCTCTGAAATTTAACAATATACCCAATAACCTATGATAGGAATTTCTATTTGACATCTCGTATTTATTCATGTAGGTAACGAAATATAAGATGTAGGTAGCGGAGTATAATAGATCATGTTTATTTCAAATTAAGTTAAAATGATTTTCAGGAGAAGCGGTCTATCTTTCCAAGGCTTTACTTCCTAAGCGACGATGACTTACTAGAGTTGCTTGGCCAAGCACGCGCTGGCGCTGATGGCAGAGAAATTGTGATGCAGACTCATCTTAAGAAGCTGTTCCCTGGAACTACTGGGGTGCGCCTTGGTCCCGGGGACATGTCTATTACATCTCTAACCAGTCACCACGGAGAGACATTCCAACTTGACCATCCAGTTGATATTGACTGTCCTGTAGAAGTTAGTTGAACCTTAGATTATTATGTAACTGTAAAATTTTCATTTAGATACATTTAGCCGTTCCGAGGATACAGTAGTTTGAGAGTCCTATGAAAACCACTCTTTCTTTCGATAAAAATAACCCTAATGCTGAACATAGGTCTCCTTATAAAATATCATCAAAATGTTCAACTCGGTAGATGAACCAGAGGATTGCCTCTGGTTCATCTACTAAATAGATTTCAAACTAATAAAAACAACAAAGTACCTTGAATTTGCCTTTAACCCGTTGGTTCTCGCGAGAAACGCGCGTCTTATACATAATAACAATTGATATCATTGTTTTTTTTTTTACCGCGAGCCAAAGTATATGAAGTAATTCAACTACTCCCTTTAAACTGTGCTCATTAAAAAGTCTTGTGTATATTTCAGGTTTGGTTAAAAAATCTCGAAAGCGAAATGCGTTCATCACTCAAAAATATGACATTAAAATGCGTCGTAACAAACTCATTACAAGAGCAAGATCCATTTTCGCTGCCGACGCAAATACTTTGCCTCGCGCAAAACATACGTTTTACTGAACAAGCAGAAAAAGCTTTAAATTCTAAGGATCTCCATAAACTCAAAGACACTGTGGATAAAGAAAACGTATACTATGCAGCAGCTGAAGCGGAAGATGAAAGTGAAAGAAACAAAAGACAAGCTCTGATTTTACAATGTGCCTACTACCAGTCTGTTATAAGAATATTGATTGATAAAAATGTTGTCTCTACAAATGATTGGCTCTGGCAAAAACAATTGCGGTACGCAACTTTGACTTGTCTAGATACAATTTATAAATGGCTTTAACCTATATCACATTTCCTTACTTTACAGATTTTATCTACTCAGTACAAAGGAAGTAGTGGCTAGAATGGGTCTGGCTCAGATTTCATATTCATACGAGTATCTTGGTGTTAATACCGGTCAGTTTGTGCGCACGGAATTAGCTGACGAATGCTTTCTCATTTTGACACAGGTAATCAATAAAATTATTATATCTAGCATGTTGATTGTAGATTTATTAAAACATAAAAATACATTGATACTTATGTCTTCAAACCCTCATAATTTCCTATGCTTAATTCAGAAATCTAATAATTAAACACTTGACCGTTATTTGAAACTTTATATTTGAGATAGGCCCCTCCTTGTTTTCTGCTTTATTGTACCTTCTTTGTCTACCTTATATCGCCATCTCGCTCGCACATCCCCCTACCATCCACGCCAGGCAGTGCGGCGGGCATGAGCCGCGCGATCTCGTCATTGGCGTCTTGTTTTCTGCAGCGCACGGTTGTGCCTAGCGCTAGCGTAGCCTAGGCACACATGTAAGTTATTTGTATTTATATACCTTCTTATTTTAATAATATGAAATAATTCATAATTTTAACGGTTTTACCGTTCGATAATTCAAATTATTGTTGAAATTTTATGTTCAAAGCTTTGAACAAACTAATTCTTAAATACTTTAGTCTACCCACTTTTTAAAGATATTTTTGTGTGTACTATAACATTTTTATCCTAGGTTTTTCCTAGGTTGGTTCCAGTTTAGTTCAGATACAGTTGAACAAAAATAATTTAATACATCATGTGCTGACCGTAATAAATCACATCGTTGGAATAGTGATAACGGGTATCGCTCTGATGTCCAAATTCTCTGAACTAAAATAAATCATGACCACAAGGGAGTGTTAAGGTATCAACTGCCATCTAAATAATTTGTGTAGCAATTTATTATGTAAAACAGCACATTAAAAATAATTTCAATAATTAAAGTACAAATTCAATCCGGCTTTTTAGATTTGAGAAACGGTCTTGTGTGCTAAAATTACTCGAAGTAATAAAGACAGTGATTTAACCTACATGAAGTTTACGAAACATTACGAGTTATATTTGAAGGTAGATTTTTGTTATTGAGTTAACGTAATTACAACTTATTTGTGGTCTGAAATTATTGAAGTGAGGAATGAGGGTTCGTAATCCACTTACCAAAAGATTCCGTTTGCTATTAATACCAGACGAGTTAACTACAGTGCTTAAAACGGTAAAACATTTTTGCCTTTATTGTAAAATGATCAAATGCTCCCGCTTTGCAAGCTAGTCTGAGCTGCCATATACCAACCCACGCAGGTGCGGTAACTTGAAATGTACCCTCGCAGGGGCAGTGACTTTAAATTTACCCTCGCAGGGTATTCTTATGGATGTTGTGCCCGTACTCCGTACGCACATTCCCCATAATAATCAACCCCTCGCAGGGGCTGGTGAGTTTTATAATACCCTCGCGGGGTATTCTTTTGGATGTTGTGCCCGTACTCCGTACGCACATTTCCCATAATAATCAACCCCTTGTGGGGACAGGTGAGTTGAAATATACCCTCGCGGGGTATTCTTTTGGATGTTGTGCCCGTACTCCGTACGCACATTCCCCATAATAATCAACCCCTCGCAGGGGCTGGTGAGTTTTATAATACCCTCGCGGGGTATTCTTTTGGAAGTTGTGCCCGTACTCCGTACGCACATTCCACATAATAATCAACCCCTCGCAGGGGTAGGTGAGTTTTAATATACCCTCGCGGGGTATTCTCTTGGATGTTGTGCCCGTACACACATTCCCCATAATAACCAACCCCAGGCAGGCAGGTGAGTTGAAATCGCGGGGTATTATTTTGGATGTTGTGCCTCAACGCACATTAAAAAGGCAGGTGGTGTTCGAAAAACTTTTTGCCTTTCAATAGAATAGAATCAAATGCTTTAGAAGCAGATTTTTAGTAGGTAATGAAAAAACCCAAATATCTATCCTCTTCGCAGGGTACTTCACTTAGATAAATGTTCTTCGCACATTCGGCATCATAATCAACCATTGCAACGGCAGATAATTTAAAATGCTCCCTCGTAGGGTTTTTTACTTGAATATTGCACTTTCGCGCACATGCTTTAACATAACCTACCCTCATGGGGACTGATGGTTTTAAATGTAATGTATATTCGCATAGTCCTACACTGGGATACCTTTACACATATTTCCCACCATTATCAACTCTCACAGAGGCTAGTAACAAAATGTACCCTTACAGTGTATTTATTATTGGGTACCTCACTAGGATATTGGTGCTTCTACGCACTTTCCTTAACATATTCAATCCTCGCGGGGTTCTTAGTATTCTAGTCCTTGTGAGGTACTCTGAAGACTTGATACTGACATTTTCAAAGCGGGGCAATGGTTTGAAATCCACCAATAGTGGTAACATTTATGAATCTCCGATTTACATACTGAAAATAATACACGGTTGTTGCATATAGTTTTACCAAAAGCTGCCGTTGGTAAAGTCAAGTCAATCGGTTCAGTACTAAGAGTATATTATTAGATACCGAGTCGGGCACACCATTAAAAAAGGTTTGCTGATCCAAAAAAGTGGCGGGTCTCACTGACCTATTATAACTTGTGATAACGGACAAATATTTTTTATCGTGTTTCCGATTTATTTCAACCCTGGTTGTGTAAGGTAGAAACAGGCATATTTTCACTAGCGAATGTGTGCGACGCGCCGCACATAGATGTCTATCGACCAGTAACGGCTACATATTATACATATACTTGCCTACCTTACCTTACTTTCGGTCTCAGCCGAAACTTTGCTTAATTGGGTAACAAACATATAGGGGATTAATAAATATGTATTATCGGTTATTTGAACGACTTTCTCCTGTCTAAAATGTTGTCATGTTTCATTCTAAAAGAAGAATGAAATGTTAGCAAATAACCTCGACAAGCTAATACCAATGCCCCAAGTAACGTGTTTTATTATACGGAAATAATAATTATTTTCCTTAACAATCATCTTGGAGCCTAATCGGTTTAAACTTACCAAGCTATGTCATACATAACCCAAACGAGTCTGCACTATCGTGATTCAGCATACTGGTCGTTGGTTCACCTGCAAATGCGTTCTTATTTTCTAGTGAAATATGTAATCAAATCATGCCAATTAAATGGACGAGTTTTTAAAAGTTGTATATCATGGAACAAGAGTTGCATTGCAATCACAAAGAAATTGAATGCACTACAGGACTAGGGAATGCAAACCGGTTTCACCGAAAATCGAAAAACCGGTTATTCGGTACGGTTTTGACCAACAATAAAAACCGGTTTTACAAAACACCAAAACCGGTTGTTCGGTTATTTTCGGTTTTTATATAAATGTTTGGAAATACTAAAAAAAGGAAGATTTGCCGCCGTTTTGTAAACTGAGTGCAAAGCAGTGAGTATTTTTGTGATGAACTGAAGTGTGTTGATGTGTAGTGTGTTGAGCTGGTAAGAAAATAACTTATAATGATTATTGTTTTTATGATATAAAATATGTTAAACTTTGTTTTACAATACTTATCCAGCAAACTAGCTTATGTTACGGGCTACGGCCCGCCTGATGATAACCAGTTACCGTAGCCTATGGACGCTTGCACTGGCAACATAACGGTTATCACTCGCACGTTGCCAACCCTCAACCTTTTTGAAGCGGGGAGCTCATTCCACAGCCTGAGCGTCCACGATAGGAAACCGCACAGTACGAGACCATTTTGGTTCCAATGTGTGTGGATGGACTCCCCGTCGGTGACTACAAAATTGATAGAAGGTAACTGGGCATCAGGTCAAACAATTCTTCAGAACACCGCCCGTTGGAAAAGTGGTAGAACACACATAAGAAGGCAGTGTCTCCTCAGACTAAGGGGCTTTAAAACACTTGTGAGCTCGGGATCGTCGACAATTCTAACGGCACGTCGCTGAACTGAGTTTAAATACCCAAGCTGGTATCCAGGTGCCCACAGAAGACAGAAATACTCCATTTGGGCCACTTGCTACTTATAAAGTTGCTGTCTTTGTCTGGATAAGAAGTACTGCTTCGCTCTATTAATCACACCGAGTTTTTTGGATACCTTGTAGATGACTTTGGAACAGAACGTCTCGCTATAAATATTAATGCGAAGGATCCCAATGCTTTTCGTGATGTTAAGGGACATGTTCTAGAAATGAAGAGTCACAGCAAATGGACTTTCTCTCAACGGTGAATGGGCAGGCTTGTGTGTGACTTAGTAGGGTTGAAATAGACTAGGTTTAGTCGACCCCAATCGAAGTCACTAGTTTGTGTACTCTCGATTTAAGACGTAAGTCCTTCGCGCCTTTTCTCCAATATAGAACGAGGGATATTTGCACGGCTCGTGTAATGGACAACATTCGTATAGTAATAATCACGTTTTTGTATGCATGCAAGTTGCTGTGCCGCTATAATAAGCCATGTTCATAATATTACGTGTGAAATGAATATTATAACGTACGAAACATAATTTAATAAATGTTTAAATAAGTATTTCTTACTGATCTATTTTTTAACATAAAGTCATCATATCTCATAGCAATTAAAAACCAAGCAAACGTGATATGTTTTTATGATTTCATTCGTATAAAATAACATCAAAAGCAATGAACCGTGTAGTCTATATAAACGAATCTCCGATGAAAACGAATCTACTGAGTTAAATAAACTATTATTTCCATCAATTTGATGAAAAAGAGATGGTTGAATTGTATGAAAGATGATAACGGATAGAAGGGACGAATGGAAGAAGCGTACATATTGCGCCGATCCCAAATGACTGGAAACAGGGCAGGCAGATGGTGATGATGTTTCTTTTATACCCACTTCATTACCTTTAACTGATAATAATTCCTCAGTTTGCGATTTTTACATCTTAGGCACGGTTAGTATCTATAATTCGAGCTATAGAAATAACGTGAAAAAAAAAACGAGCGAACATTAAAAAAACCGGTTTAAAACCGGTTAACCGGTTTTTACGTCTCATAACCGAAATAAAAACCGGTTTTCATTTTGCCACGGTTTTGCATTCCCTATACAGGACCCAAATGAGATGTCGATTCGGAACGAGGGTGACCAAATCATCTAATGAATCGTATCGTTATCATATGAATGTATCATTTGTTTCATTTATTAGTTCTTCATCTATCGTTACTAATTATCGACTACGGCCAGAGTAGCACTTACGTAGCGGATACGCCTACACAGATTAATATTTATAATTAATACTTGTAGTAGATTTATTTGCTTATGGAATTCCCATATACGTAGTTGCAAATTTTGAGTGTTTAGACCAAACCCACCATCAATACATAATTCACGAAGGCCCATGCACCTAGCATAACCATTTTTACCTTCTCCAAACTGCTACCTAAGCAAGATCGGCTTGAGGCATAAACTTGCTAGTAATTCCTCGATGGAAAAAGAGTGGATTTTGGAGGGCAGACCTCAAGTCAATCTTTGGCAGCTTTTCTACTTCCAAAGATTGGTCCACATACTCTTTTGTTGTAACCATGTCGTCTTTGTAGCAAAACCCGCTTTCTAACCATAGCTTGCTTGAAATAAAATGCTCAAACTTAATCCATTTATTTGTCCGACTATGGGATATATTATAATATACAAGTAGTTAATATCATAACTATACGTATGCAGTTTCGTGCACTCATGTGCTCGTTGGACATATTTTGAGATATATTTTATAGCTTACGATGGATTCGTGTAAATTTTTCGAAACAAAATTATACTCTACGAATTGTGCATAACTATACAGATCAAATACACTGTTGTCTTACTTTTGTAATTGGATTCAGGTTGAAGAGTACATGACCTCACTTTTCCAAATTTAAATTGCAACATGTAAAAGTAATAATTATGTTTTCCCTTGACTGAACGCTAGGACTTATAATTCCGGTAAATATTTGAGTGATAACGTCGCTGGTTATTATAATAAAATACAACATGAGTAAAATCAAATGGACTAAGTATACACAAGAATTAACGTTTTGATATAATATATTAGGTACCTATGATTTACGTTGTGGAGGTAGGGTGGTGAATAACAATGTCGGCACACAAACTATAGTAACGAAATACATATAGCCATCTATTACATTGTGTGTAATGTCTCGTACTTTACACAACAGACGTAAAACACCGAAATGTCTTACCGAAATGAAAATCAACTTATTATTCGATTGAGATGACAAGCCAAATCTGCATCTGGAACAGTAGGTACTGATGAAATAAATCATCGCTGGAGCGGGCATAATGCATTCCCGGGCAACATACGCTCAGCTAAAAAGCCAGCCCAGCAGCTCAAAATTGGTCTTATCCGATCTGATTCGAAATCTGGTCACGTGCCTATTGGAGATAGGTATGCAATTATGCAAAACTTTCAGATAGTTCTATAGCTGATAAAACGCCACTAATAGCGGGATAACAATATCCTCGCATGATACATTCAAGACTTGAATGTTACTTTTTTTTTTTTTTTCATTGACATGTTTATGAAACTTATTAATAAAAATGTATTTCTATGTTAATCAATGATTTGATAAGAACTTCAGAAATTGCTTCTAGTCAATTATATATTTTGGTTTGTACTTTATAAATCAAATTACGGTAATACCTCGCACATCTTTATATTTGTTGATATATTCTGTCTCGCGATATGGTCAAACAGACTCATTCAGAAGTATACTTGAATACAGTACTCGTATATCCCAAACTGGGAAAATACGTAGGTCACAGGTATATCACAAATCAGTTTATGCTTTTACCACTATTACTGAACTAAGCATAAAGTCACATTGGCATCCACTTCTACCAGGCGATAACAAACACGTCTCAAATATAAAGTTTCAAATAACGGTCAAGTGTTTAATAGAAGCGTTTTACCTGAAAATAAAACGCATATTAAATACTTACCTTATTTGAAACTTTAGTTTTTAACACTGCCTGGTATTTTCGACACAATGACGAGATCGCGCGGCTCATGCCCGCCGCACTGCCTGGCGTGGATGGTAGGGGGATGTGCGAGCGAGATGGCGATATAAGGTAGACAAAGAAGGTACAATAAAGCAGAAAACAAGGAGGGGCCTATCTCAAATATAAAGTTTCAAATAAGGTAAGTATTTAATATGCGTTTTATTTTCAGGTAAAACGCTTCTATTTTGTTGTAATCGAATATAATTTTTAGGGAATTAATTTTACACTACGGAAAATTCGTATTTTTTTTCTTCACATAGCAGACTATACATAAAATCTGCTGATCCGGTGTTTCAACTCAGCGTATACGCATATAAATGATTACGTATACGCTGAGTTGAAACAGCGGATCGGCTGACTAGATTACTTACTTTCTTTCTTTCGAAAATGAATGCTCTGTTTTTAGTGGATTTGCCACGCAGCTTTGTTTCGTGTTATAGGTCCGCTTGTCCTTTATGTGTTTTTGGGAAATTTATAGTAGTTCCTTCTTTTCAGTCCCTGCACCTCGGTTTGGTGGGGAACCCGTTCGGCCCCGCAGGGACTGGCAAGACAGAATCAGTGAAAGCACTCGGAGGATTGGTCGGTCGCCTTGTTTTGATCTTTAACTGTGATGAGGTAAATATATATTTTTACCCGACTGACCCGGAAGGAGGGTTATGTTTTTCGAGTGTATGTATGTATGTCTGTATGTCTATTTCTTTGTGCCGCTCTGCAGCCTAAACGGCTTGATGGATTTAAGCATATGAGATGTCGTTAGATTCGTCTTGACTGGACGAGTGTCATAGGGTATATTATTTTTATATAGCGCCTAATAATAAAAAAATAGGGGGGGTATTAAAAATAAAAGTTTCGGTATTATAACAATATGGGTATCAAATGAAAGCTTGTAAATAGACCATTCCATATATGTATATATTGTAATACTTTTATGCTACCATTTTGACGTAAACTGCAAAAAACCACGTTTAATGCAAGGACAGTAGGTACCTACTGAGCCGTTACCATACGTAAATCACAGATTTGCGATGGTTGTTAGCGTTCCTTTACCGTACCGCTCATTTACTTACTACTAAACTACTACTTAACACATACAACTCTTTCTGTATAAAACTAAAAAGTCTGAAATAAATTAAATTATTAAAAGAAACAAAAAACCCGACTGAGTAAAACATAAATTAACTGAAAAGAGAAAAACAAGCTCTTAAATCTATAGAATTTTGAATATAACTTGAATTTTATAAGTTATTGCAGATAGATAACTATCTTATTTATAAAATGTATTTAATGCTCATTCAAGTAAAATGAAAATTTATTTTTGAACACAAGCGATACTTCCTGATTAATTTCTTCCATGTTCCATGTCTGAAACTTATGTTTATAACAGGCAATGGATGCAGAATGTATGGGACGTCTTCTCAGCGGGCTAGCACTATGTGGCGCTTGGGGATGTTTCGACGAGTTCAATCGTTTGACTGCTGAAACATTAGCGACCGTCTCACATCAGTTCGCGTCATTGCTCGCAGCTACACATCATCGAAAACCTGGTGTCGCTGCTACTGCCCTGCTGAATGGCAAACATGTAAGTTGGAAAAGGCAAAGATTTCTTGCTCAAATCATAAAGAGTTAGGTAAGTCTTCATCTGCATTTCTTTCAAGCGAATAAAAGATCTAAATAGGCCATTTCCAACTTCCAGCAAGATAAGATAATAATTTATTTGAAGATGGGTGAATACGCATACTTTAGAATGGAACGACTCAGTGCAGTGGAATAAGTGGCGGAACACACCGGTATACCTTTGGTCTTTTCTAATTGGTCATTCAATTATAATCTTAATACAGGTGGCAGTATCACAATGGTGTGGTGTAGCAGCCACAATGAACCCAGTCGGTCGCGGGTACGGCGGCCGGCGGACATTGCCGGCGGCTCTCGAAAGAGTGCTACGTCCTATAGCCATGGTGCAGCCTCGCGGCGACAAACTGGCGGCGCATCTACTAGCCGCTAGGTGCATACCCGATGCTGAACTCATTGCTAACGACTTGTTCAACGTATTCAATTTGGCTAGGTGAGTTAGTTTATTACACTGTTAAAGCCGTATGAGAGGGGTTCAATTGGGGAAATATTGGGCTATGACAAGTTCACTCCACATTATAATGACCACATTGCCCACTGGTGCTATTAGTTTTGTTTTCTTTATTAATTAGTTTTGTTAGGTGTTTATAATTGTAATTCCTAATTAGGTTGTGTGTCGAGATTTAATGGTTGTTAATTGGTATCGTCAGCACATTGGTAAGCTCTCAGCGGCATTATGACTGGGGCCTGCGCGCACTGAAAGCGGCGGTAGGCAGCTGCGGTGCGGCGCTCGCCACTAAAACCGGCACAGAAACGCGCGACAACCGCGCGGCTGCTCGACGACTGCTCGCACTCAATAATGTGTCTAAACTTACTGATGAAGATGCTGTTAGGTATGTACAGTGATTTTTTGTGTTTTGAGTTTAAACCTTTAATCCATGTTTGTTGAGCAAACATTGTAGCATAGTTTATAGTTTCAAGCAAAAACTAAACAACATATTGCAATAAAAAAACATTTTTAATACAAGTTTTTATGGTGACTGTACTTGTTGTTGTCTGTTCTTGCATTGTCTTCCTATATAATAAAATGTTTACTTAATTTTATCTCAATCGGAAACTAGGAAATAGGTCAAATTTATCTTGCAAGATTCGATCACAGACACTGGACAGCTGAAACTAAATAAAAGCTTTTAAAATAGGGCCAATTGCTGCCCAGATATGAAAGAACACCTACCTACAGTATTTTGAGGCGATGAATGCTCATTAGTCTGTCAAATGCCGTGGCGTAGTTCGTTGTTCTTGATCTTCCAGTGTTGAAAATCATAGCACGGTGTTAGTATCCTCTATAGTCCCACCTACAAAACCACCCGACTACCTTCAAATTAAAAAACTGCTGATTTCTTCTATATGATATGGGCGATTCTTATTGTAGGGAGAAACAATATATTTAGTTTTTAGGTAAATCCAATGTACGGTATTTTGATTTCTGAGAAGCATTTGGACCAAATCCCATACAGTTTCAAAGTTAACAAAATGTTTCAGATTTGAAAATATTTTGTCTGTGGTATTTGCTGATGTCCCAGCAGAAGAATCTACATCAGATCCCATTAATGTAGCTCTAGAAACAACCGTTCAAAGCCTTAATTTAGTTCAGAACAAACATCAAGTAAGTACATAATACAGTTAATACATATTTGAAAACAAATACTTTTAATATCTAACTCTTTGGAAATATGTACTAATTCATTGATTTATTACAGATACAAAAATGCGTGGAACTTTACGAACAGCTGAAACAAAGAATGGGTGTAGTCATTGTTGGCCCACCGGGATCTGGCAAATCTACAATCAGGCGACTGCTTAAAACTGTAAGCATTACCCAACTTTACATAACTTGACATTTGCATAGGTAATTTACTGTTCAGGTATTCTCCCAATATCAAATAAATAAATAAATAAATATCCTGGGACATTCCTCACACACGGTCATCTGATCCCAAACTAAGCAGAGCTTGTAATATGGAAACCAGATAACTGATATAATACATATACTACTTTTTGTTTGTAAATACATACTTAATATACATAATTATAATCAGTTGTGATATTATTGCCTCCTTCATTACGTTAAGTCTTAAGATGATAAATACCCCAAGATATCTTGCCAATCTTAGGTAAAACCCAAAATGGGAAGATACAGTTTAGATTGTCAAACGTGGACCTTTTGAAATTTGGACATCGAACACTATTTAACAGATCTGGTTCACGCTACAGTTTTTGGGTTCACTTATTAATTACGGGATGTAAAAACCTTATCTTCCTTTCTGCTTTTATCTCCTATTTACTTAATAAAATAGCCATTTTTTTATATAAACGAATGTGCTACAATAAATTAATATAAATTAACAATGGTGTTCAACAGGCTCTAATAAATCAAGGCAAAAACATAGTAGAGTACATAATATGCCCAAAGGCGATGAGTCGTGATTGGCTCCTCGGTAGTATCGACCACGACACGAGACAATGGACCGACGGGGTCATATCTGCTGCGGCTTTGGAGATATCTAACCAACCTGCAGGTACGAAACCATTTTATTAATAAATTAAAGTAGTCAGCAAATCTTTACAACGACTAATTAGTGATAGCAGAATGCATTATCAATCTTTAAAATTATGATTGGAAACTAATTAAATTGAAATAAATGATTATTAACAGCTCTAATGTGCGCCTAAAGTCACGTGCACCTGCAAAGGTCGCCAACTAATCTCCATAATTATAATAAGTTTTTTGTTAAAAATTTAATTTTTAATACAAGCTTTTTTGGTGACTGCTGTACTTTTTGTTGACTGTAATTGCATTGTCATCCAATATACTAATGTGTACCAAATATCATGTCAATCCGACTATTGGAAGTGGGTGAAATTTGATTTGCAAGATTCCATCCGAACATAGTTACATACATACATTACAAGTCAAATAAAAGCTAGTAAAAAATGAATCCCTATTTCGCTTAGTCACGCCTTAACTTGAGAACGACTTTACCGATTTCATCCATCTTTTTTAAAAGTTTGCTAGTACTCTGGTCAAGGTACTTACGGAAAGAAAATTTAAGAAAACTTAACAGTAGGTTAGGATATCCCATGGGTACGAGGGAAACAGCGGGGCGTCTATATATATAAAAATCCATCCCTATTTCCCTTGGTCATGCCATAACTTGAGAACGACTTTACCGATTTCATCCATCTTTATTTTTTTAAGTTTTCTAATAATTGGTACAAGGTTTTACGGAAGAAAAAATAAGAAAGTTGCGCTGGGTTGGGTAGGGTATAGGGACACCACGCAAACGAAGTCGCCCCGGGGAGCTAGTTTCACTTATAATAATGGCATCTGAAGTAGCAACTGGAGCATCATTAACATCTTACTCGGTCTCATTTTACAGATGTATGGTCGTGGGTTGTATGTGATGGAGACATCGATCCAGAGTGGATTGAGGCTCTCAATTCTGTACTAGATGACAATCGACTCCTAACCCTACCTTCAGGGTGGAGGATACAGTTTGGAACGAATGTTAACTTCATATTCGAAACTCATAGTATGGAACACGCGTCGCCAGCGACCGTGTCTCGCATGGGAATTATATTACTGAGGTATGAAATCGAGTCATTGATTGTTTCTGATATTTTTTTACTTACTGTTTGATGTATTTATTTCTTTATGTTACAGTGATGACTTCAGCTGCGACCAAGAAGTACTTGACAAATGGATGCAAAACGCTGACTTTGAAAATGAAACGGCAAAGATAGCCATGCCAATGTTACAACAATCCATCAAGAAATGTATGCAATGGTTCTGTGTACATAAATCTGATGTTGTACTAAAAATGTACAATATCACACTGGTAGGTCGAAGTTTTACTCCCTATTATTATGAAGGGTAGTTACAACTAAAATATAAACAGGAGATATTTTAATTTATTATGTTTTTACAGCTCAAACAAATATTAACGCAGTTTGAATACATAGCTCAAAATATAGGAGTGAATTCAACACGTCTAACTCCTGAAGAAATGGTGTTCCTTTCATTAGAGCGCAGCGTGGTTGACATCATAAAGGATAATGCAGTCGATAGTTTTCATGAAGAGGTAATTATCAAAAATAACTTCATCTCGTAATTTCACTCCTAGGAATATTTTCTCCAAACAAATCTCGAGATCCACGCTAGTTTATGCTAAGATGTTTCAGACACGATTATGTTTTATACGTATAAATTTAGGCAAAGAGTTATTTACATAAATTAATTTATCTCCTATTTAGGTACAAGTTTCACCTTCTGTTCCAACGTAGCAAGTCTTTCAGATACTATTGATTAACAAACATTTAGAGCGTATGTTTTAATACTGCAATGTTTCTATATTGTCAGTTATCAGATGTATTAGGGCCGCCGCCGCCGACACCTCTTCCCGTCGGTGAGTGGGTATCAGACTCACTTTACATGTCGGTGCGACTGGCCGCATGTGAACCTGCCCTTAGAGCTTGTATTGCCTCGGAACATTCTCATCTGTTGATCGTCGGCCCAGATGCCTGCGCCAAGAAGTAAGTAACAATTGTGTAATTTGAACCCTATGTCATTGAGCGTAGGGATAACTTACTACAGTAGTACCCAACTGATATGGCTTACCGATGTACCTGCGCAGAAGATACATTTTCAAGGCGCGGGAAATGCTATTAGGTCGGCAGCTGCTGCCATGTTAGCGCCCGCCGTGCGGAGGGGCGTGACTTGCGAGTGAGACGGAACTAACAGCTGCAGTGTATTATGAACCAATTTGGTAGTGATCTAAGGTTGATTGTAAGTTTTACGTATTCTTTCGTTAATCATCGGGGCCATATTTTCTTTTCTGTGCGAACGAAGATTCACGACGCGCCTTATCATTTGGGTACTACTGTACCCTAGTGACAGAAATATACCTTCTTTGAGTATCAGAGGTTCATAAGTCAATACTTTCTTCCAGCATTGTAGCTGAATACGTTCTAAAGGAATGTAACTCAACTGTTATAACGGTAGACTGCACGCCCATCTTGGAGCCGTCCGATATCATCATGGAACTAAAAAGAGTAAGTATAGTTAATTATTAGCTTTTGGTGTCAGATACAAAATTTCTAGCCTTTAAAAGTTGTTGTAGCCAGGCGAGTACTACAAAGTACCTTATCATATTGTAGGATTGTAGGGTTCGACGTCATTACCACTGAGCTATCGTCGCTTCAAAAGATTTATTAAGGTTGATTGGTTTGTCTCAGAATAACGCAGTACGTTCAGGCGGTCGCGGTGCGGGCGGTAGCGCGGCGCGCGTCACGTTGCTGGTGCGGGGTCTGCACCGCGCGAGGGTCGATAGCTGGGGATCCAGCCCCGTTCACTCCTTTTTACTGCAGGTATATACTAGTATTATCCTCGAATAGATTAATAGATCTATAAATCAGTATATACCTATCTTCTTTTATATATAAAATTCTACTGTATGTGTGTATGTCACTGAACTCCTCCTAAACGGCTTGACCAATTTGAATGTTTTTTTTTGGATGCGTTTGGGTGGCGCCCTGGATGGTTTAGATTCACAAATCAGCCCGGCAGATGGCGCTGCAGTCGGTATCTAGGTTATATTATACAGTAGAATTAACTCCCTGGATGGTTTAGATAGGGTAGGGTAGGACCACGCGAACGAAGTTGCGCAGTTTCTATTTAATGAGGTACCGACAGTCAAAAGCACTTTTTACCCTTTATGAAAAACTCCATGTTGTATCGCTGCATGAGGTAAGTAATAAAGTTAGAATATTATAGAGCGATAGCGTTATCAACGGTACCTTGTGCGAAGCGTGAGCAGTTTCCATATACAGCCATTACAGTCAGACAAAATGTCGATATGGATTCCTTGTCATTTGTTCTAGTTAAAAGTGTCGATAAATAACTAGATATTGGGATTAATTATATGTATTTTAGTCGTTCAAACTATGTACGTGAACTTAGATTCGAGGCATCTTACCCGTATCCGTGCTAACGACACGTATTAATATAATAGTTCTATGAGTAGTAAGTAGTGACATGAGAGACTTATGAAGTGTAAATATCGTTTGTTAGATAATCGATCACGGTGGTTTCTGGATCGTTGGCGGTGATGTGGAGGGCGGCGCGGGCGCAGGCGCGGGCGGTGCGCAGTGGCGCGCGGTGGTGCGCACGCGGGTGGTCGCCACCGCGCACCTCGCCGCCATCTTGGCGCCGAGACTCGCCGCTGCACTAGCCAGGGTCGCGCTTATGTACGTATACTTAAGACCGCCTTCACACTAGCGTTTGTCCAGCGTAGGCGTTCGCTAAACGTATGCGCAGTGCAGACGCCGCGACCACGCGACTCAGGCGTTTCCTCTGGAGTACGCTGAACAAGCGATGTGAAGGCGCTCTAAACATTCGACGGGCCAGTTGTTTAACATTCTACCAATCACGCCGCAGTTCGTGGGTTTGATTCCACGCAGGACATGCATTTTGACTACATGAAATGCGCGCAGGTGGACCGACGACCTGGTCAAAATCTCTGGGCGCCGCTGCATGCAAGCGGCCCGAAACCCTTCGATGTGAAAGTTAATCGGGGAGGCCTATATTCAGCAGTGGACGTCCTTAGGCTGATTTGATGATGATGAGTTAAACATTATAATGCCTTGTCAGGGATATAACAGTGGGTACCCACGGTACAAAGATTCTTATGCCTGTTTGTTAGCACAGCATTCAAATCATAATTGAAGGTCCCTGGGTGTATTTTATGTGAGTCCCACGACCAGCTATTTTAATCTTTATATTGTTAACAATACGGTGTAAATTCAGTTGAGAAATAGGCATTAGCGTCCATATAACGACACACCAAGGATACACATTTGAAATTCAAATTTCAGTAATCATATATTCATAAGTTCTGATCAAAGTAGGACCACTCAAGGAGGCATATGCAGGAACGGTAACTGCATAAAAATATATGTAGTAATTTTTCAAGTTTTATGATCGTGGATGATATAATTCAACCCAAGTTATTGAGTAAGACTTGATTTAATTATTTCAGGGATCCAGATGACGATGAACTTCTTGAACTAATAACAAATTACCTTAAAAATTGTGTCGACAAAAATATATCTGTAAAAGAAATATCTGGCTTGGCTTCAAGTGTATTGATGATGTTCAAAGAGGTAATACTAATCGTTAAATAAATCTAAATATCAGGTTATAACTAACATTTAATAAACGATAACAATTTTTTTTTTCAGATATGTGAGACTTTTTATACACACTTACATTATAAATGGAATGCCTCTCACCTAAAAAAATGGTGTGAGAATGTAAAATGGTACTCGCCTTCAAATTTAGCAGAACTTTTGACGGTGAGCAAAATGCTTACGTAAATTATAGAAGTTATATCAAAATTCATAAGAGTTCATAAAAAATATTCATTAAAATTTTAGGCCATCGGTTCAGAAGCAAATTTAATATTCAGGGACCGACTAGTAACAGATGAAGAAAAAATTCAATTTGGTGTTATATGTAGAAAATATTTGAAAGGCAATAACAGCGAAGGAAGTTATTTCACTTGTAAACTTCGAGGTGACGGAGTCTACATGGAAAACGTGGACTACACAGAATGGTACCAGAAGACGCAGAAACTTATCAATCAATGCTGTAAGTATCAAAATTAAACATTAATTACTTCACTTCTATTACTCCTCAAAAGGGTGGTGGATTTATGGAACTTGAATACAGTACAGACTTATCACCAAAAAAAATACTTACAATGTGACAGTAAGCTTATCAAGGCTGAAAACTTTTTTAAGTGAGTATATTTCTTGGAGTGTGAGTCGCAACATTTTATACCGTGTGGGATTGTGACCTAGTGTTCTGTCACAATAGGTAATAGAAACTTATAGCACTAATGCTGTTTCATATTGTGTATTTCAGTATCGGAACACGAGTATAATGTATTTGGTGATACTGGGGCAGAGGTGTGCTCGGAGCTCGCAGTTCTGTGTCCGGCAATGGCACGAGCGGTAAGTCTTAGAATCGAATTATATACATAATATCCAATGATATTATAAGTAAAGAGGTAGATAGGTTACCTACACAAGATTTAAACTTCATAAATGTCACACTGTCATACATGTCGTATCGTTGACGCTCTGACGCGACTTTATAGCTAAAGTGAGTTAACTAGCACATAATTAACGTGCCACTCGCGGAGCGCTTATAACCTATCGACCTCTTTTACTTATAAAATCATTGCGTATATCTATCGAAGCAAAATCATTCGGCTCGGCTCAGCTCGCCATTTTAATTAAATTATGAATAACTATAATAGTCCTACATATAAGGTTGTCTACGTTATGAGGGAAAATAATTTACACGAAGTTTGGTTATTTATTAAAGCATCATTTGCACTGCAGCTCATCTTATAATACGTCTATATTCTCTGATACTATGAAGTCATAATCCAAATTAACACCCGGCACATTTTAAAATACGGTACAGTAGTACCCAACTAATATGGCTTACCGATGTACCTGCGCAGAAAATACATTTTCAAAGCGCGGGAAATGTTATTGGTCGGCAGCTGCGTGACTTGCGAGTGAGACGGAACTAACAGCTGCACTGTATTATGAACCTTATAGTAGTGATCTAGGGTTGATTGTAAATTGTAAGCATTCTTTCGTTAATGTTCGCCCCAAACTTTCTTTTCTGTGCGAACGAAGATTCACGACGCGCCTTATTAGTTGGGTAATACTGTAGATATTTACACAGACCATAAGCATAAACAGAAATGTTTGTACGGGGTGGGGTTGGAGCCACGACCTATGAAGTATAGAAAGGTATGTAACGTTTACCATCTAAGTTTTTTTTTTTTTTTTTTTTTTCAAAAAGGTACATCAACAGCACACACATTAAAACAAATACAAAGTAACTCAGATCCCATCAAAAACATTCTGTAAAAAACTAGCCAAGTCTCGATGAAATGTCTTGTTTATCTCTAAAAAGTAATGAAATCTAGACAAAGTCGTACCAAGTCTAAGGTTCCTTACTGCGATTTCTTTATTATTATAGTTAATCTTGTGTGACTTGGCCGTTGAACATTCTTTATACGTTAGTGGGTACAAGTACAGATTGGTGCAATGGTGTCATGGAACACCTGGTTTTGTACCCTTGTGTTCCCTTCAACGGCCAAGTCACACAACATTAACTATAATAATAAAGAAATCGCAGTAAGGAACCTTAGACTTGGCACGACTTTGTCTAGATTTCATTACTTTTTAGAGATAAACAAGACATTTCATCGAGACTTGGCTAGTTTTTTACAGAATGTTTTTGATGGGATTTCACTTCTTTTTGTAGAAAATGAAGCGGCCCACCAAGTTGAATATTTTTTGTAAAGGCGGTATGTCGATATCTCTAATAGTTTGGTGGGCTCTTGTGTTTTCTAATCAGGGTCACCAGGTACTCCAGATCTTCGATTATCCTAGTTTTTATAGTTTTCCCTTTATGTGGTCATTAAACCCTAACTCTGTACCAAATTTCAGCTCTCTGAGTTTATGGGAAGTACTAGTTCTATTTTGATGATCATAAGTGAGTGAGTGAGTGAGTGAGTGAGTGAGTTTCATAAATGTGAAACTTTGCTTTCGCTTAACTTCGGAACTAAATGACCTACAGACTTGAAATTTTGGATTTTAAGTATGTGATTATAGCTTACTGGATGACGAAAATTTCTGCGTTCGGGTCTTATCCAGAGGTTCTCAAATAGGGGCCTGAAAATGCGGCAAAATGGTTCCAGTAAAGGATGGTACGGCAGTGTTTGCTTCGCACTCGACTCGGCGGGGGCACTACCGTGCCCCCCGATAAAAAATAGATAGACTGATGTGGGTGCCAATTATAGATATACACAACATTGACAAAATTCACAACATAAAATACAAAAAAAACAAAAGAAAACTGAAATAAATATAAAAACCCAGCTTAGAATACCAAAATAAAATTAAAAGAAAAGAAAAACACTTAAGAGGGCGTCGTGCGAAGGCAGCGCGCGGCAAATAGGTATTTTACTGCGGGTTAGCGTTGTATGTGTCGACACACACACAACAGTCAGTACTCTCAGCTCGGTTGACCGTTTGCACCCGCACGATATAAGTAAGTAAGTTAAAATTTTAAAATAATAATATTTAGTGTTGATTGACATCAGTTACAATGAGAGGACATTGTATTATGTGTAGCTAATTACTAGTGTGGAATACTAATTAATGTATCCGTATTCTATTCATATATTATGTAACGCAATTGTCATCAAAATAATATAAACAAATACCTAATAAATATCAAGTTTTGTTGCAGTTAGTTTAACTTTTTAGATACTGGTCCGATTGCTCTCAAAATTGATATTTGTGAGTCCTTGGGGTCACAAAACAAGAATCTTTTCTCAAAATGTTGAAAAAGTGTCCGCCATGTTGAACTTTTTAGATACTGGTCCGATTGCTCTCAAAATCAATATTTGTGAGTCCTGGGGTCACAAAACAAGAATCTTTTCTCAAAATGTTGAAAAAGTGTCCGCCATGTTGAACTTTTTAGATACTGATCCGATTGCTCTCAAAATCAATATCTGTGAGTCCTGGGGTCACAAAACAAGAATCTTTTCTCAAAATGTTGAAAAAGTGTCCGCCATGTTGAACTTCTTAGGTGCTGGTCCGATTGCTCTCAAAATCGATATTTGTGAGTCCTTGGGGTCACAAAACAAGAATCTTATCTCAAAATGTTGAAAAAGTGTCCGCTATGTTGAACTTTTTAGATACTGATCCGATTGCTCTCAAAATCAACATTTGAGAGACATTGGCATCACAAAACAATAATCCTTTCTCAAAATGTTGAAAAAGTATCTGCCATGTTGAACTTTTTAGATACTGGTCCGATTGCTCTCAAAATCGATATTTGTGAGTCCTTGGGGTCACAAAACAAGAATCTTTTCTCAAAATGTTGAAAAAGTGTCCGCCATGTTGAACTTTTTAGATACTGGTCCGATTGCTCTC
>OX596249.1:7315049-7336196 GCA_951394255.1 Polyploca ridens
ACTCTATATTGCACCTGTCGATTAGCGTGTATGTATAACTACAAAAACGCCGTTTTAACGTGATCTCAGTGTTCCATCTGAGTTATCTCAGGCTGCTCCAGTCTGTGCCAGGAGTCTATGTATGTGCACGGTTTTAGAGCGTTTATATGATGGTGAATTTCCTTCTGATACCTATCTGTTTCGTGCTTTACATCTCTTTTATCCAAGTAACTTGTAGTATGTAGCATAATTAATAATTTAATTTAAATTAATATTTAATTGTAAGTAGCTATTAAAATTAAATAAAAATGTTTATGACACTACCATGTTTTATTTGTTGGTGTCATGCATAATGCAAGAAGTCTTAGGAGATACTTTCTCAAAATAAACTGTGGTTAGTTTAAAACTATTACCGATACACGACGCTTTTATTTTACAATGTTTTAGAGTGGTGACGTAAATTATGAAAACAACCCATTTGATGCTATATTTTATTACTTCAAAACAAGAAAACAATTAGGATCAGTCAAAGGAAAAAATCTTAACCTATTTTAACTATCTATCTTAACTATTCGTACTTAAACTATTTTAAAGATAATTATCTGATGTCGAACACATTAGGATGACTTCTTCACAAAAACCGAAACTAGTACTTATTGAAAATCATTATCAGTCTACAATTTGACATGGAATTACAGCACTCGGAGAATGAGAAACCTACTTATACTTTTACATACACAATAATTACTAAACCTATTTATGGGCGGGTTGTTTCAAATGATTTGTTAACGGTACATACATTCGTTAAATTTTATATTTTTATGTTTTGCGTTATGGCACCACTTAATAAATAATGAAAAAGAGAAAAGAATTCAAAAGAAAAGAAAAGAAATAATGAGAAGAGGAAAGAAAGAAGAAGAACAAATCATGAAACAACCTTGTTAGTGGTGGTTAACGGTACTTATATTAATTAACACCTACGAGCCTAATGGTAATCTAGTTTAAACATAAAGTTGAAGTCTTTGGTTGACATGAGAAATATATTTTTACTTGTAACAATTTTATATTCTATTAGGTACCCGTCGGAAATACCTGCGAACCAATTCAATGTACAACTTACTTCGCATTAATTAAAGAAAGCTTGCTCCGTATTCACTTTATTATGTAGGTATGCGATAAGAGTATGATAGTTCCGCCAACATTTCTGACGGGTAGGTAGTACCTACTACTAAAAATACTACTGGTAACTAATTTAAGTTCAGTTATTTTAAAATTCACATAAGTAGTTTATTCATAAACGATGTAGATAACGTGACGCACCTAATATCATATCTCTAATATGCCCCGATCTTTGTTAAAATTGCACTGGACTGGAGCTGCTGGAGCTAGCAACCCGAAAAAAAGTGAGCATCTCATCTTCTGAAGTAATCTTTCTAAAAGTAAGAAATAACGCTCCCTTGTGGAGGCATTCAGGGGGAGGCGCCTGTCGGGCAGACACAATTGGGATCCTTATTTAATAAACTTTGCTTAATTAATCAAGTATACCGATAGTGGTTGGTTAAAAAAATATAATAAACAAATTAAAATTAATAAACTTAAAATTTCCTTCTTAACCCTTTACCAGGTAATACCAGGTTTTGGTATGGAATCTCATACAGGAGTTTTGCCCTTAGTCTGGTGAATAAATATTTTTAATTTTTATTAGCTTTGACTCACGGTTTTCATTGTGGGTTTTGTTCACCTAAAATAGTAAACGTTTTATTTTAAATAACTCGTATAAAAATACGTGATTTTTTTTTTCTAGCCAGTGAGGGCAACTTCTGAACTACAGGTCTTAGAGAAAAACGCTGAAGGGAACACCGAGCTAAATTTTGAAGAAAATAAATATAGCATTAAAAAAAATTGAAAAAAATGTTTTTAATTTTTTTCAAAAATTTTTTTTTTCTTTTTCTGCTTCTACTTCAATATACGAACAAAATTATGTATGACAATCTTGGTCTGAAGTTGCTAAAAGTTATCAAAATTGACCTTAAATTTTTTGTCAGAATGCTAAGATCCAATTCTTTATGGCTAAACATAGTGAGGTCCCTGCGAGATCTGCTCCACTTCGTCAAACTTTACGCAGCATAAAACCATGGTCGTTTTCAGCAAAATTTCTGAATTTCATTCATAAAATATCTAGCTAGATATTTATGTATTTATACAAATCTATATAAAAATGAATGTTGCTACAGTATTATTCTGAGGCCTGGTGAAGGGTTAAATAAACTTAAAATTTCGTTCTTTTCCTACCCTGTTTTTGTATAAATATAAAAAAACAAAATTGCTATTTTACAGCTTACAGAGGCAAAATAAGCTATAATAATCTATGTACTAAAGGTAACAAGACGATTGGGGAAATTTGCTCTTTTCACAAAAACGAAGTGACATTGTAAGCATCCAAATTCTTTTACACAATACTTGTTATAAAATTAGGCGGGTGCATAAAACAAATAATGACAATAGTTAAGATTATAATCAATCACAAATTACTTATTAAAATACGATATTGTATAAGCATCAGCCGTATTGGTATAAGAGCTAGCAACGTCGCGAAAAAAAGAACTTTAGCAAGGCTGGATTTTTGATATTTTCTTGCGCATTAAAACCTGATAGAGATGCGCCAAGTCTGGCAGCTGGAAGTGGTTGCGTTTGCTTTTGCGCATCCTATTTGTACTAGTGAAAAATTCGGATTTTTAACCCATTAAACCATTTTAGCACGAATAATTTTTTCTTCACCATTTTCTACAGCCTTTTAGCAACCTAAACTTAAATCGATAGATCGTTATGTGGTTGCTACCTACGTGCCAGATGCTACTTTAGTTGTGAATCTTGTGAATGACATATTTTCTTCTAAACCATTTTCTAAAAGCTGAAATTTTAACATTATATAGTTATGCTATCAAATAACCTAAAACAAACCTTGCCAGACGGAAATCTGGTTGCATAAGGGTACAAAGACTAATTTAAGATCAATTCAGCACACGGAAAGCAAGTACCGGAAATGGAATTAGAGACCCAATCGATAGCAGCAATGAACAAAATGCTAACTCGAAAAAGTAAATTTTAAACCGGAGCTATTTGAAGGATAAAATAAGATAACTTTATTTTCAAAATCAAAATAAAAAAGTAATGTATACAGGTGAGGCCCTGATAAGGCACTTATGAACGTTACAGTTGAATCTATCGACGATTGGAAATACACTTAAACTGAGAAATCTCCGAAAATATTTTGTACTAGTTGTCCCCCGCGGTTTCACCCGTGTTCCCGGGATAAAAAGTAGCCTAACTCCTTCTAGGCGTAACAAACAAACAAATTCACTTTCGCATTTATAATATTAGGTAGGAAGTAAGGATTTCATCAATATTTTAATATAAATTATGTATCGGGAAGCTGAATAGTTGGTCCGACTTATTTGTATCATTAGAAAGATTGATTAAGTGGAAAAAAGTGATTGGTGACACGCAAACTTTTATTAACTTTGCTATTGATTTTATGGTAAGTATAAAATCAATAGCAAAGTTAATAAAAGATTGCGTGTAGCATTTAGAGGAGGCAGTCTATCGCAAGCACTCGACCTAGCCCCCTAAAAAGGAAGCTAAGCAATATTGCTAATGCAATAATTTTTTTCGAATTTACAGCAGAATTTAAGTAGGTAATTCATCAATTCCGAGTCTTTTAATGAATTGAATTGAACATAATGAGTAACTATTTTACCAAAAAGAAAATCGAAAAAATGGATTCCGTATTCCGTAGCAATATTGCTTTAGCATCCTTTTTGCAGTTGCTATTTCACCCGTTACTAAAACGTTTAATTTATTATATATATATAAGTTATATTTATTTCAGTCACAATAAACCATGGCATGTCATGGTTAAGCACCATGTCATCGGCATAGCTTATGTTATTTACACAATTACCAGATGGTAAATCACTGATCAGTTGATCTACATAAATATTGAATAACCTTGGCGATGTCAGACCTCCACATTCCAGTTTGTATGGATCAGATATTGCATTAGACCATTTAACATAATTTATCTGTTTGTTATACCAGACGGATAGTGTAGTAACTAATTCCACAGGGACACCTCCCTTCCTAAGCTTATCCCACAGGATATTATATGATGCTAGATCAAAAGCTTTAGAAAGGTCCAGGAAACATGCATTCACGAGAGTTTTCCTATCTGTGTAGTATTTAACCGTATGTTCTAAGGTAAAATATAGCACTCTCAGTAGACAGCCCCTGACGAAAACCATATTGAGCATCATGTAGCTTCATGTATATCCTGACTGAGGTTATGAATCATTATTAAAATTATAATGATACTGTCTAGAAAAATGTTGACTACCCCTGAGGCGTCACTTGGTTGTCAATATGACAATGAAATTTCTTTGTTTAAATTGTTTAGACACGTCATAGTAAGCCGGCTGACGTTGAAATGTATAGTTGATCTTATATGACTAATAAGTGAACCGACCGTCTGCTCAAGTAAGTGCTCAAGTCTTCTACATCCGTCATCAGCCACTCCCAGTAAAAAAAAAGACATAGTACGCCGGCTCAAACTTGTTTCATAAGTATTTGACATAATACTGAGCTGAAAAAAATCGTCTGCTGCATGGTGGAGGGGGGAACACGCGTCAGCTGCTCGCATGAATTTGTAAAAAAAAAAGTTTACCCCTGCCGTAACCTTTCAATCCTAAACCCACCGCGGGTGCATCGCTGATGCGTGGTTCACTTATTAGCCATTCAAGATCTATTGAAAAAGATGGCCATCGATCGGCGTATTAATACTACCTAAAATGCATCAGTACCTCCCGGACTATTGCATGTCGAAACAATTGAATACTTGAATAGGTCAAAAGAATTAAAATGGGCTGGAAGGTGTATTGTAAACATCAACTGCGCTCTGCGAGTGGATTTCATTTATTTTAATGATCTGAGTCGTAATCCCAAGCTAAGCAAACTTATGATATGGAAACTAGATAAAGGCTAATTTTATTTCATATTTTAGTAAAACTTTAATGTACTGAATATACCAATTTTAAAGGTTTAATATGAAGGCTATTCATTGGTTTAACTTTATCTTAATATTACGACTTAAACTTCACAAAAAGAAAGCTAGATATAGCGCCCATATTTTGAAAATATTGAAACAATTAACATTTTTTCACGAATAATGTTTAATAACATACTCGTATGTAAGTATATACTACTAAATTGACGAGGTATTTTTTTATAAGGAATAATAAAAATAAGCCAGATATCAAAGACTTCTATATAGAATTTGGAAGAATTTTAGCATTTC
Source organism: Polyploca ridens (assembly GCA_951394255.1). Taxonomy (NCBI): domain Eukaryota; kingdom Metazoa; phylum Arthropoda; class Insecta; order Lepidoptera; family Drepanidae; genus Polyploca; species Polyploca ridens. The sequence goes on from OX596249.1 coordinate 7,320,379, forward strand.
CAGTAAATAAAAATGCATTGACTTTGTAGTGCTGTGCACAATTTAATCAATGTTTATTTCAACAAGAATAGTTAAAGAATTACTCGCCAAAAGTCTCAACTGTTGAGCTTGACGACGTTTTTCCAAGATATCTTCATCATTGGCTGATTTAAGGATGCCCATAATATGACTTATCTGAGCTGCAGATATCTGAAATATGTATACCAACTCTGTAACCACTATAAAATTAGTATCATCATCATATTCTGTCACGAGATGTCCTCTGCTGAACTGGGCCTTTGTTTTTGACTGATTTCGACAAAGAACAGTCTTGGATTTATAATAAATAATTTGTAATAAAACATACTTACTTCAAATATCATAACATTACACAGAAACTATCATAAATGAAAGTGATCCACAAAGTGACAGGTTTTTTTTTATAATGGATACATAATACGACCTTAATAGGAGCTTCCTAAAATTAAACATTAATTAATTGACCAATTGAAAAATGTAGCACCGCACTACGAATGTATAGAGAATAGACCGCGACGACGGACGTCGTCGTCGTCAGCTGTCAAAAAAGAACAGAATTGCACTGCAGGCTTCTATGAGCAAGTAAATATAAAAAAATCAGCCTTGCTAAAGTTCTTTCTCGAAAACGTTGGTAGCTCTCGTACCATATAAACGTGACAGATTGTTCTCTTGAATCAACTAACAAGCACGCTAATCAAAGGCTACATCCAAGAGCGCGCGCAAGTTGTGTTTGAAAATTACATCGTATTCTAGAATGTTTTTGGATGTTATTGACAACCTGATTGACAAGATAATTTATAAGTTAGGTATTAAATTATTAATTAACGCCCGCGGTTCCACTCGTAATCTTCCATTTTTCTCGCTTTTATGTTACCTGTCCACCGGAACAAGAAAATAAGTTGCTTTAACTTTGTGCAATTCTATTGGTACAATATCCCTAACTCCGCTCCGAAGGACAGTCAGTCTTAGGGGTGGAATTTCGGAAAATCCTTTCTAGGTGAGATGTACGGCATAAGCATCCTATTATACGTCCACATTTTTCATGTTTCGTGATGTAGGCTCTGCGTTGATCTCTCATACTCATTGATCAATAGTTATATGTGACATAGTAATGCTCGAATGCTCTTACCTGACTTTGGTACATTCTTCTTCGGCAATTTTTTTGTTATACGACTATAGATGTCATAGAATGAATGTCACGTTTTCCTCGCTTCTCTGTGTTCAGTTTCGCGATTATATCTGTAGGTGGACGAAATGTTTATAAATAAGTAGGTAGGTATAGATGCGACAACAGCTTAGTAGTATTAGTGGCGTCGAACGAATACCATCGCGGAGGTCCTGGTTTCGAATCATACAATGAGTTTTAGCTACGGAAAATATTGCGGATTTGTTTTTATTTATTTTTTTATTTTAAATGGGCTTGCGTTTGACCTTCGACTGACCCCATGAGGAGTTATGACGAGGCCGAGGATGTAGCACGCTTACCCAGAAAAAGCCTATTCACTCTGGCCTTCAATAAATCTAGGTTATAGGTGTCGGGAAACACAGACCCCGGAAGAGAGTTCCACTCCTTTGCTGTTCGTATAAGAAACGATGAAGCGAAACGTTGTGTCCGGGTACGCGAGATGTCGACAACGTATGGGTGGAAATTCTCCCGGCGTCTTGTGTTTCGATGAAGAAACGGGTAATCGGGTTGCCAAGTACCCTACGGTGTAATCTGCCGGAGGCACCTGAGCCAGTTGCCGTTTAGGCTTTATGTGCTTAGCACCTTCGTCCACATCATATCTTTCCAAATAAAGGGAATCGATTAACTGAAAGACACACATGTTTGGTCAGATACGTCTGAACTTACCTATACCTATACGAGCGGATAGAAAGGCGTGAGGTCTCTTTCCAATGTCTGCAGCGGATGGATGTGACATAGGTAAATATTTTGTGTCTACTGGAGTCATATAATCAAATCCACGGCTAGATATAGTATTTGGCAATAGGTTAGAGTTGAAGTCAGCCGTTGAAGGCAAACTAGGAACAGTATTAGCTATTGGGGTTTCCGTTAAGAACGTGTGAGTATCTGGAAAGAAAAAAAAAATGTTCAATAATACCGGAGTGACACTGGAACGAATATTTGTGTTGCGAAGAAAACTTCGTATTCGGTTATCAACGACGATTGTAGGTATGTGGTCTCGACGAAAGACAGTTTTGAAATACATAATGTTTTAATTATGTACTGCATGCTTGGCCAAATGGCCACACATGCCTGGCTAGCTGGCTGGCACTTGAGAGCCAATTCCCTTGTAGACTTTGTGTGCTTATTACCTTTAGCCACATTATGACTCGCCATCGAGAGCATTGGCAGTAAGCTTAGGTGTGGCAAAGGCGTTCGATCAGGTCTGGTACCGGGTCTCCTAGCGGAGCTACCAGCATACGGGATTCACGAGGGACTACGCAAATAGGTCGCCAGCTTTCTGTCCAGCAGATGCATAAGAGCCGTCGTTGACGGTAGCTGATCCGATAGCATGGACATAAATAAACTGTTCTACTGCATATCAATGATATGCTGTCTATTGACGGCATTCATTGTTATGCGGACAGGGGACGCTCATTACACGGGCCGTGCTAATATCCCTCGTTCCAAGGTGGAGGATAGCCGCGAACGGCTGTTGTCTGAAATCGAGATTACACTTACTAATGTCTTCGATTGGGGTCGACTAAACATAGTCCATTTCAACCCCACTAAGACACAAGCCTGCGCTTTCACCGCTAAGAAAACCCCATTTCCTGTAGCTCTACAATTCCGGAACACATCCTTGAACATCAATAAAAGCATGAGATCCTTGGCGTCGACATTTCTAGCCACGTTTTGTTCCGTAGTCACTTAGAAGACAAGGTTAAGCTGGCTATGGAGTACTGCTGTCATCTGTGGGCGGGGCACCTGGATAACAGCTTGGGCCTTTAGACTCGGTTCAGCGACGTGCTGCTAGAATTATTGACGATCCCGAGCTCACAAGCGGTTTAGAGCCACTCAGTATGAGGAGAGACTTTGCCTCCTTATGTGTGTTCTACCGCTTGTACAACGGACAGTGTTCTGAAGAATTGTTTAAGATGATGCCCACGGCTACATTCTACCATCGCAACTCTCGCCATCGACGGGGAGTCCATCCTCACATATTGGAACCAGAATTGTTTCGAACTGTGGGGTCTCAAAGGAGCTTTCTTCCGCGGACGCTCAGATTGTGGAATGAGCTCCCCGCCGTGGTTTTCCCAATAGAGTACAGCATGGGGTTCTTCAAAAAGGGTGTGAAGAGATTTCTGCAGGGTCGGCAAAGCGCGATTAACACCCCTGGTGATGCAAGCGTCTATAGGCTGCGGTAACCGCTTACCATCAGGCGGGCCGTATGCTTGTTTGCTACCTAAGCTGGTAGTATAAAAAAAAACATGGTGAGATTACGGTCAATTCACATTTAGATAAAAATATCATAGGCGTACCTAGTATATACCTATAGGCAATATATGTACAGCCTTATTATTATTATTATTTGATTTCCATTCTTATAAATAATACATGGAAATAAATTATTATTTTTTTTTTTTTTTTTTTTTTATACCACTAAGGTGGCAAACAAGCATACGGCCCGCCTGATGGTAAGCAGTTACCGTAGCCTATGGACGCTTGCAACACCAGGGGCATCACTTGCGCGTTGCCGACCCTGAAAAAATCTCTTCACGCCCTTTTTGAAGAACCCCATGCTGTACTCCATTGGGAAAACCACGACAAACATTATATCTATATTCTGGTTAGGTAAGGCTACGCGCACAGACAGGCGACTTGCTTAGTGCCTAAAGCCTAGCGAGTAACTTAGTAAAACGAACGTTCTAGAACAGTGTTTTTCAATCTTATTGATTTCGCGACCCCCTTACAGGTTGAAAAATTCTGGCGACCCCCTTGTCAGACAAACAAAGGATTTTTTTTTTACTTTAATTATGACTGTTACACACCAATTACAATAATTAAAGATTATTACAATTATTAACATTATAAAACATATTTAAACATTTATAAACACACATTCTTACATCCTTCTTACAGAAACGCAAACAATCAGACAATATATCCGGCCATCCACCCGCAAACAGATCGCAGTCAGGATTGTTTTCCAGGAGAGCGTTGAGCGCAGAGAGGGTGCGCGGGATGGGCGAGTTAGCACTTTGGTTATTAGGCCATGGGCGGAAACGACTATTATTATTATTATTTTATTAAAAGTTAAAGTGTACTTACAATAAAACACCATCTTCTTATGAATCATGTTTACGTTAGTGGTCCGAAGCACTTGTACAAAAGTACCGATAACTATCAAGATGGCTATCAAGGCTGCTGCCCAGACGACCAAGTGTGACCTCTTAAAATATCCTTGTGCGTCTGGAGTCTTGCAAGTTGCGCGTACACTGCCTTCTTGGTAAACCTTCACTAAACTGAAAATTTAAAGTATAAGTATGTCAGTAAGTAATCAATATAAAATAAGTAGGTAAGTACCTATCTAATTAGGTACGTCTATGTCATAAGTACCTAAGTATTGTGCGTTTTAGTTCAGTGAGTAAGTAGCTAAGTCCGCTAAAACCACACTGGACCGTAATATATTATTAATAATATGGATTATTTTACTATCTTCTTCAACTTCGGTATTAACGCGAATTTTGGAACAATAATAATAAATATTCTATAGTTTATACCATAGCACACCAATTTTTTTCATTATTATTCATTGAACTAAAGCTAAAGTATCTCTCTCTACTTTTTTTTTATTGTAAATAAATGATAAGTACAAAATTAAATATAACACACACTACTCGCCAAACTATGAAGTTTGATGGCGAGACACGCTCTTTACATATTATTATACCTACCATTATTAAAAATACATACAAGAAAGGCATGCAACATATAATAACAACTAAGCTAAAATTACCCTAAGAACCCTTGCCAGTAGGTAAACAGTATCCCCCCCCTTGTTGAAGTCGGCAATTTTTTTTAATGAAAACAACTATCCAAAAAATAATAATAAAAAACACAAAAAAAGTCAACACATTTAAATATAACAAAACAAGACATGCAGAGTGGATTCATTTCTCGATGGCGCCTCTTCAAGTGAAGTTAGTGTCATCGAGCAATGCCTCCCTCAGCTTCAACTTTAATATCGACGGTCCCTACGTACAAACAGACATGTCCCATACATGATGTATATAGGGACCTTCGATATAGGTACTCTTACTTAATTTAGGTTGCTTTCTTAACAGTTCTATGTTATTGAATATTTTTGGTATAAGATATTGTGACACTCCATAATAATTTTTGGCTTTCGGTTGGGCAATTCTTCCATCTCTAACACTTTTGGATTACCAATATTTTATGGTCTTACACTCGTCACTGTAGTAATGTTCGACGCCTATTAAGTATTTTAATTTACTGTCTATTGGTAGAATTTTGCAAATTGGAAACAGCCTATCATAATCGTTTCTACACTGTCTTTGTCTGTTACCTTTTCATGCCTAAACCGCTGAGCCGATTGCTATGGAAGACACGTTGATAACCTATGTTGAAAGAAAATATCGCTCACCCTTTAAAGCACGGTCCACACTCGGCAAGTGACTTCAGACAAGTTGTTTGATTGAAACGCGCAGGTGGTTCTCGTCTGTGTTCCTTGCAGTTAACACATTGGATGCATGAAGATGCATTGGTATCGCAAAATAAACCACTGTCGCATTGCGAATCTTCCCTACATAATGTGGCAGCGAGTTGCGAATTCACCAAAGCTATTCCAATTATCAATAAGCTGAAACCACATAACATTGAAATGCTGAATTATTAAAGATAAAAGTTTTTTCCTAACGTTCCTAATTACAACTAGGTTACCTACATTAATATTAGGTAGTAGCAGTAGTAGGTATACCTACTTAGTCACTCCTTGAAATCCTACAGCAGGAATAAAATAGCAGGGTAGGTATGTTTAGCCTAAAATGCTAATCATAGCCTGCGAGTATCTAGATGTAATGACCTAGGTTACTTGCAGTGCTGTCTCTACATCTTCACTAACACAAGGCTACTGATAAATGCTCGATAAAAAAACTGATCAATAGCAACATAAAAATATCGCATATGATCAAATCCAGGTAGGTAGGTAGGTACCTACCATGGATTTAATATACAAACAGGATTGAACTCTCCAAAAATTTTATCATACAAAAATAAACCATAAGTCATGCACGTTAGGGTTTACTTTTGTTAGTTATCTTAGCCGAGGCAAAACGAGCCGAGAGAGATAGCCCGAACCGAGGCCGTTTGTCCCTTTTCCTCAATTGCCAAAAGATAAAAATGTTAAAGATGGTAGAAAATATTTCACCACAACAAGTAAAATATATTACGTATAAATATTTTTTTGCTATTAAACTAGTTTTAAATCATTTTATTTTGTAGGTTTACATCTGTACATAATAATAAATAATTGTATTTAAGTAAAATAATCAAAATAATATGATTGTTTGGTAGCTATCATAAAATTATTCTGGTAGCACTGAAATCTGATATCAGTCAGTGGTGTCATGGCAACATGGCGACTTTTTCTGTTGTTTTGTGGAAACGCATTTTGTTTATACTTTTTATCGTGAAAATGGTGAAAAAAAATTGTATCAAGACATGTAAAAGTGAATCATGTGCTGGTTGTGGGATTTTATTTCACAAGTAAGGAATAACGATGATTTTATTTACTAACAATGGTGAGTCATAAGTAGTTTGACCATGGTTTATTAAAAAAAATTGTAGACGGAAGACACTAAAGTTAGTGTAATTCTTTTTAAAACTAAGTATAATGTTTATTGTGTGTTGTAATGTGTACCTATTGTATAAATAATTTGTACCTATGTATCGCATAATTGAAATAGCATTATTTTTTATGTTTGTTACAGCTTTCCATCGAAAGAAGAAATGAAGCAAAAATGCAATTTTGATGCGATTAAAACAAATGTTTTCCACAAGATTGAAACATCTTATTATTCCACCGCATCCTTTCCAATGCATAACAGATGAAGAACCGCAAAAACTGTAACTAGTAAAAGCATTGGCTAATAATTCGTACCTATTCACCACGCGAAATGTAATGCATTCAGAAACTTAGGCAGTGAGATTGGCCTAAGGCAGAAACTAAATAAAACGATTTTGTTTAGCCGTGTTTAATTTTAATAAATACCTACTTTGTCAAGCACATTCGAGTTTTATTTCCCTTTGCTATATTTTAATTCCCAAATAACAGCTCTGTAGAGCAAACTGAAAAAAGAGCAAGGGGAAAAGCCGTGGTCCCAGAACGAAATTCTGCATGCACCCTTGCCTATTCATACGTAATATTTGATGATTCGACACAAAACGTAACTCAAAAATTAATCATAACTTTTCTCAAAAACATGGGTATACACGGCTACACATCAAGCTATACATTTCCAGTATAAACTGATCTCGCATTGTATAGGATTTCTGTACAATGAGAGGTCAGCTAATATTGGAAATTTATATCTTGATTAATCGTGCGTACACGATTCAACACCCACATAGAACATAACAATGTTCAGTTTCAAATAATGGGTTTTCGCGAAAAAGTATCTCGATATCTATAGTTTTTCATTATGGTTTTATCTCTTATTTTTTCTATAAATTATTATTTCACTATTTTAAGTAACATAATGTTAATATTTTTGTAATACAAACAATAATTTGAAATCAACTAGTGTCAAAACGCCACAAACAGACAAAATTGGAGGAACTTTGCAATGCAGCGATTGTGCGCGAAAGGGACTAACAATGACCACGACCACTCTGCCAAGAGTGCACGACTAGGAAGAAGAAGTGTCAACCGGACACAAATTATCTCTCAAATCCAACTTTCCTGTTCGTTATAAAAATGTTTGGTCACCCTATTAGAATGGGATAAACAGCCTCGGTATGCGTTATCTCTCTCTGCTCGCGTTTTTGGCCCAAGAGCTCAATCCTGTTTGTATATTAAATTCATGGTACCTACAGTAGTACCCAACTGATATGGCGCGTCGTGAATCTTCGTTCGCACAGAAAATAAAGTATGGCCCCGAAGATCAACGAAAGAATGCTTAAAACTTACAATCAACCTTAGATCAAAACTATATGGTTCATAATACACTGCATGCAGCTGTTAGTTCCGTCTCACACGCAAGTCACGCCCCTCCGCACGGCGCGCGCTAATATGGCGGCAGCTGCCGACCAATAGCGTTTCCCCTACAATAGTACAACCTATAGGTAAGTAGTGTGTCGCCATTGCATTGGCAGATACCTATTATAACAGATGCAAACGTAAAATGAATGACCTACTCCATCCAAGCCTACACCCAGCTACCCAGCCAACTTTTACTAGGATCGAAGCTTCATAATGTAGATTTGGGTATGAGGTCTACGTAATTATCTAAAATGTCTAATCATAGTAACCAGTTAGGTAGGTATCTAGTAGGCACTTTAATTGACATAAGTTGGTCCCTACCTAATACTTAAGTATAATTTAACACTTGCGGATTCCCTTACGCTATATCGGGACAGGACCTATGTATCACATACTTTCCAGTTTCCCACAGGAAGGTAAAAAAGGTACCATACTGTTTACCTATGTTAAGTAACCATTTGTAATTAACACGATTAGAGAAAATTGTATTCAAGCAGACTAGATGCTGCTGGATAGAATCTTGAATCACTTTATACTATAACTTACCTCAATCGGACATAGATGGCCATTATAAAAAATAGATGCAGAGTTGCTGCAAATTACCTAGATGTAGGAACCTATAACCACTTTGATACTTAAGCACTTGATTGAATTTAGTGTCACTGAAACAATTGGCTAACTAGGTACGTTTATATTTTATCATTTAGTTAGGTATTTTATAAACCTGATATACACATGTTTTTTTAAATAAACACAGCTAGGAGACATCGCCGCACTGGAGTTATAAACATGACTAGACTCGAAATTGATTGTTATGAATTACGAAACATGAGACAACTTGTAAAAAAAGGATCATGTCTGAACTTGTCGACTTTCTAACAAAGAGGTTCTTGAATGAATGGAAATGAAACGGACTGGACCGTACCGTGCAGATTGCGCGAACAATACAGTAATCGTACGCCTAAGCAGCCTAAGTACGTGGCATTTATGCGTGATAACCACTTTAACTTCTCATATTACTTGATTGTTAAGATATAATCCTCTAATTTAATTCATATACCTACTCAAGTACTCACCTTTTATTAGTCTAATACAGTACATGTCAAGTTCATACATTCACCTTTGTGATGGGATTACCTAGTTAGCCGTGAGCGGCTCACTCAAATAACAATCTGGGATCTTGTGAACCTTCCTGGCAGGACAACCATCAAGTATGAATTTGCATTCTGAATCATAAGGATTTGTAAGTTGATTCAAAGCCACCTCTCTAACAACTAGAGTACCTACCAAGCGAAGATTGGTTTGCTCCCAGTAGTTTCCGCTAATATATTGAAATTATTATTTAATTTATTGAATGTTTGAATGACTGGCAGAACGGGTGCTACCTGGTAAACAGTCACTAGGTTCTATATCATACGAAAAGAGCACATAGCGAAGATCTGTTTGCTACCAAAAATAAACCCTCCTAATCGATTTAGTGCAAAAGAACAGAATTTGTTGGTTTAGTAGATATAACACATTTGTTTTCATAAGAGGTCTCGTTCAGGCACGAGCTATGTAGCTTATTCTTTGCTAGATTAAACGTTTTCAGTGTTATTGAAATATGCAAACGAGTAAGTTGTAATAAATGTTCATACATAAGTATTAGGTAGGTATATTTCTCAATTGAAAATGTGAAAATTAAGCCGTTTCGTTCCTAGAAATTCAGTATGTTGACATACAGGCAGGTAAAACAGTGTAGATATCGGAAAAGAAACTGACGAATCCTTTTACGTTCACGTTTACTAAACGCAAATTATCTTTTGAGTGATGGCTAAATCTAAGTAAAAAAACTATATTTGAATTTTTATAAAAATCTTTATTTTATAAGGAAAACAGTTTCAATCACACTACAAAATAAAATCATAGACCATACTATATATTTTTTGCGACTCGTTAGTTGTGACGAGATTAATGTAGGTAACATATATTTGTTCATTTTACAACCGTCTGTATTCCCTACAATTTAATTTACTTAAAACATAAAATATGGTCACAGCCGTTATACAATGGTCCCTTGTGAACTAGAAAACTAATAAACCTGAGATAAATACATAAAAACGTAACCACATCGTTAAGGCACAATTGGGACTATTGTACATTTTTTATTATAAAGCATAATATTTTAAAATTGTACTAAGTACGGTATAATATGAACATATAAAGGCATTTCTACACCAGCCTAGACTAGTACATTCGAAAGGCTCGTGTGAAGACGTCTTTTACATTTTTATATAAAATACAGACTATATTAGATTACAGACTAATAATAGAAGGAAGCACGACGTATACGTAAACAAATCAAATATGGAAATACATAGGTAATTTTACTCCATTCATACGGAGTATTTAAAAAATTTATATTTATTTTGGACCTTTTATTTTTTACCTTAACCTTAATAATTTATATTAAATCAATCTTTCATCTCATGAGTTTATTCAGTTGCCGAATTTGACACAACCTTCAAAGGCGAAAGGTCGTAAGACCTGATACTTTTTAGCATTATGTACCATATTTTTAAAATTGATTTAAATTTAAAGTGGCATTTGTAGTGAAGTATTTCAAATAATATACTTATAAATTAGCTGGTTAGTGCCCTTCAAAGGCGAAAGGTCGTATGACATGATACTTTAGCATTATGTACCATATTTTATAAATTGATTTAAATTTAAAGTGCCATACTTATAAATTAGCTGGTTAGCACCCTTTACTTGGTATTTATTTAGCACGCACTTATAAATGTATTCGTTTTTAAATTAATTAATACGTAAAGACCAGAGCTCTCAGACTCCAAGCATTATCGATTGCATCTACTATGGCTCATTCATGCGAGAGAGCAAAATACACCTGGAAAGAGTATTATATTTAACTATAAAATAATATTTCATAAGACTAACTATATTTTGGTAATATAAAAAAACTTGCTACCTATCCCCGAACAGGGTAAGAAGATCTTCATTTCACTGGTTATTTTCATAGTTCCAACATGATATGTGATGGCTTTTGTCGCCCTATCGAGTACATAACCAAACCCGGGCTACAGGTAGTCATTTTATCATCAGAGAAACGTACCTTGCTCGGACTTTATTCAATATATTTATAACAGTACAGATCAGCATTCGATTCTAGCATATATAATAATATAATTCAATAATTTGGCCTTGATATGTAAAATCGTTGGAATTTCCATAATACCATTCTTAGTCGTCACATGAATATTTTAGTTTTAGATATTTAAAAAAACTGTAGATTTGGATAATATAATTATATCTTTGAATATCTCTCAAGATTCACAAATATATCAAACTGTTAAATAACAATGATAACTTAAATTTTGTTAAAAGCATGCTATTAATGCCCAATGAAAACATTATCATTATTTTAATTGTTTATTTAATAGTAAAATTGTGATGAACATATATAACGAGTGCTCTTAGCATAATATTTATCAGTCTTGACATTTTGAAGACTACATACTTGACGAACAAACAAACAATTTTTTATTACAAACATAAAATGTGTTTGAGCACTTTCCTCATAGTACCAAATATAAGATAAATTTAGAAGAATGACAATGTATCTTATCTAAAATTATTATTGTATTGTATTATAATTAACGGTTTGTTAGGCAAGCATCACAAACTTTTTGTTATTTTTATTACAATACATATTAAAAAAACTTATTACATAAATTATGCACAATAAAAATATTATTCTAAGCAGTACATATAGTCTAATATTATTATAATTACCACTTGTAATGGCAGAAAATTTTAAGTAGCCTAAAATATAAAGTTACAAATGATGTCTCAAGAGATTCTGTTCATTAAAAAATATACTCCATAATGATGATATTAGCGGTTACTTTAGCGGTGAGATATTACTGGGTGATCACATAATTGCACAAATACACCGCTACCCACCGACCGACTATCCGTAATAAGCATCGTACAAACACTCGATGCACGGTCAGCTAGCATGGCTGGACCAGTTTGGTCGAGTTGGATCCCGTCGCGGATCCAGTCCAGTCCCGACCAGACATGCGAGCTGGAGCTGGGAACCAACTCTCGTATTGTAGAGATGATGTAAATTTTGATATAAGAGAGAATGTGGACGAATATCTACCGTGGAAAATATGTCGGAATAACACTTAAGATACCTTATACATGATGATTTATTTTTCCAGCCAGTGAAGGCAACTTCTGAACTACAGGTCTTAAAGAAAAACGCTGAAAGTAACTCAGAGCTGAATTTTGAAGAAAAAAAAAATGGCATTAAAAAAATATATTGTATTTTCGTAAAAATTAAAATTTTACTATTTTTTTTTCCTTTTTCTACTTCTACGTCACGTTGCTAGAAGTTATCAAAATTTACCTCAAAAATATTGTTGATAAAAATTCCATACCTCCGAAAATACTCATTTTTTATATTAATTTTAATGCCACTTTTATTTTTTTCAAAATTCAGCTCATGGTTCCTTCAGCGTTTTTCTCTAAGACCTGTAGTTCAGAATTTGCCCATAATTTTGTTATTCCGATATGCATTTTTTAAATTTCTTACTTAGGTTTAAGAAAGTCAAATAAAAATAAACCTTATTGATTTACAATAAATTTCATTTGCAACAGATAAAACTTATTGTAATTTAAAAATAGTTTATTTTTCTTTGGCAATATTAAAGATCTAATAAAAAATTAAATAATGAACAAGGAATAGAAATGATCTATTAGAACATTATTATAGAGTTGTGTGCCGATATTGGCAGGTAAATTCAAAAATGCCTTAGGAGTCGGTTCACACCGAGACGCCACGCGACGCGGCGCGCACTTCTTAAGATAACAATACAATGGTGCCGATTCTGTTGTAAATCGCACTAAACTAATTTTAGTCACATCTCACCTCTTTCTTACGAACATTATTGAAAAAGGATAGAATATATTTAAAGCTGTCAAATTAATCTTTGCCGTCTTATTTTGCGTCTATTTAGGCGTAACCGCGATAGATGGCGACTAAATTTATATAGAAAACAAGCATTGAACTAATTTGACAGGACTAAACTTACATCCTTTTCTTATGTTCTTTGTTCGAAAGAGACATAGTGAGATGAAAATTAGTTTAGTTGTAAATAAGAGAATCAGCATCAACATAGAACTTTATTTACTACACACACAGCTACACATGTCATTGAGTATTGAGTAACTATATTGTTTCGCTATCTTAAAATGTGCACGACGCGTCTCGGTGTGAGCAGACCCTTACCCTACATGAGCAGCTCAGAGCGCTTAGGCTCGAGCGTTTGCACGTAGCTTTATGAGTCGAGCTTTTCAGACACGACTCCATGATGGGCGCAATAATTTCGAATAAGTTTATGTTTAATTTTTAAAGGATTTAATTTTGTTACCAATCACAGTTATCATATTATAAGTATTTTCTTGTGACAAGTTTATTTTATTTACTTGAATAAACTAACTTTAGTAAGTACCTATGGCACTGAGATCGATCACAAGGAAATGTTATAATAAAATATTATACAGGGTGTTGTTTTGGTCGGCGACAAGCGACCCAGGAGCGGTAGTACAAAATATATATTCCCCAAAAATGGACTTAATTCCATTAAATACTGTAAATATGTTTAGAAATATCTTATTCAATTTGAAATAAAATTACTGCAAAGTATGGTTACTAGGCACGTGCACAGACTAGAGCTAGGCGCAAGCCGCCATCGCCCCACCCCTTTACTCCCTCGTACTCCCGTTGAGTATTATGTCTACACTTTAGCTTATTACATGATTTTCAAAATTTAAAATTTTTTATTTTTAATATTGAAAAAAAATAAAGAATTTTTTTTATATTTTTTTTAGCACCAGTGTCATTTGTATTATCGACCCTGAGTCGCTCGTCGCTGACCAAAACAACAACCTGTATAAATATTATCTAATAAAAAGTACAAGTATATACATACATTTGCTAATTGTAAGGCACACATAAAAAGTTTAAATAGTATTGCAATAATAAAAATATGTTTTTTAGGCAGTAACAATACAAATGATAAAACGGACGACACCACAAAGGCCTCTAGCCCGTCATCGGGAGCCGACAGTTTCGGTTTAATCTAGCAATGGTGCCGATTCTGTTGTAAATCGCACTAAACTAAATTTAGCCACGTCACATCTCTTTTTTACGAACATTATTGAAAAGGGATAGAACTTATTTAAAGCTGTCAAATTAATCTATGCCGTCATTATTTGCGGGTATTTAGACGTAACCGCGATAGATGGCGACTAAATTTACATTGAAAACAAGCATTGAACTAATTTGACAGGACTAAATTTCTTACATCCTTTTCATATGTTCTTTGTTAGACAGAGATATAGTGAGATTAAAATTACTTTAGTTGGAAATAACAGAATCAGGGCCAATATCAAACTGTATGCAACGTTTTATTACAGCACAACCTACATATATTCACTGATGCACATTACAATTATAGAAAAATAAAAAAGTTTTTGTTTTTTATTTAAAAACTTACAGCATACGAAAATGGTTTGCATATCATACAATTATGAATTTTATGGTCTGTACGCCATTATGAACTATACATGGAAATATGCACTACATAAGTAACACACAGATCAATTTCTTGAGCAAACCCTTAAACTATTTAAAACGTATATCATGTATAAATGCTTATAAAAATGTCGATGTAAAAAAATTGAGCAAATCAGTATATAATATTGCTGCATTGCTTTTTGTTTTTCAATGTCATGAAACAACGTCCATGCGACAATTAATTCATAACAGCTACAAATAAGCATGATCTTCACGAGTATATAAGTAAGTATTCATTTTTATTGCATCGCATTATAACATTTTGACATTACAAATTAAGTTCCGGTACATACATCGTAACGCATAATCAGGAACTGTCGTGTAGTTACATGATTACAGGAACAAAATGTTGCATCATTTATTATTTTATAACATAAGATTAATCAACCGTTTATGTTGTAAGTTCAAACATAACAGTAACAGGAGAGGCGAGGCTTGACGTTTCGTGTCGTACCGTGTCGTGGCGAGTTATTTGGAGTTGTCGATCTGCAGCGACGCGTAGAAGTCGACGTTGAAGTTGTTGACGACGACGCGCGCGCCCGAGTTGCTCCCCGACCTCACGCCGCGGTTGTTGTTCGAGTCCTACAGTCACTCAGTACACTATTAACTCATCATTTACCTATTCATTAATCTTATAATATAACAACACCTCCAAATATGTTTGTTAAAAGGTAGAGCGTAGCATTTATTCGCTCAAAGAACAGCTCGACTGGGGAACTGCTTTCACCTTACAGAATACTGCAGCCAAATAACTTTATGTTGTGTTCCTGCGCGTGAGTAAGGTCCCCATAGTTCATTGGGTAGGGGTAGGTTCGGTAACGCGTAAGCGATGCCGGCGATCAACCGGCCCCAGCGGCTGGCACGATGATGTTGGCAGGTCATGTGGTTGCTCATGCGAGTCAACTAATTTGCGACAAGCACACTCT
>OX596249.1:7336396-7537855 GCA_951394255.1 Polyploca ridens
GTATAGTCTTATCGTTCCTGACACAGTGCTGTGGTATAGAGCAATAGACTGCCGGCCCATTGCATTCGGTTAATTTACACTATTCACGGGGCACGAGTATTTTCATTGTTTCCGTTCTATATGTATACCTAGACGCACGGGTCTCCTTGCTCTGTGCAATAAATCAATGTTGTTAAATTAATGAAATTTGCTTTTTTTTCGTCAACAGTTTGATGGTCCACCTGATGGTAAGTGGACACCGCCGCCGATAGACGTTTCAATACCAGCGGATTTGTTAATGCGTTGCCAATCTTGAAGATACGTTCTAACATAAAGTTGCTGCTAGGTCCATAGTAGGTATAATGCCTATCACAATCACAACACAAGTTACACTTGTGATTTCCATATTGGTGATAGCACCTAGTCAGTACTATTATATCTATTATGTTATCTAGAACCTACCTACCTCGACATCAGAATGCTAAATCATATTAGAATTTGTCTATCAAGTTATTGGTAGTGTTAGCACGGTGTGTTAGCGTACATGGCACCATAGTAAATGGTATAGTTATAACACAGAATATTCAATAGTCCTAGCTAACAAGCAAGAAGGCTGCAAGTTCTCCATTGAAAATATAAATAAATAAAATAATAAAATACTGAGCCACTTATTGAGTTAACTACCTATTTATCAGAAAAAATAAGTACTTACTTATTGCAATATTGCGTAGGATTCGTGATTCATTATTTTATGTATGGATGACGTACGCGCAGACTTAGAGATGGTACGTAGATGATATTAATGCCACAAATGATTTTAAAATACATAGAGTACAAATATGCCTTGAATATAAAAAAAGAAAAACAAACACGCGGACAACATAAGTGCCCTACTATAGGGCCGAATTTGAATAAATGGCTTTGACTTGGCTATGAACAAAGTGATCTTATAACAGTTCGGACCGGAACCCTAAGAACTCAATATATATGTACTTAGGTTTGTAGGTACATTATTTTATTTCATCATCAGCTATAATGGTGCCGATTCTGTTGTAAATCGCACTAAACTAATTTTAGTCACATCTCATCTCTTTCTGACGAACATGATTGAAAAAGGATAGAGCATATTTTAAGTTGTCAAATTAATCTTTGCCGTCTTATTTTGCGTGTATTTAGGCGTAACAGCGGTAGATGGCGACTAAAATTGTATTGAAAACAAGCATTGGACTAATTTGACAGGACTAAATTTCTTACATCCTTTTCTTATGTTCTTTGTTAGAAAGAGACATAGTGACATCAAAATTAGTTTAGTTGTGAACAACAGAATCAGGGCCAATGTCCCACTGCTGAGCACAGGCCTCCTTTCACAAATGAGGGTGAAAGGGAATGGGCAATACTCCACCACGCATGCGGATCGGTGGAGGTAGGCTAATGGTCAACTTACTGTTGGAATTTTTAAAGCCGCCTAGGAGGCGTCCTTCTAGCTTAACGACTATCACAACGAAGTGATAACCGGGACCAACGGCTTTACGTGCCTTCCGAAGCATGGATACGCTCGATTTGAAATACCACTAGGCGGTCACCCATCCAGGTACCGACCACGACAGTGGTAGCTTAACTTTGCCGGTCGATTATTACGGCTAATCATGCTAAACCACGAGCGCTTTATTTATTTGCAAATAAAGGGATAATATTAATAGAGCGAATAAAAAAATTACTGGCGACTAATGATGAGATGCTGATTCTGTCGTTTACAACTAAACTAATTTAGTCTCACTATACTTATCTCTTTCTAACAAAGAACATAAGAAAATGATGTAAGAAAATTAATCCTGTCAAACACAGACTACGTCGGACATATTCTCGCTAACAAAAAACTGTCTATGAGAGTCGGCCACCTCTCACGCACACATTAGTTGGTTATTCCGCGGGAAACGAGACTGTCGCCGTTTACACAGAGCTGTTTACCCGCGCTCGATTAATGTGTGAATGTCTGCGTGCCGGCTTGTACTTACAGCGTGGTGGCCGACTTGAGCGACACAGTTTTTTGGTAGCGAGAATATATCCGATATTTTTTTACATCCTTGCTGTTAAATTAGTCCAATGGTCCAATGCTTGTTTTCAATATGAATTTAGTTGCCAAAAACGCTACCAGGTAAACATTTGGTAGCAGAATAGAATTTTTTCGTTGATAAAAAGATATGCAATAAAAATAATATTTCTAAACTGTTAAATTACAAAGCATACCTAAATAAAATATAGGTAGGCAACTCGGGTCTCTGCATCCTTCTCGTATTCTTATCTTGAAAATGGTTAATTATTAAAAGGTAATTTTGGTAAATAATGTTAAGGATAACATTATTTATCTACATCGTTATTCATATAGGTAGTTATAGGTACCTTACCATTCATATTCTTAATACATACCACGATGCGAAAATTATTAACAAATAGGTACCTACATACAATACATATACCTACATAAAATACGACGTACCTATCTATCTACGTCACAAAGGGAAATAAGACAAGTACCTACCTAGGTAGGTAGGTATACTACGCTCAAATGTGAGAGATGAAACACGCATTTGTGGTAAGTGCGAAGAGTTTTCACAATAAGTCGCCGATCCGCTTATTCACTGGACTATTTTAATTTATTCTAAATCTACCGCATGTCCGATACGGTCTGCATTCAGCTCTCAAACAGAGGATGATGCAATCACGTCCTACGAAGCATTGAGATAATAAATACCTATAAATGAGGATAATAAACTTTATGAACTTATAGGTAGGTACCTAAATATAAGACATAGTAAGTATTATCATACAAGTTCGTTAGGTTCTTGTCCCCTGATAGATAGGTTCGTATAGCATCCTTCTGCCATGCCATATTATTATATCAATTATCATTCATCTATTATATACAAATAAAATGGTTTGTCCTGAATGACTGACTGATGGATCAACGCACAGCCTAAACCGCTGATCGTTGACCTGAAATGTGGAGGGTGTGTTTTTTGTATGACGTAGCCATCCGATAAGAAAAGATTTTCCGAAATTCTACCACTAAGGGGGTGTAAAACGGGGGCAACGTTTGAATGGGACAACGTGATTCCTTGGTCCAATCTACTTCAAATTTTGCATAAACATTATTTAACAGAATTGATGGAAGACGTGTTTAGTATTTTATTGAAACTCGGCTAACGGGGTTAAAAAGTTATTTTAGGGGTGATTTGCATCGAAGTTGATATCGATACTCTTTAGTCATTAGTGCTTTTTATTTAAATATTATTTTATATTATACTAGCAGCGAATCCCGGCGTTGCTCGGGTTAAAATACATCGCATATTTAGTGGTATAAAAAATATATAAGGATACATTTTTAACAGATATTATAGATTCATTTCATTCATTCATTCATAGATTTCTATTGGTTCTTTTAGTTAGATCAATAATAACACTCGTACACATTTTGGAACGTTCCAGATCAATCCAAAAAATATTAGAACTTTCTCTAACATTTTAAATTGCACTCATTTTAGAACTTTCTCGAACATTCTAAATCGATCATAATAAATTTCACTCATTTTGGAACTTCCTAGATCATTCTAGAAATTTCTCGAACATTCTAACTCGATAATAACAGTTTTGGACATTTTGGAACTTTCTAGATGAAGCCAGAAATTTGTAGAACTTTCTCAAAACATGCTATATCGATTATAATAGTTTGCATTCACTCTAGAATTTTCTAGATCATTCCAGATATTTGTTGAACTTTCTAGAACACTCCAGATCGATTATAACCGTTTTACACATTTTGGAACTTTCCATTCCAGAAATGAGATCTTTTCAGAAGTCCTCATGCGTTAGAAAAGGACAGCAATATATGTTTTAACATTTTCGCCACCCACAACCATCCCCTTCCACCCACCGCGACCAAACTCCCTTACTACCACCTGGAGACCAAGGGGTATTTACCACCCCAACGAGAAGTTGATTGGGGTTGGTGGTGATTGAGAAAACTGCGTATTTACGTACCCACAAAAGCATTTTATATATATTATTAGATTTGATATTCCAATTATATAGAGCATTGCAACAAGCTTTTATGTACGTTCACAGACTACGGAGGACATAATTCTCGCTAACAAAAAACTGCGTCTATGGAGTCGGCCACCTCTCACGCACACCTTAGTTGGCTATTCCGCGGGAAATTAGACTCTGTCGCCGTTTACACAGAGTCGATTACTCGCGCTCAACTAATGTGTGAATGTGTGCGTGCCGGCTTGTACGTACAGCGTGGTGGCCGACTTGAGTGACACAGTTTTTTGTTAGCGAGAATATATCCGACTTTTTTTAATATCTGTGTGTACGTTCAACTATTTTTGAATAAAATCGGATTGAGATTTTAAACATTTTTGTCTGACTCTTCCGGTTCATAGCTGATGCTATAAGAAGTACCTACCTACCTAACTTAGCTACGAGTACTTTTATTTTTCAAAAATAATTAGTGTTCCGCGCAAAAAAAAAATAACCGTACGCGGGTGAAACCGCGGGGATCTGCTAGTCATGTATAATAATTCAGGCATCTAGAACGTTCTTTTGTTCTCTAGTACGAGTGTTTGTTCGTATTTTAGACCGAGCGAGCGCGAAGCGGCTCCGTTTCAGCTTGGACAAAAATGATTTTGTATATAATTAACTATGTACCTATGACTTGTTCAGCCAGATGTTCAGCTGTTCTCCTCTACAGTGTCTACCTATAGGTCGCATTTCTCAACCGTTTCCTGTGAAATTTTGTGACCAGGTCGACCAAGTTCAGTAATTATACGGATCTTTTTTGACGACTCGGTTTTTGGGATTTTTTTCAAAATGATGGAGCCTTTTTGAAAAGGCGTTTGAAGATGTTGGGATAACTTTCAGGCGCATTTTTTTATATTATGGCGGCGCACGATATACCTATATTATTGACACATAATATAGCAAAAGAGGCACAGCATTGATTTTCAGCTGAAAAAAAATTATATACCATTGAAATATAAAAGTCAAAAACATAAAAGTATGACGAACTTACTCATAAAACTCTATTCAACTAAAATATTCACGTAAATAAAGTAATTTTGTTAGACAATGACAATAAGTTGATCGATAAATTCACAGTTAGCTAAATAGCGATGGCAGTCAGTATACATACTATAATATTGATACGACTCAACTATACAACATTGCTCGTTGTCCCCTAATTAGTACGTTACGTTATTGTTGTACTTTTATTTATTCTGTCGTTATGGTGATTAGAGCACATAGTGATAAACATCGCGACTCTAGCAATTTAACAAAATAAAACCCTTAGCATTAATCAAAATAGTCTTAAAAGTAATTTGTAATAGATTTTTTAACCCTTGCCCTGAGTCAGATTTTAAGACCTAACCTGAGTGTAAAGGAGGACCTATATAAAGGAGAATACCTAGATAGATCTCTTATAGGTGAATGATTAGAATTGGAGAATAGACTCAATGTAAATCTCATACCTACATTTTGTAACGTTTCTATTCGCGCAAACGCAACGAAATGTAGGGTGAGATGGGGGAAGATCGAACGGGTTTTTGAAGAGATGAGCAGTATTGTATTTGAAGTCTTGTAGAACAGTCCCTATTAGCTTTAGCCAAAAATATTTTTGTAGTGATTAAAGAGCAAAGAGTATATTTTACTTTAATAATGATAAAATCCTGTTAAATCTGTTCCAAACCAGAAAAAAAAACATAATGAAAATATTTTTATCACATAAAAAAATCAGGGGGAAGATGAAATGGAGATGGGGAAAGACCGGAATAGTTTCTAAAATAGTTCAAAATAATATCAGACATTTTTAATGGTCACTAGTATATAGTTTGAAATGCCCTGAAAACTAAAAACTGCCTGTAGTATCAAAATATCTTTCGATAACAAAGATAAAAAGATTTCTTTTTTTATATATTTCAATCTTACCCCTACTGGGGGAAGATGGAAGTAGAGGTTCTCAAACGTTCCTGTTAAATTGCTGCTATACTGAAAATGAAACATCACCATTAATCAAATAAATTACACTTGCTCGTAAAGTGAAAAACGACGTATGACACGCGTGTGATCATTACACTCTCAGTACCCCTAGACAAAGTACTTTTCGTTTCGTTTGCGCGAATAGATACGCAACAAAATGTATGAAATTGACATTTGGTTACGCTAGGATCTAGCGTTTCCTTATGTCAATCTCATACATTTTGTAGCGGCTCCCTTATCGCTTTCGCCTGCGGCTCACGCGCTTCATACCGACTCGTGTACCTATGTGCACACATGTATCATAATATCTATTACTATTATTGCTAATATTATCGAGATATTACAAAACAATATTTTTCATTTTTTTTAATATGCAACAAATGCATAATAGGAAACAAATCAAAATTACATTAAGATCAAATATTTAAACACATAAATGGCCGAAATTTTATCGAATTAATTAAAGTGCACCCGTTTCTTAAAAAATGGCTGAAATAGAACAATAATTTTATTCACAGTAAATATTATAAAGACAGAAATGTAATAATAATCACTTACGCATAAAATTATTTAATTCAAAGTTTATTTAAGTAAAGTACATAAAAGGGTAGGAAAGGAACCTGTTATTTTATATAGTTTGTATAACTACATAATATTTTTATTAGGTACAGTTTGAGAACATCTGACTATTACTATGAAATTTGAAAATGGGGAAATTGAAAACTTTTATATGTTCTTACCCCTTGCGTAAAAGTCAATTCGCAGACATTTGCATTTTTCATAAAACCACTCACTAAATGCGGCAAAAGCTGAGTGAGGTGTGCGATGTAACTAAATGGCGGTCTTGACAATGATGACATCACTGCAAAAACTGCCCTAAATCTGGCGATATTGAAGACTTTTTGTGTTACCCCGTTTTTCATCTTGCCCCAACTCACCCTACTTTGTCTAGGGTTACTGTACCCCTAGACAAAGTACTTTTCGTTGCGTTTGCGCGAATAGAAACGCTACAAAATGTATGAGATTGACATAAGGATTCGCTAGATCCTAGCGTAACCAACTGTCAATCTCATACATTTTGTAGCGTTTCTATTCGCGCAAATGCTACGAAAAGTACTTTGTCTAGGGGTACTGGCCAGAAATCTCAATCAGTTATTTCACTAACTTAACAAGAATAATCGGGTAAACGCATGACTATACCAACCAACCAGTCATCTTTACTCATTAAAATTCACCTTGAAGTAATTTGCGCGCACTGTGGGTGGGAAAGACATTACCTATAGATACATCTATATATAAAAGGAGAAACTGACTGACATATCAGCGCACAGTTCAATCTGTGCACAAACTACAGGGACTAGGAACGTAAAATTTTGCAGAAGGCTTCCTTTTATAATGTAGGCGAGCACTTACTTTCGACAGAAAATAAAGAAACATTTCTTGGGTTTCTCGGACGTTTTCCTAACGGAGCAAAAAGGGGTAATTATTTAAGGGGAGGATTTTACCACAGAATATTCAATAGTTACTGCGTGTACTCATAATTTGGTAGGTACATTGGTTCCTTTTGTAGCCTAAGAAAGGATTTTGGAAATTCCATCCCTGGGTAAAGCGGGTAAAGCTAGTAGGTACCTATTCGGCTGCCCCATTTCAAAACCTAGTAAGGGACACTTTTTACAAAAATCGTTTTATTGCATAATCTTGCTAACCTAGTAAGTCCCTACCAAACACAAAAACACCAGCGTTTTAAACTCACATTAAAGCGGATATATTTAAACATCGATACATAGTACCTAAGTGCACCATTCACTGCCTCGTGACCACTTTAAAACCTAGTAAGTCTTTGGACTTGCTAGGTTCTTAAATGGTAAATTAATGGTTCATAAACCATAAAAAAACTAGCAAGCGCTCTTACTACGTTATGAAACTAATTGCTACATGATACTATGTCATGTCAATTATCAAAGTTAGTAAGGGGTTTAAAATATGTAATATAGGTACACATGTATAAAAATATTTTTAGTAGGTACTATGTGTTCATTATTTAGTATTTTTTATTACCAATAGCATTTTTTACCTAATATAAATACTTTTCATAGGCTGACCTATTTTACTTTTATGCGCTCTCCTGTAAAATTTCGTTTTAAGTCCTTACTAGGTTTTGAAATGAGGCAGCCGTATTACATACACAATTACGGCAAATACGGCCTGTCAGCACCTGTCAGCCATATTTGCTGTATGCGCTAGCTAGTATACCATACAATATAGATTTGGTTTATGATACATTATTTCTTGTGTCGGAAACCTTCCCAGGCCAACGCACTAAATGTTCAATGTTCCATCGCAATCGGTTGAAAGATATAGAAATATGCATAGGTACGCTAATTACCGAAAGACCAACAAACAAAAATTGATTTTTATTCACGCAATAGGTAGAAAGAGATCAACGTCGGCAGAAAGGTGCGATGGTCAGTTTTAAAAATAGTTTCAGTGTTGTTCGGCGCGAAGTAGGATTACAAACCAGCTAGATGAGTCATCATACTGGTTCACCGTACCAAACATCAGATGATACGATATACCTAACAATAATAATATGTATATTCTGTTGCTCGATAGGCGCGAGAGCAGGAGGCCCAGTCAGATGCTAACATAACATTGTTTATAAAAGCAAAATTATGTTAAGTAGGTATGATGACGCAATATTGCGTAATACAAATAATGCCTGGGTACCTATGTAGATACGATAGAGCTACGGGACTACCGCGTAAGTCAATGGTATTTTTTTTAAATAATAGTAATAAATTTATTGTACTGGAAAAAAGTCTTTACATAGATTGTAGGGACACTGACTCCTAAACTGAGTCAAATACTCGTATTTTAGGATTCGGTGGTCCTTAAGTCTAGATGGCTCAGGTTTCCAGCCAATACAATTAAAAATACAATCTTAAAGTCTAAACAAGTAAAATAAACAACAAAACAGTTCGATTGACAACATTTCACAATATTGAACTTCATTGAAATGGTCAAATAATTGTATTATATTTATGGAACACGTGATTATCAAACGGGTCTGTTCGTTACTCACCCGGGGCTCTTCAGCGTAACTTTGGTGGTAATCGTAACGAACACCATTAATAAATTTCATCCAGTCAGGGCCCGCGAATGGTCATCGTCGCGTCATATCGCGTGCGCGTCATTGGATGAAATAATTAATGGTGTTCGTTACGATTACCACCAAAGATACGCAATAGCCCGGCCGTTCCGGTTAACACCCGTTCGGTTTACACCCGATTTGATTTCGAAGCGATTTTTCATCAAAAGTACTGGCAGTCACAAAAAATGTTATTACTGAAATAATTAAATATTGGAATTGTTATAAAAATAATTTGATTATTTTATAATTTTTTTAATATCACTAAGGTGGCAAACAAGCATACGGCCCGCCTTGAAATACAATTGGTTCGAATTACTTGTTTAAATAAGTAAGGTCCATTTTTTGTAATCGTTCATTTATCCATTTTTGTACTAATGGCAGTGATTGCTGATTTAAATAGGAAATAATTAACTTGAAATAAAATCTTAGGACTATTATAATCGAATTAAAAATGTACAAAATCAACGAATGTGAATAAGAATTAAAATATAATCAACAATGAATCTATAAGTCCTGACTGACTGATTGACTGATATATCAATGCACAGCCTAAACCACTGGTCCTAGAGACATGAAATTTAAAGGGTATATTCTTTGTGAAGAGTAGGTATCCACTAAGAAAAGGTTTTTTGAAATTCCTCCCCTAAGGGGGTAAAATAGGGGATGAAAGTTTGTATGAAAGTCCGTCAGTTTCGAAGTCAGGTTCTTCAAATTTTGTGTTTAGGCTGAAGATTGAAAATTAATGTATACTTGTCTCAGCGTTTTTAATAATTCCACCCTCGAAGCGGGATGAAGTGAAAAATTTGTAATTTGATTCCTGTAGGCGGGCGAAGCTGCGAGCAGAAGCTAGTAAAATTATAACAATCGTAAACATGCAAAATCATCTATTTTACCACCTAAATTATAAATAAAATTTAAAAATTCTTACAAATGCACGTCCACCCACACACTTGATAATATTTTTTTTTCTGTGTATGGTATACGAATATCCAGCGTGAAATAATGTTTTCCCCCACGTTTATTACAAATATGTATATTGATAATTTTTTTGGACTAGCCCTTGTGAAGGACCTTCACTCGTCATTTTTAGATAACATACTAAACATTCTTAATATTTGCATTTCAAGAATAAGAATTTCAATATTATTGAAATTCTTATGTGCGAAAGGGATAAATATAATGACATTCCGGACTTTACTATTGTTTTAGTTCAGGTAAGTGCTACATACACAATAGGACGCGCAAACCCATGGCTGCTGTCGCGCGGTATTGGACAAGATGTTATTAAACAAAATAGTGACGTGTTTTTATTATTTTACAGTACAAGTTACTAAACAATCTATAAATTCACTTAAAGTTGTTTCATGCATAACACGTATAACTAATTATAGAATTAATTTTTTGTTTTTGGCTGACATGAAAAATGAAGATATCTTTGGAATCGCATGGTTGGCCGTTATATCCTTGCATACCAATATAGTACTATTTATTTCGGATATTTTGACATACTTAGAATTGCGGCAGCACTTGCGACTTTTTTTCTAAATATCGTCAAAGTTTTTATATTATTTATTTATGATGATTACTCATTTTTATGCTAAAATGATTTAGATATGTGTATACTAAGTCTAGTTTACATTGTTTTTTTATACTATTGGCCAAAATAGTCAAAGAAATCACAAAAGTTCGATTTACTCAATTGAAATATTAATTAATGAATTTGCCTTTGAACGTAATCTAATCACTTCTGATGGTTAAGTCCTCATAAGTTAATAATATCACCTCCGATATAATTCAATACCTCTGAACTTATTTAACCAGCTAACATCTAATAGTATCTTCTCATCCTGTAATTGTGAATAAAATGACAAAGCATAATTACAAACATGGATTTGTTTGTTATTCTAGGCAGTCAGGATAATATTTCCTTCGATCACAAAATATTGTTCAATTCAATGGTTTTTCGACTGTGCTCTAGCCTCTCTGATGAAGATAGTGTTACTCTGAATGAATTTTGTCGAAGATTTACACGGGCAGTTCAAAAGAGATGGCTACGATCCTGCCGCAAAAGGATTTTTTTGACGTAATTACTCTGATTGGCTTCAGGCAAATGTTGACTGGCCAAGCTGCGTGCAATTTACGTATTCAAGAACGTAAAAATATTTTTACTGAACCATCTACGTCAAAGATAACATCAACTTCAACGATGACAAAAAGATCTCGAAAACCCTTTGAAGATCTGTAACAAGCAAAAGAAGAGACGATCTGATAAACATAAAAGTGAAGATCCTATTGAATTAGCATATTCAGCAATACTCTTGAAACAAGATGGTCGTGAGGCTATTGCATCTGTTATTGAATATATGCTCAAGCAGCAGCAAAATTTTAGGAAATGATTAAAAAACCAGAAGGTTCACAGGATATGTATCTGTGTTACTATAAAGTGCAAAAAGCTAAACTGCAGTGCTACCCTCCGAAGTAATTTGTGACTATAACAGATTCCTCAGCTAAGATTGCCCTACAAGCATTATTAGACTTAACCGTGAAAAGAATTGTTGAGAATCTACGTAGTACTGACATTTTCGTACCAGGAAAACGATTGGTTGGACGAACATCCACACCAAAGTTTACGCGTGCCTTTACAGGTCCCACAGCGGTGATAAGGACACACAACGGTTATTTGAGCACCTGCAACTGACGACTGACAAAGTACTGGAGCAGTACCCCTCCGCAGAGTTAGTGATATTAGGAGACTTCAACGCTCACCATGTTGAGTGGCTTAGTTCTCGGTCCACTGACTTCGCGGGGAGGACTGCTCACGACTTTGCCCTGGCCTATGGCTTCTCACAACTGGTTCTTTCTCCTACGAGAATCCCAGATATTGAGAGCCATACTAGCTCCTTACTGGACCTTCTGCTGACTACGCGACCGGACAACTATGCAGTGACAGTGGATGCGCCACCTGGGTCATCGGACCACTGTATCGTCCGGACGCAAGTGCCATGCGCCCGACCTGATTCGCCCCGGCCTCTCGGAAGGCGGCGAGTATGGCACTACAAGTCGGCAGATTGGGATGGATTGCGAGACTTCTACGCATCGTACCCGTGGAGACAGCTTTGCTTCGCATCAGATGATCCTGACACCTGTGCAGCTGCCGTCGCTGAGGCGATACTGGCGGGAATGGAATGTTTTATCCCAAACCCGCTAGTGGCTGCAGGGGTGAAGAAACGACCGTGGTTTAATCGGCCCTGCAAAGATGCTAGACAAAATAAGCAGACTTTGTATGAGGCTTGGACCACGGCCCGAACTAGTCAGGACCCTAAAATCTCTGATGCGAAACGCAAATTTAACGCTGCCTCGAGGTTCAGTAAGCGAATGATTGCCAGGGCTAAGTTCGATTTCGTCGGCAGGTTTGGCGAGAGGCTGACTAGCCTTCCCTCTGGAAGTCGCGCGTTTTGGTCTCTTGCCAAAGCTGCTGAAGGAAACTTTTGCCAGTCGTCCTTGCCACCACTCCGTAAGCCGGACGGAAACTTGGCCCATAGTGCAAAGGAGAAAGCTGATCTTCTGGGCTCTCTCTTTGCCTCGAACTCGACTTTGGATGACGGGGGTGCCACACCGCCTACCATCCCGCAGTGTGACACCTCCATGCCGGAGATCAGCATTACCCAACGGGAAGTCCGGCGGGAATTGCTTTCTCTGGACGTCCATAAGTCGAGTGGGCCAGACGGCATACCCGCAGTGGTGTTGAAGCAGTGTGCTCCTGAATTGTGTCCTGTACTGACGCGTCTTTTCGCGCTTTCCTTCACCAAAATGAAAGTCCCGTCTTCGTGGAAGACTGCCCACGTACACCCAGTGCCCAAAAAGGGCGATAGATCGGACCCGAGGAATTACAGGCCTATCGCCATCACGTCCCTTCTCTCCAAAGTCATGGAGCGAGTGATCAACACGCAACTCCTGAGATACCTAGAGGATCACGATTTGTTGAGCGACCGACAATATGGCTTCCGCCACAGTCGCTCGGCTGGTGACCTTCTAGTGTATCTCACACAGCGTTGGTCTCTCGCCATCGAGAGTCAAGGTGAGGCATTGGTAGTGAGCCTAGATGTGGCGAAGGCGTTCGATCGGGTCTGGCACCGGGGTCTCCTAGCGAAGCTACCAGCATACGGGCTTCCCGAGGGACTATGCAAATGGGTCGCCAGCTTTCTGTCCAGCAGATGCATAAGAGCCGTCGTAGACGGTAGCTGCTCCGATAGCATGGACATAAATGCCGGCGTCCCGCAAGGGTCTGTGCTGTCCCCAAAATTGTTCTTACTGCATATCAATGATATGCTATCTATTGACGGCATTCATTGTTATGCAGACGACAGTACAGGGGACGCTCATTACACGGGCCGTGCTAATATCCCTCGTTCCGAGGTGGAGGAAAGCCGCGAACGGCTGTTGTCCGAAATCGAGAGTACACTAACTAGTGTCTCCGATTGGGGTCGGCTAAACCTAGTCCATTTCAACCCCACTAAGACACAAGCCTGCGCGTTCACCGCTAAGAAAACCCCATGGTCTGTGGCTCCACAATTCCAGAACACGTCCTTGAACATCAGTAACAGCATTGGGATCCTTGGCGTCGACATTTCTAGCGACGTTTTGTTCCGTAGTCACTTAGAAGACAAGGTTAAGCTGGCATCCAAAAAACTCGGAGTGCTCAACAAAGCGAAGCAGTACTTCACATCGAGGCAAAGGCTGCAACTTTATAAGTCGCAAGTCCGGCCTCATATGGAGTACTGCTGTCATCTGTGGGCGGGAGCACCTGGATACCAGCTTGCGCCTTTAGACTCGGTTCAGCGACGTGCTGCTAGAATTATTGACGATCCCGAGCTCACAAACGGTTTAGAGCCCCTCAGTCTGAGGAGAGACTTTGCCTCCTTATATGTGTTCTACCGCTTGTACAACGGACAGTGTTCTGTAGAATTGTTTAAGATGATGCCCACGGCCACCTTCTACCATCGCAACTCTCGCCATCGACAGGGAATCCATCCTCACATATTGAAACCAGAATTGTTTCGAACTGTGCGGTCTCAAAGGAGCTTCCTTCCGCGGACGCTCAGATTGTGGAATGAGCTCCCTGCCGTGGTTTTCCCAATGGAGTACAGCATGGGGTTCTTCAAAAAGGATCTGAAGAGATTTCTGCAGGGTCGGCAACGCGTGAGTGACACCCCTGGTGTTGCAAGCGTCCATAGGCTGCGGTAGCCGCTTACCATCAGGCGGGCCGTATGCTTGTTTGCTACCTAAGTAGTATAAAAAAAAAAAAAAAAAAAACTTCAAAGTGGGGATTTGACAGTGCATTAAACCATAGTAGATATAAGCAGAAAATGGAAAGTGAGCAAGACGATTCTAGCATGTTTGGTTCCACTAAAGTTGACAGCTGAAGATGATATCATATCAAAACCTTGCTTATCTTCATATTGTCGTCCATTGCATTTTAGGTTTTTGAAGGAGAGAAAAGAAATGGTCTCGAGGGAAAAAATAGAATCGAGGATGAAATCAAGGCTTCTTCGAAATATCAAGGAAATGAGATTAGTCATCAATTAATGATGACAATGATCGAGGACACAATTTGTACATATCTTTCTGAAGCCAAATCAAATGCAGCCTGATACCTGTGTTTCGCAAAGCCTACGGAAATGAATCAATTAAATACTGTTATGTCAAAGACAGTTTCTCCTGGGGTGTATCAGTTCTGGGTTTTATCATCACTTCATGTCCGCATTAATGTGACCTGTGTGAACCTGGAACCCGGCTTGAAGATATTGTAATTTTTTTTTTTGCATTTGTTTGTACTCCGTATGTACCTGTTTGTACCAATTCTTTTTTCGTTTGTACCTCAAGGGGTTCGGAGATACGGGGGGTTGATAATGCTCAGAACCCGACTTGAAGATATCGTTATTTTTATTTTTGCATATGTTAGTACTCCGTATGTACCTGTTTGTACCAACATTTTTTTCGTTTGTACCTCAAGGGGTTCGGAGATACGGAGGGTTGAAAAATGCTCAGAACCCGACTTGAAGATATCGTTATTTTTATTTTTGCATATGTTAGTACTCCGTATGTACCTGTTTGTACCAACTTTTTTTCGTTTGTACCTCAAGGGTTTCGGAGATACGGGGGGTTGAAAAATGCTCAGAACCCGACTTGAAGATATTGTTTTTTTTGTTAATGCATACGATTGTACTGGGTATGTACCCGTTGATACCATCTTTCTTTTTGTTTGTTCCTCAAGGGGTTCGGAAATACAGGACTTTAAAAATCTGTCGTCTAATATCGGAAACACGGGAATTTTTTGAGATAATCAAAATCTGCCAGCAGGGTTGGATTCACCGTCGTTTGTACCCGTTTGTACCATCTTTCTTTTCGTTTGTACCTCAAGGGGTTCGGAAATACAGGACTTTAAAAAACCTGTTCTCTAATATCGGAATTTCGGGCAGTTTTTGAGATAATCAAAATCTGCCAGCAGGGTTGGATTCACCGTCGTTTGTACCCGTTTGTACCAACTTTTTTTACGTTTGTACCTCAAGGCGTTCGGAAATACAGGACTTTAAAAAACCTGTTCTCTAATATCGGAAACTCGGCCATTTTTTGAGATAATCAAAATCTGCCAGCAGGGTTGGATTCACCGTCGTTTGTACCCGTTTGTACCAACTTTTTTTTCGTTTGTACCTCAAGGGGTTCGGAAATACAGGACTTTATAAATCTGTCGTCTAATATCGGAAACTCTGGCATATTTTGAGATAATCAAAATCTGCCAGCAGAGTTGGATTCACCATCGTTTGTACCCGTTTGTACCAACTTTTTTTTCGTTTGTACCTCAAGGGGTTCGGAAATACAGGACTTTATAAATCTGTCGTCTAATATCGGAAACTCTGGCATATTTTGAGATAATCAAAATCTGCCAGCAGAGTTGGATTCACCATCGTTTGTACCCGTTTGTACCAACTTTTTTTTCGTTTGTACCTCAAGGGGTTCGGAAATACAGGACTTTAAAAATCTGTCGTCTAATATCGAAAACTCGGGCATTTTTTGAGATAATCAAAATCTGCCAGCAGGGTTGGATTCACCGTCGTTTGTACCCGTTTGTACCATCTTTCTTTTCGTTTGTACCTCAAGGGGTTCGGAAATACAGGACTTTAAAAAACCTGTTCTCTAATATCGGAAACTCGGCCATTTTTTGAGATAATCAAAATCTGCCAGCAGGGTTGGATTCACCGTCGTTTGTACCCGTTTGTACCAACTGAAAAGGGGGATGAAGTTGTGTATGCAAGTCCTTCAATTTCAAAGTAAACTTCACTAAATGTATTATTATACGGTGTAGGCATCCACTAAGGATTTTTGAAAATTCTATCCCTAAGGGGGTAAAATAAGGGATGAAAGTTTGTATGCAAGTTCGTCAGTTTTGAAGTTAGGATCTTCAAATTTTGTGTTTAGGCTGACGATTGAAAATTAATGTATAGGTATCTCAGCGTTTGTGATAATTCCACCACCGAAGGGAGGAAAAGGGGGATAAAGTTGTGTATGCAAGTCCTTCAATTTCAAAGTAAACTTCACTAAATGTATTATTATACGGTGTAGGCATCCACTAAGGAAGGAATTTTGGAAATTCTATCCCTAAGGGGGTAAAATAAGGGATGAAAGTTTGTATGCAAGTTCGTCAGTTTTAGAGTTAGGATCTTCAAATTTTGTGTTGAGGCTGACGATTGAAAATTAATGTATAGGTATCTGAGCGTTTGTGATAATTTCACCACCGAAGGGAGGAAAGTTATAAACTAACGCAACGAATATCGGTGTTGTTGGAATTTGAACCCTTAAGGAGTGAAAAGGGGGATTAAATTTAGTATATGAAGTTCTTTATTTTGGAGTGAAAATTTCAAAATTTATTATTTCGGCTTATGGTATTGGCGTATTGAAATGACTCACCTAAACAACATCAAGAAAAAGAGAGGAATCGGTATTAAAACAAAGAACCGGTTAATACGAGCATTGGTATTCCTCATTTTCATGTATGGAGTGGAAGCGTGGACTATACTGGCCCGAGAAAGAAAAAGGATTGTTGCATTCGAGATGTCGTGCTGGAGACGGATGTTGGAAATACCTTGGACCGCTAAACGCAACAATGCATCAATCCTATCGCAGCTCCAAATTAAAACACGATTGTCCACCATATGCCACCAACGTATTTTTTCATATTTCGGCCACACGGTGCGCAAAGGCGATGAAAGTTTGGAAATCTGATCATATTTGGGAACACGGAAGGAAAACGACTACGTGGTCGTTCACCAACAAGATGGTCCGATCAAGTAAAAGACTCATCGTCATCCAAGTTTTACAGAAACCAGAAGACAGAAACCAGTGGAGGCAGATCATTCGCTATAGAAGCAAACCCGATGTTGACTACGATCCTCAGACATGAGGGAAAAAGAGATAAGGCCTCCAAAATTGTGCTGTGGAACTAGACTACAAGTAACAGCTCTCCGCCGCAATGTTATTGAGGCCAAAATATTTACTGGTTCTGCCAGAGGAGAAACAGTCTTCTTGCCGCGTATACCATTGATTCCAAATCACCTTCCGTTTGAATTTAAAAGATAACAGTTCCTAATTAAGGTTTGTAGTCACAGGGAAAAACTCTGAAATTTGCTAGAGTTGATTTGCGGCAGGACTATTTCAGTTTTATGTAGCATCCTCGCATATGAGCTCTTAATCTACCTGAATTTTTGTCAATATCACACGTAGTGGCGGACAATAGCCATGAACAAAGCTCTATATTGTGACAATGATTCATATCTAGAAAAAAGAAATAATCTACGCGGACGAAGTCGCGGGCTATAAAGCTAGTATGATATAAAATTTTATAAATGTGTAATTGAATTGTATAATGTATCTTAGTAAAACAAATATTGGTGCCGATTCTGTTGTAAATCGCTCTAAACTAATTTTAGTCACATCTCATCTCTTTCTTACGAACATGATTGAAAAAGGATATAACATATTTTAAGTTGTCAAATGAATCTTTGCCGTCTTATTTTGCGTGTATTTAGGCGTAACCGCGATAGATGGCGACTAAAATTATATTTAAAACAAGCATTGGACTAATTTGACAGGACTAAATTTCTTACATCCTTTTCTTATGTTCTTTGTTAGAAAGAAACATAGTGACATTAAAATTAGTTTAGTTGTGACCAACAGAATCAGGGCCATTACCTACTATTGCATGTTCGATATGGACGAGGCTATTGAGGCTCATGAAATGTATTTTATAACAACAAAATTCTGTAAATTATTTCTGATTTCTGACATAGCATGTCGTCAGAAGGAATTATAAATTCAATACACATTAGGTACATTCATATTCTTTCACGGCATCGCATGAAAGTATCAGGAGTCAATAGAGTGATTTACTACAACTATTACAACTTTATTTCGTAATTAAAGTAATATTTTTTATTTATTTCAATCAATAACAGTAGTCAATCGACCTAAAGGTAAAATTATGGTATTTACGCTAGGGAATGAAAACCGGTTTCACCGAAAATCGAAAAACCGGTTATTCGGTACGGTTTTGACCAACAAGAAAAACCGGTTTCACATAACACCAAAACCGGTTTTTCGATTTTTTTCGGTTTTTCTTTCAATGTTTGGAAAAACTAAAAAAGGAAGATTTGCCGCCGTTTTTTAAACTGAGTGAAATGCAGTGAGTATTTTTGTGATGAACTGAAGTTTGTTGATGTGTAGTTTGTTGAGCTGGTAAGAAAATAACTTAAAATAATGATTGCTTTTATGAGAGATATAAAACATGTAAAACTTATTTTTACAATACTTAGGTAGCAAACAAGCGTACGGCCCCCGCCTGATGATAACCAGTTACTCTAGCCTATAGATTCTTGCAAAATAACGGTTATCACTCGCACGTTACCAACCCTCAACCTTTTTGAAGCGGGGAGCTCATTCCACAGCCTGAGCATCCACGATAGGAAGCTTCTTTGAAACCGCACAGTATGAGAACATTTTGGTTCCAATGTGTGAGGATGGTCTCCCCATCAGTGACTACGATGGATCAAGGTAACTGGGCATCAGGTCAATCAATTCTTCAGAACACTGTTGGAAAAGCGGTTGAACACACATAAGAAGGCAGTCTCTCCTCAGACTAAGGGGCTTTAAAACACTTGTGAGCTCGGGATCATCGACAATTCTAACGGCACGTCGCTGAACTGAATCTAAATACCCAAGCTGGTATCCAGGGGCCCACAGAAGACAGCATTACTTCATTTGGGCCAGACTTGCGACTTATATAGTTGCAGTCTTTGTCTCGATAAAAAGTACTGCTTCGCTCTATTAATCACACCGAGTTTCTTGGATATCTTGTAGATGACTTTGGAACAGAACGTCGCTACAAGTATTAACGTGAAGGATCCCAATGCTTTTCGTGATGTTGAGGGACATGTTCTAGAAATGAGTAGCTACAGAAAATGGACTTCTCTCAACGGTGAATTGCAGGTTTGCGTGTGATTTAGTGGGGTTGAAATAGACTAGGTTTAGTCGACCCCAATAGTCACTAGTTTGTGTACTCTCGATTTAAGACAAGTCCTTCGCGCCTTTTCTCCAATATAGAACGTGAGATATTTGCACGGTTCGTGTAATGAGCGCCTCATGTAATTTCATCTGCATAGCAATGAATGCTGGCAATAGAGAGTATATTATTCATATGTTGGAGGAACAGTGTTGGGGATAATTTAGAGCCTTTCGGGACGGCAGCATTAATGTCATGCTATCGGAGCAACTACTATCAACGAAGGCTCTTATGAATCTGCCAGACAGTAAGCAAGCAATCAGTCATGATTGGTGTTATTTTTTACCCGTCTGCACGACAGCAAAAACTGGGTAGTTTTTTTTATGTAAGGAAAACATTCGTATAATAATAACCACGTTTTAGTGTACACGCAAGTTGCTGTGCCGCTACAATATGCCATGTATATTACGTGTGAAATTAATATTATAACTTATGAAACATAAACGAACCGTGTAGTCTATATAAACGAGTATCTGATCTACAGAGTTAAATAAACGATTATTTCCATAAATTTTATGAAAAAGAGATGGATTGATTGTGTGAAAGATGATATTGGTAAGAAACGAGTGAATGTTGGTATAACGGATAGAAGAAGCGTACATATTGTGCCGATCCCAAATTATAGGGAACAGGCCAGGCAAATGGTGATGGTGTCTTTGATGTTTCTTTTATACCCACTTCATTAACTTTAACTGACAATAATTCCTCAGTTTGCGATTTTTAAATCTTAGGCACGGTTATTATCTATAATTCGAGATATAGAAATAACGTGAAAAAAAAAACGAGCGAACATTAAAAAAACCGGTTTAAAACCGGTTAACCGGTTTTTTCATCTCATAACCGAAATAAAAACCGGTTTTCATTTTGCCACGGTTTTGCATTCCCTAATTTACGCGTAGTATAATGGCATTACGATACTACATACTACACATCACAAAATTATGGTACAAATAGTATAATTATACTACGAAATCCAACCCTGATGTATTTATAAGAAATAGGTATGTGCAATTTATAATAAAAAATTCTAATTCCGATATTGAGATCCAATATCGGAAACCAATATCGAAATTGAAACCACTTCCGATATTACATGATTGTTACTTATTGATGAAAAGTGATTCAGTTTGTTTTTGAACTAGAATTTAGACTGCTATTCCCACACCACTTAATCGAAAAGCAAGACATTATATAATATAGATAAAAAATATATGTTTGATACATACGTACAGATCGAGTTATTGGTCGATACTGTACAAGGGCGCTCATAAATCAGTGACAAATCACTGACTTGTTGCGTACATGAATTGCCCGGTATTACTACTCCAAGGGATTGTTCCTCAATGGTTGATGGTAACTCAAAAGTACTAAAAGATTTGAAGAAACCTATTATTGTATATACATCGATTGGGGACACTCATACGGACACAAAATTACTGGGTTGTCTATGTCCTAAAACATCATGTTACAGAGTTATATGCAAAAAAGACATATACCTACCTACGCATTCTATGGTGCTAGAATAGCTAGATTGAATTATTATATGTATATCATACACTGGGTTTAACGGAAAGGGTATATAGGTTACAGTAATCCACTTTTTAGGCACAAGGCGAACAGATCGCGGAAGCGAAAATTTTATTGAATACTAGCAGTAGTGTTGCCAGGTGTCCCGATTTGCGCGGGACGTCCCGATTTTCAGGGGTCTGGTGATACGTCCCGATTAACCCTTGATCGGGACGCCAAATGTCCCGATTTTTCACTAACCTCATGAGTCTTTACTATATTTGATAATTTTGACAGGAAAAGTGAATATAACTAAGCTGCTACTACATAAAAATATTTTAGCTTTAATTTTTTCTCACCAAATTCAGACTTTCACTACTGTCCCGATTTGAAACCCAAAATCCCGATTATTTTATCCTTACGTTCCGAAATTTGACACACGGGACCTGGCAACACTAACTAGCAGGCCTCCGCGGTTTCACCCACGCACAGTTTGAATTTTTTTGCGTGAAACAATTATTATTTTTCAAAAATAAAAGTAGCTAAGTTCAAAATCAAAATCAAAATCAAAATCAAAAAGTCATTTATTCAGTTTAGGCCCTAATAAGGCACTTATGAACGTTATGTACATACAGTTGAATTTACCACCGGTTCGGAATACACTTAAACTGAGAAGACTCCGGCAAGAAACTCAGTTATCCTTATAACATCAGCTATGAACCGGAACAGACAGATAAAAATGTTTAAATACTCAATCCGATTTTATAAAAAAAAAAATTAACTCACACAAAAGCTTGGTACAATGCAAAATCACAATTCATAGATAACAATGTCAAAGTATTATATTATATTATGAAGTCATTGTTTTAGTAGACCACCAAAACTTTAAAATGTCATAATGTTGACACCACTGAAAGTTCATTGGAACACAATTGTAATAGCAGACTTGGGCCCTGAACTACAGGTCTTAGAGAAAAAAGTTGAAAGGAAATCCGAGCTGAATTTTGAAGAAAATAAAAATGTATAAGCACTATAAGTACGTACTTTACTCAAATATCCTATAAAAAACGTGTAATCCATGATATTATCCTTTTGAATCCAGTCATTTAATATGTTCAAAAAAGTTAAAAAGTGTGATTTAAACCAATATTTACTTGTAGGATAAGTGCAACTGAGCTGTCCAACACCTATCAAACTATTATTACAAATGGTGCAAATAGTAGTTATAGTCAATTATTGGTTCTAAGTCTTGTTTCGTCTATGACTCACACCTGAAAAATCAGTAGAGGTGTGTAACTCAGCTCTGAATCAGCTCAAATGGGTTTGAGCCATTGAGCTAAAGCTCAACAACAAAATGACTAGGTCACGGCTCAATCGGGGTCAAATTGTATCTGTGACACCCTCCACAGATTAGATTTTGATTCTGATCTATGAATTATTGTTTGTTCTAAAACATTTATATAATAATGTATTAATCAAATTCAATAAATAAATATAAAATATTTAACATAAATAGATAATATAAAATTACTTAAATGATTCCAACTCTAAAGTATGAAAAGAGTTGCGGCAGCTCAGTTGGCTCAATTCGACGTGCGGCTCGCATTGACCGCGCATGCATATCGTGAACTAGAGGTAGGTATAAATTGAGCTGATCTGCGAGTTGATTCATTGAACCGGCTCACACACTTGAGTCGTGAGCTATTATGCAGCTCGAGTATTTTTGATGAGTTACACACCTCTAGAAATCAGATTACAACAAGGCAGATGGAGCGTGCGGAACACGGGAGAGAGGCCAAAAAAGCAAATACAAATTGAAAAACAACTTACTCACAAACTTTATATAACGAAAAACAATTTCTTTTTAAATAAATTTTGTTTACACAAAGCAAATACAAATTCAAATGCAAATAATATGTTTTCCAATTTGTATTTGCTTTTAAGGCCTCACTCCCGTGTTTCGCGTGCTCTATCTGCCTTTTGTTCTGTAATCTGTGCCTAAAAATAGTAGTATATTATTTGAATAAACTGAAAGGTAACGTAATAAACCTGTTGGCTCCTGTTAATGTTTATTGCTTGCCTTTTGAGTTTATAAATTTAAATAAAATGAAGGATTGGGTGGGCTAATGCTACAGGCCTTTTATAATAAGTAACTAAGCTTTAATTCAGAGGCAAACACGATTAATGTACAAAGATAAATCTTGCAGTACACTCGCGTATCGCCATCGAAACCAATAGTTTACTCTTCCACATCGAACCAAAACGATTACGAAAAAAATTCTAGGAGGTTGTGACTCAATTATAATATTGGACCAAATTGGTTGTGTTCATGCATGCATTTGTTTATGTGGAATGGGAATAGTTTCAGCCAAAAACTTGGGTAGATAGATTATTTCGCTATTTACTTCTTACCGTAACATCTTGCGAAATATTTGTTGGATCACTATTTTGTTCTAGTTTCTCACTAAGATTTGTATTTTTTGCACTGAAATAATAAATCAATGTCCACAAGACTCACTTTTTGAGCACCCAAAAACACAAAATAAAAAATTCCGACATCTCCGAACTCAAACTAAACAAATTCGTTGAACGTCTATACTTCGAACGCGTTTGAAGCCGAATAAATGACATGTGACAAAAGGAAGGCGGAGCGAAGGACGAAGAATCCAATAACTTTGTTGTTTTTTTGTTGTTTACCACAGAACAAGTCACAACCTGTACCTTATTTTCTATCTTGGTTTCCAATAGCTGCATCGTAGTAGTTAGAAAGAAATAGAACAATGCATGCACCCCTGGGATGCGTTCAGTTACTTCGCCGTGTGATCAACTTTAGTTCTCTTGGTAGTTTGTGCGTGTGATCGCCCGACGACGATAAGGTCGGCCGCATACTATAAGAAATTTTCTGTCAGAAATTTTCGGACGCCCGCTGGAAGGCACTTTCCCCATACATTTTGTTCTAGACCCCGCATACTATCCGAAAATTCTGACGTAAAAATGTATGAGCAAGCGAATTTCTGACAGAAAATTTCTTATAGTATGTGGCCGGTCTAAATCGTAGCTTATATACATCCGTCTACGATCGTAGCGTTCAAGTCAAGTAGTAACTGAACGCACCCCTGCTTAAGTACTTATTACACTATCCTATTTTTTTTAGCGATGGGTAACTAGCCGAAATTTCAATAGCTTAGCTAGCCGGCTATATGTGGTGTAAAAGCCAGCTAGTTAGTCAGCTATTTTGGCTATTTGGCTATTTGACTACACGCACGCACTCACAGCTACCGGCTAGTCGGCTAGATTGGCTTTGGCTAGCCGGCCAGCTACCAGCTAGTGGCGGCTAGAATGGCTTTGGCTAGCCGGCCAGCTAGTGGCGGCTAGAGACCTGTGGCGGCTAGGCGGCTTTCTTATGATACCTCTATGGTCAAAATACTTGTCAATACATGCACTTAAGGTTCAAATTGGTTCGAATTATCAACAGTTAGGCAAGTAAGAAAACTCCTCATTCTTTCTAGCTAGTGAATAGCCAGTAGCCATCCTGTAGCCAGTAGCCACCCAGTAGCCAATAGCCAATTATCGTGTTGACAGATAACATAGCCGTGGCTATTTTGTGTCTAGCCGTTTTTTGGCTAGTTATTAGAATAGCTACCCACCTCTAATTTTTTTTAGGATCCTAACTAGGAAGCACAGACATATTATATAATAAGCAGACCAAACATATTTTACGTATTATACTGGTATTAAAAAGATAATTTGAAGCATGTTCCGTCATCTGATCTGTCATGATGATAATCCATGTGAATTGTTTGGTTATATTTGGTTTCATTGCGAAATATTAATTGTTTTTGTAGAAATAGGGCGAAAATCTAGGATTAAATATGGTTAAGTGTAGTGACTATAAGTGTGATAGTTCAATTCATAAGGAATCACCAGGAATAACTTTATATATTGTTTACATAATAATATAATGTATTGAGGTGACGGATTGGGTAAATTAAATTTATTTTGGGTAAAACTTTTGAAGACGGGACACGGGGAAGGGGCAAGAGGGGTGTGTGGGGGAATCTCCTTCCCTTCGGTACCCCCCAAACATGAAGCAAGCTCATGGTTTCCGAGATATTCATGATTGAAGTTTGAGGTTATACATATATGAGGTTTTTTGACATAAATTCACTTCTGCATCGATTTAGGTGGGACGCGGGGTAAGGGGGTGTGGAGGGGGTGATGCCCTTCCCCACGGTACCCTCATTTGAACGAAGAAAATTATTTGAACAAAGTTTTGAGATGTTTTTCGTCTGACACCACACCCGTAGCTCGTATCAATAAGCCAGGCCGTCACACATATGTGTCCATATCTTGAAAACTACCGAATAGTCTTAATGCTACCGAATCATTTTTAGTTTCTCTTAAATGGACTAGAATTTGACTAAGGTTTTGAGATGTTTTTCCTTTGACACCATACCCGTAGTTCGTATCAATAAGCCTGATATTTGTCCATATCTTGAAAACTACTGAACTGATTTCGATGAA
Source organism: Polyploca ridens (assembly GCA_951394255.1). Classification (NCBI taxonomy): domain Eukaryota; kingdom Metazoa; phylum Arthropoda; class Insecta; order Lepidoptera; family Drepanidae; genus Polyploca; species Polyploca ridens. The sequence continues at coordinate 7,362,205 of OX596249.1, forward strand.
ACTTGCACTGTTCCCTAAGTTGAAGTAAATGTAAAACAATAAAAAAAGAATGGTTAAAATCCGATTAATATCTTCGGAGATATGCGTGGATAAACATATATACATACAAACATACAAACAAACATACATCTATGAAATTTTGTATATTTGTTTGGAAGCCTTAATAGATTATCATATGTGAATATGATAATCTCGTGGAAGCGCTCGTGGTGTAGCATGATTAGCCATTCTTAATCGATCGGCAAAGTTAAGCTATGCCTGTCGTGGTCGGTACCTGGATGGGTGACCGCCTAGTGGTATTTCAAATCGAGCGTTTCCGTGCTTCGGAAGGCACGTAAAGCCGTTGGTCCCGGTTATCACTTAATTGTGATAGTCGTTAAGCTAGTTGGATGCCTCCTAGGCAGCTTGAAAAATTCCAACAGTAGGTTGACCACTAGCCTACCTCCACCGATCCGCAGTGGGCACGCGTGGTGGAGTATTGCCCATTCCCTTTCACCATCATTTGTGAAAGGAGGCCTGTGCTCAGCAGTGGGACATTATAGGCTGATGATGATGATGATGATGATGATGTGAATATATTGCAGTTTCAATAATATTACACATATACGTGTCGAACTGATAAACTCTTTTTTTTTGAAGTCGATTAACAACATCAACACGAACGAAGGCTGATTGGCAGACAATTTCCCAAAACCTATTCCCAATTTTTTATTTAAGTTTATTGATGCTAGTGAAATATTAGGAGCTTTCAAGTCTTTGAATATAAAAAATACAGAAGACTTATGGGGCTTATCAGTTAAAGTAATCCACTCAGTTATAAATAGTATAGCACCTACTTTAGCAGCTATTTTTAATCAATGTATTGTTCAGGGTTCTTTCCCCGATTTGATGAGAGACACAGTAAGATCATTCCTATATTTAAATCTGGATGCAAAAATAATCCTTCTGATTATAGACCCATCTCTATACTTCCAGCGTTAAGCAAAATCTTTGAGAAAGTTATACTAAATCAATTGTTAACTCATTTTACCAAAAATCAAATTTTACATGATCATCAGTTTGGATTTACAAAAGGCCGGTCTACGACAGACGCTGGCGCTAAACTTTTAAAGAATATTTTTGAAGCCTGGGAGAATTCACAGGATGCGGTTGGCGTATTTTGTGATCTCTCCAAGGCATTTGATTGCGTAGATCACTACACACTAGTTTTAAAACTCCAACACTATGGAGTTCGTGGAGTGGCACTCGATCTTATATCATCTTATCTATCAGGTCGCCAACAAAAAGTAGGTATTAGCGGTACTACGTCCTCAGGGTCTTTAGTGAAAACGGGAGTACCGCAAGGGTCAATTTTAGGCCCTTTTCTTGTTTCTGGCATATATTAATGATCTGCCCTATATGGTAAATGAATTGTCGGATGACACTTCTCTAATTTTTAAGGTCAATAGAAAATATACAGACCTTACGCAGTTCAATGACACCTTATCAGCTGTATCAAAATGGTTTGCCGCCAATAATGTTATGCTTAATTCCTGTAAAACTAAATGTATAAGGTTTTCTCTCCCTAATGTTGTTACACTTATATCTTTGTCGATGGTAAAAGACTTGCACTAGTGGATAAGGCAGTTTTTCTCGGCGTTACATTAGATAGTAAAATACAATGGGGTCCTCATATAGAAAGATTAGCTAGTAAACAGTTCCGCCGCCTTCGCAGTTAGAAAAATTAGACAAATAACAGATGTGGCTACAGCCAGGTTAGTTTACTTTGCTTATTTCCATAGTTTAATGTCCTACAGTCTTCTGCTGTGGGGTTCAGCTGCAGACTTTGAAACTATATTTAAATTTATTTGAAATTAATAGTAGCCGCCATAACTTCAATACAAGAAATAAAGATAAAATTGTGACACCTAGATTCAGGTTAAAGCTAATAAGTCTTCTCGGAAATTGCGTTCGATTTTATAATAAAATTGTTCACGACTACACCCTTTAACATGCCTCTATCGTCCCTCGACCCGCACATAACACATTATGCTATGTATGCCTGCCCACTCCAATGTAAATAAAGATCTTATAATTATATTATATACCTACTTTACATAAGCTAAGTTTAGAATAAGAAATTTTATATTGTTTACTTTAAGGTTTTAGGCTATTGTTTATGTACTAGGATGATTTATTGTTTATTATTTTATAATTATTGATAGTTTTACATTGTTTTTTGTATTAGATATAAGCATTTTTAAATAAAGAATTTTGATAGGGCTCTCGCACGGTATTGCCACTTTTCAACATTGATCCGTTGCCATAGCAACCGATTGTATATTGCTAATAATAATAATATTGCACTGTAATCATTTACAAATCTGACATAGGCATGCGCAAAGATTAAAATTACAATATAAACAGCGCAGTCAGGCCCATACGGCACTCATTTCTCTACGCACTCTCCTTACATGAACAAGTCAGAAAGAGGCAATACTGCAGTACAAGTTTCAAGATTATTTCACCGCACAAATCGAGTTTCATTTCAAGCTGCTCGTACCCGTCCAGACCTATACTCCTGGTAGGGTTCGTCAACAGCGTTTGGTCCATCGACGTCGGATAGAAAAAAGAAAAATCAAGAATCAGTGCAAGAAGCTTCGGTATTCTTCCGCTTCGGTTCGTCGGGCTTGATAGCAACGAACATTGGAAGATCGGGGCAGATTGTGCAAGCTGCGGGTTCTCAAGGGCATTGGGATTGGCGCGGTTCGAGGGGCAGGCAACGGCCGCGAACGTTGGGTTCGAGGGGCAAGCCACAGCCACGAACGCAAATCGGTGCCCAGCGGCGAGACTACACGGCGGGTATCATCGAGACTACTGCAGCGTGTGGACGACACGGCGTGTACATCGAGACCACTGCAGCGTGTGAACAACACGGCGGGTATCGTCGTGACCACTGCAGCGAGTGAACAACACAGCCGGTCGAGACTTCGGGTTCACCGAGGAAGAGTGGCGGACACAGTCAAACGTCTTTGTTTCTTACGCGGTGCGCCGCGGCTCACGTCTACCACCTAACGGTGACAAACGGTAGAGTGAGTTAACGCCTGTTGGCGGGAGTAGTGGACCGGACGACACTACCAGTGGTGCCTTTGTCAAGGCGCACTGTACAGTCTGATCGCGCCAGTACGGTGTGGGTGAAGTAGACGGCCTCTTGAGGGCACGGCTGAGGGTGTGGACGATCCCCCCATACCTGAGCACGCTACTTTCACTCATATCCCTCTGCCGGGCGGTTCCCACCTTTCCAATCCTGCACGTTTCCATTCCTGGGAGAGCGTGTTCCGAAGAACCACTCAAACAGGCTGATAGGGTTGTAGGGACGTTAGGGAGGTAGGAAAACAGGGAAGACGGCATGGAAGATCTCCCCCAGGCGAAGATGAGCACCAGGAGTCAAGCAAGAAGAAACAAGACGCAGTCCAGGGAGGAAGAGGAGTCAGCTCCGGAGAGCAGCATGAGGAGTTCTCAGAAGGAGACTCCTAGCACGGTGCAGAGTGGAAGCACCGAGAACACAGACAGCACGGGTACGGGTACCGAAAGTACAGAGAGATCCGAGCAGTCACGGAAGGACAGAACGTCCAAAACCAAGGAGGTACGCGTGTCAAGGGAAGGTACGGTGGTAAATCGGACCGGGCCACGAAGAGCATCAAATTCGGTGATTTCATCAAGTTCAGCGCAAAGGAGAGCCGCATTAGAAGCACGATTGGAACTCGAGCGAAGCCAGAAAGAGAAGGCAGATGCGGCTGTTGCAATGGCGAAGACCAAGCTGGAATTGATCGAACTTCAGGACGAGGAAGACTCATCGGATGCGAGTGACGTGGACAACGGCGATTACGTATCGGATTGGGTGGAGAAGTCACGACAGAAATCCATTCAACGAAAGCGCGAGGGAAACCTCAAGAAAAATGGGATGCCGGCAAAAGGGGACGTGTCAACCCTTGCATCCGCGATCGTGAGCGCGATCAAGAGCGTGAAGGAAAGCAAGCCTGCTCCTGCACCGAAGTACATAAACGAGTTGCATCATTTCGACGGCAACCCGAGAGAGTGGATAGCTTTCAAGGCTATCTATAGAGATACCGAAAAATATTTCTCTGACATCGAGAATGTAGCCAGACTGCGAAGGGCTATCAAAGATCAAGCAAGAGAGTCCGTCAAGTCGCTTCTGTATACCAACACGCATCGTAAGGAAATATTGGAAGCATTGGAAAGAAGATTTGGTCGGCCCACACATCTCATAAAGAGTGAGATAGCAGCTATCAACAAGCTGCCGCCCATGTCCAACGACATAAAGGGCATAGGCATATTTGCCAGCGCAGTGGCGAATAGTGTCAACGTCATCAAGCAAATGAATCGCAAGGATTATTTATACTCAAGCGATTTGTCAGAAAAAATAATTGACAAAATGAACATGAACGTGAAATTCAGATGGTACGAGTACAGATCAAGCAAAGAAGACGAACCCATACTGATTTCACTATCAGAATTCCTCAACAACATTGCGGATCAATTCGAGGCATACGACGTGTCAACTACGGAGTTCGTCAAGAAAAAGAGAGAACCATTCCGCAGTCGACCACTACGCAGTCAGAAGGTCAATACCACCAACTTTACACAGTCTGACAGCGAGAGCGACACTGAAACTGAAAACAACTACGATAGCGACTCTGAGTTCGAGAGAGAGAGAGCTATTACGTTGAACGAGACACCGGTGAAAGAGAGAGAAGATATTGTCCTCGCAACTACCGGAGGAAAACAACAACCAATCACATGTCTCGTCTGTAAAAAAGAACATGGACTAGTGAAATGTCCTCAATTTCTCAAGGAAACCGTGAAAAATCGATGGGAAATTGTTAAGAAACTAAAGGTGTGTTTCAAGTGCCTGAAATCGAACCACAGACACTCAACATGCAAAGCCAACCCGTGTGGAGAAAATAATTGCACGAGGCAACATCATGCATTACTTCATGAAAAACCTGAAAAAGAAGAACTGAAAATCGCGTCTGTAAACCACCTAAACTCAACAAAGGCATACCTAAAGATCGTTCCCGTGGAGCTATGCGGACCCACCGGTACTAAAACCGTGGCAGCCCTCCTCGACGAAGGATCCACCGTAACATTGTTATTAAACGAGGTTGCCGACGAGATAGGAGCCGACGGACCCACAGAAGTTTTAACAATAGAGGGCATTAGTGGACAGCAAATGAAGACGAACAACTCGCGCCAACTCAAGCTACGTATAAAGGGCCTGTTCGCTAGAAACTACGAAAACTTGAGAGCCTACACTATCAACGAACTCAATCTCACATCGCAATCAGTGCGACAAGACGATATCGCTGGATGTGTCCACCTTTACGACATCCAAGATCAGATCCAATACGAAAGGATGAAACCAGCTATTTTGATTGGCCAAGACAACTGGCACTTGATTGTCACAAGGGAGTTAAAATCGGGAAACAGCAATCAGCCGGTAGCATCATTAACTAGCCTCGGCTGGATACTACATGGATGCAGGTCGGAAGCACCAAAGCCAGTTTCGTTCGTGGGTCACCTACAAAAGAAAAACGAGGACATCGAATGCTTAATCAAGTCACATTTCGACCTTGACTCTTTGGGTATAACACCCAAGAAGCCAGCAAGCGACCCGGAACAACGAGCGCTCGCAATACTTGATAAGACAACGAAACGTCTCTCCGATGGAAGATTCGAATGCGGGTTATTATGGCGAACCGATAATGAAACGATGCCAAACAACCGCGCCAACGCTATGCAACGATTGATAGGTATTGAGAAGAAAATTGCAAAAAATGAAGATTTCAGGAAAAAATACACTGAACAGATTCAAAACCTATTAGCAAGCGGATATGCGGAACCAGCAACGAGTCAACCGACATCATCTCGAACATGGTATTTACCCCATTTCGCCGTCGTACACCCACAGAAGGGCAAAATGCGCTTAGTATTTGACGCAGCGGCGCGCACAAACGGAAAGAGCCTTAACGACGCATTATTGTCTGGCCCAGACTTACTTCAATCACTATTCGGCGTTTTAATACGTTTTCGAGGCGGACCGATCGCCGTCGCAGCCACGGAATAGATAAATAAGGTTGGAAAGGCCCTCGCTCCAATTTTGTACTAGGACCAGTGTCGCCGCTTGACCCCCACTATTTTAATTTCTACACATACGCAATCATATTTTTACAAATATTTCGCACACAACCAAATCACGCACACATAAATCTCAGGGCAGATATTCGTTCGCCCACTAGCACTAAGCTACCGTGGGCATAGACACTCACACACGCAAAAATGCATACACCTGTCAAAAATGTTGACAACTTACAGTAGGGATGGGTAGTGTATAATCGTTAATGAATCGGTTCGATTATCAATTATTATTCTCATAGAACTTGGAATCGATAGTTGCATGGTTATGCTGTACGGATTACACAAAACTAACATATCTTTTTCTATTGAATTAATTATATTATTATTCAGCATAATGATTTTTTGGACCGGCAATAATCAATTTGTGACAATTAAAAACTAATAAAACTATTAGTGTATGTAGTGGTTTTTTTACGGATAACTGCGTGATAGATATATAATATATTATAAAAACTAACAAATAACAAAAATTAACAAATAACAAAACAAATAACAAATAACAATTAACAAATAACGAAAATTTTTACAACAAATTATATAGTTAACTAAATCTTAACTTCTAATGTTCGATTTGTTTTATTTCTAAACTGATTATTGATAGTCTGGTTGTTCGTTGTGCGTGGCACTTCACTAAGTGGGTGGGACCCGTCAATGAAGAACGACATTATCGTTAGTAAGTAATTACCGAAAAAATACGATACTTCATAGGCGTGAGCTGTTAAAATTATGAAGCTAAATTTGACAGATTTGATTTGCTTGATAAAGTCGATATTTTTATCGATAAATTATCTGATGAATGCGTGGGGAAAAATGTAACATGAAATTAATATTAAGAAATTATTTTATTTTATTTTTTTACTATATACTAGCTAAAAGCGCAGCTTTGTAAGGGCTCGTAAGATTTTTTTGTAACTAAGTTTAATATTTTAATTTCAATAAGCCCAAATATGGTTAGGATAAGGATACGTCGTTCCACTATGGAGTTTCAGTGCTTACCCACACTCCAACTCCATCATCAGACCCTGAATACAATATATGGCCAAAGTTCATCTCACGACAATTCCAACAACCCCAAACATGGCTAGGATACGTTGCTGCGCTATGGAGTTCCATTACCTACCCTCCTACTCTATCATCAGAGCCCGAAAACCATATATGGTCAAAGCTGTTCTCAGGACAATTCCAACAACCCCAAACACGGCTAGGATAAGTTGCTCCGTTATACAGTTTAAATACCTACCATTCTACTCCATCATCAGACCAGGGATACCACATGTGGTCAAAGTTCATCTCACGACAATTCCAACAACCCCATCCAGCGCATGCCCTCCTACTTCATCATCACACCCCGGAAAACCATATATGGTTATTGAGCTATTATCACTATAGCTCAATGTATATGGTAAGTCTTATCATCTAGACAAACATTTTAATTACCTATGCTAAATTTCAAATATAGATTTGATCCTATACTTTCAATTCTTGATTGTGCATCATCTGTAGAGGTGTGATCGTTTTTTCGTAAAGTGTACCACAATGTGTAGAACTGAATCGGATAGTAGATCTGACCAGGGAGCCAATTCTCATTCACTCGAATTAATCACTTGTTCCAAATAAAGTTCGAATTCGTACTTTTTTCGAGTGAAAATCAAGTTAGGCTATTCTGAGCTACTTCGACTGGTCGGGACCGTTCGAAACGTATTTCGAATGCGAACTATCAAACGTCAAACAGTTAGGTTGTCATTTGGAAACGTAATGACAGATAAGCCTAAGGATTTCCGTTACTCACAGAAAATATTTTGTCATATTCATTTATAATTATTATATAAAATTGATTAACTTATGAATTCCGGATATATTAGGATATAATAAGAGTAAAACGTTGTTTTAAATATTTTATTAAAATATTCATTAAAATCTTTTAAATTTTAATTTAAGATATAAAATTATCACGTACGTTAACAAAACGCAATTATCAAGTGAAACGAAACGCATCGTGCAATTTGTATCCATCATAATGGCAACATTTACTCCTTACACTCGAACTTTTTTCGAAGATTAGTTCGATTAGTGCCGAGAATACAGGAATCGAAAAATAGACTCCGCCCCTCGAAATTTTACGGTCGAAATAGAACTCGTAATGCAAGTTCGATTCGAAGGCTAGTTCGAGGGAAGTGAGAATAGGCCCCAGGTCGTCGGTCCACCTGGTGGGAGGTCGTCCCACTCGGCACTTTCCAGTACGTGGTCGCCACTCGAGAACCTTTCTTCCACATCGGTTATCGGCTCTTCCAGTTACCTCTACCTGTCACGCCAATCCATTGTTCCCTGGCGTTAGGTTCTTTAGGAAACCTACAATTTATAATTTATTGCATTAGTCAAATTACATTTTACTTAGATTATAATACTAAATACATCATAGTAAATACTCGTAGATGAGGAGGGGTCTTATATGTCCATTTATATAATTCGGTCACATTCATTCAATGATTAATATAATATCTAATTTCAAAATACGTCTAACTAAAAATGTACTATCGTTAATTAAATATAAAATAATTCCAAAATTATCTTTGTCAAACGTAATTATATTATATATAGTCTAGAATTCTATCGATGATTTTATTTAACCAAACCACATGGTCACGTCACTATCGATAAACATGCTGCGCCTTACATCACTGCCAATCAGGGCAAAGGACGAAGTGTAGAAGACGCAATGTATGCAGTACATTGAAAGCGGATTTGGTCATTGCGCTGATTGAGCGAGTACACATCGGTCAATGTATGTTTTTCATAACTTGTTGTAATAATTTTGTTAATGTTTGGTATTTCATAGTGTTCAATATGTTTTTATGTTTTTTACTAATAATATTGTAATTAAATGTTATTTTCGACTTACCGATGGAAAGATATACCTCCTCGCTCTATACTTGAGGTCTGACTTTTTTGTCTTACACGTTATTATAGCACAACACGGCATTATAAGCAGAGCTCTGTTCTCCAATGTAATCCGACGCGCACTGACCGCGAATCGGTCGAGTTATGATTATCGAATCATAACTGTGGCGCGCTTGCCCCGCCCACATTACCATTCTAACCTTATTTATCTGTTCTGTGGTCGCAGCCGATATCAAAGAAATGTTCTTGCGAGTAGGCATGCGCGAAGAAGACAGAGATAGCTTGCGTTTTCTATGGAGAGAAAACGAGACAGACTCCGAACCCCGCGAATACCGAATGAAGTCATTAATTTTCGGTGCAACGTCGTCTCCATGCTCAGCTATCTATGTGAAGGACAGAAATGCCCAGGAATTCAGTCAAGAACAACCGGACGCTGTATATGCTATCCAAAGATGTCACTATATGGATGACTACCTACAAAGTTTTCAAACTGTCGCCGAAGCCAAAAACACGCCACAACAAGTCGATCGTATCCACCGGGCCGGCGGATTCGTGCTGCGAGGATGGGCATCGAACGACACACAAGCAATTGAAAGTTTCGAGAAGAACTCTCAAACCGATCAGGTCCCATTAGGGCAAGATCAGACTGAGAAAACAATAGGCATGTTATGGAATGTCAAAAGGGATGCAATGCAATACACACTTAACTTGCGAAACACACCTCAGGAGGTGAAAGAAGGAGTCAGACCACCGTCAAAAAGGGAAGTCACCAGTGCGGTGATGTCAGTGTTCGACCCCTTAGGACTAGCCACGCCCGTCCTTATTCAAGGAAAAAAGCTTATACAACAACTCTGGCGAGCTGGGACCGACTGGGATGAAAGCATACCCGACGCACTCATGGAAGACTGGATGAGGTGGCTCGACAGCCTGGAACATCTGCAACACCTAGACATACCCAGGTGCACTAGCTCGTGCGAAGAGGGAGAACTGCACACGTTCGTGGACGCGAGCGAGAGCTCCTACGCAGCAGCTACATACTGGAAAACCACAAAAAACAACAAAACCAGCGTGAGATTATTAGCAGCAAAAGCTAAAGTAACACCACTGAAACCCACGTCAATACCTAGATTGGAGTTGCAAGCAGCGCTCCTAGGTTGCAGACTGGCGACCAATATTCAAAAAGAAATCCAAACAAAAGTCACAAAGAGATATTTTTGGTCAGACTCGCGCACCGTTTTAGCATGGATAAAAGCCGATCCGCGTACATTCAAACCATTTGTCGCGCACAGGTTGGCAGAAATCGAGGACTCAACCAAACCAACAGAATGGCGGTGGATACCCACCGACGAAAACGTCGCCGACGACGCCACCAGATCAACCCCGAGAAACTTTACCATTCATCATCGTTGGTTCAACGGCCCCGAATTTCTACAATACAACTCTAATCAGTGGCCGGAAGATAAGAGCGACCGCTCCATACCTACCACAGGCGAAGAAAAGTCTAAAATCGTAGCCACCATACGACGGACCGAAATACCTATTCCCGACGTATCGAGGTTTTCTTCGTGGAAACGCCTACAACGAGCTACGGCACGATTATTACACAGCGTTGACATATTCAAGGCCAAGGTCAAGAAAAAACCGGAACCCGTCGCCGCCATTAAGAAAACCGTCAAAGACAAATCATGGAGAAAATACGAACGAAAACGTAAACAAACTCCTATCGAACGTGCGCCGACGATTACCACCCGTACCGTACCTTTACCCGTAGAGTACCTACAGTATGCCGAGACACTGCTCGTCAAAGCCATACAACAAGAAAGTTGGGCGAGCGAATTAAAATCGCTACGAAATAACCAAGTACCTAACGAAAAAGATTCGCGCCTAAAAAGGCTAACATTGACGCTCAGAAACGACATAATAAGAATCGAAACTCGTATATCATCAGCTGACTGTGTGAGTGACACATACAAGGAACCCATAGTACTAGACGGCAAGCACCCGATTACAAAGTTGCTTATACAACAATATCACTGCGACTACAATCACGCCAATCATAATACAGTTATGAATGAAATACGCCAAAAGTACTACATTACTTCGCTACGAAACACGCTGAAGTCTATAACGCGAGAATGCGATTGGTGCAGAACGCACAAGTATCTACCTATACCGGCCCCCATGGGCGACTTACCACCAGAACGCCTACAACAACATCAACCGCCCTTCACATGCACCGGAGTTGACTATTTTGGCCCTCTTATCATATCAGTAGGCCGCAAACAAGAAAAAAGATGGGTCGCACTCTATACATGCCTAACTACACGCGCAGTGCACTTAGAGATAGTGCCGTCTCTGTCTGCCGACAGTATGATCTTATCACTCCGCCGAATGATAGCACGGCGAGGAGCGCCATCTATAATGTACAGTGATAACGGAACCAACTTTGTAGGCGCTAACAAGGACATGCAAATGGAACTGAAAAAACTGACTGATAAGGCTCAACAGAAAGGCATCAAATGGAAGTTCATACCTGCTGGGGCACCTAACATGGGTGGAGCCTGGGAGCGCTTAGTACGCTCTGTCAAGGTCGCGCTATCTGCCGCCTTAAAATCTCGTCAGCCACGTGAAGAAGTCCTGCATACAATATTGTTGGAAGCTGAACACTTAATAAACTCACGTCCACTTACCGACGTCTCATTAGACCCTCAAGACAAAGAAAGTTTGACTCCAAATCACTTCTTAATCGGAAGATCGAGTGGCAACGTGATAATGGGTACATTCGACGACAAAAATCTAATAGGTACAGCCAACTGGAAAACTGTACAAAGATTGACTGATTTGTTTTGGAATCGATGGCTCACCGAATACCTACCTACTATAACACCTAGGTATAGTGCCAACTCCAAGGGATTCACCAACCCAGAAGTCGGAGACATCGTGTTCATCATCGATTCATCATTACCTCGAGGAGTATGGCCGAGAGGGCAGATTACCCATACTTACCCAGGCCCCGATGGCAAAGTTCGAGTAGTAGACGTTAGAACCACAGCTGGAGAGCTACGACGACCCACATCCCGCATAGTGAAGATAGCATGACGTCGTGAAACTCTGTATATGGTGCTCAGAAACTCATCTTCGCACGAGGGGGAGACTGTTCACGACTACACCCTTTAACATGCCTCTATCGTCCCTCGACCCGCACATAACACATTATGCTATGTATGCCTGCCCACTCCAATGTAAATAAAGATCTTATAATTATATTATATACCTACTTTACATAAGCTAAGTTTAGAATAAGAAATTTTATATTGTTTACTTTAAGGTTTTAGGCTATTGTTTATGTACTAGGATGATTTATTGTTTATTATTTTATAATTATTGATAGTTTTACATTGTTTTTTGTATTAGATATAAGCATTTTTAAATAAAGAATTTTGATAGGGCTCTCGCACGGTATTGCCACTTTTCAACATTGATCCGTTGCCATAGCAACCGATTGTATATTGCTAATAATAATAATATTGCACTGTAATCATTTACAAATCTGACATAGGCATGCGCAAAGATTAAAATTACAATATAAACAGCGCAGTCAGGCCCATACGGCACTCATTTCTCTACGCACTCTCCTTACATGAACAAGTCAGAAAGAGGCAATACTGCAGTACAAGTTTCAAGATTATTTCACCGCACAAATCGAGTTTCATTTCAAGCTGCTCGTACCCGTCCAGACCTATACTCCTGGTAGGGTTCGTCAACAAAAATCCCACTCGAAGTAACTAAAATGTCTTATGATAAATTCAAAGATTTCATAAAGCAGAGGTTAATTGACAAATTCAAATTCAAATTCATTTTTTTTTTTTTTATTTGCCAAATTCAAATTCATTTTTTATTTGCCATAAAGTGTAGTACATAACAAGGTGTAAGGAGCTGTTTAAATTGATCGTACACTTTGTCAATAGCTGACATGCAAAACATAAAAAAAAATTAACATTACATATGAATTACTTTTACAAAATTAAATATTAAAACACAAAACAACATTTAAAAATCGAAATTAAAATCATTCATAAATAAAAATGTCAAAGCAACACACAATTATTAAATTAAACAAAACAAAAGAAAAGATATAACATAATCCAAACATACGAGTCTTCATTACGTTTTGAGCAACTCCCTAACATCGTAGAAACTACGTTCCAACAACCATTTACGTAGCTCATATTTAAAACGATTAATGGGTAAGCATTTTAATTCATCGGGAATTGCGTTGAAAACCCTGGTTCCCATTACAACACTGTTTTTATTGTATACAGTTGTTTTCGGAATTCTGTCCAGAACCAATCTGTCTCGATTTCTTGTGTTTCTGGGAAAAAGAACCGAGGCTTGTTTGAAAAACATTGGGTATCTTTTAACAAATATTGAAAGTTCATAAATGTACATGCTGGGTAGTGGTAGAATTCCAAGTGCTTTAAAAACTGGTTTACATGATTCGTAGGGGGGTATTCCGACCATCGCACGAATACATTTCTTTTGTACTAGGAAAGCTCTATTCAAATGATTAGAGTTTCCCCATACTAGCAATCCATACCTAAGAACGGAGGCTACATAACCATAGTAAGCTGCCAGAATTGTTTTTCGCTCAGCACATTTTCTAAGCCTATATAAAACATAAACAAAACGATTCAATTTACTGCATACTTTATTGACATGCGCTTGCCAGTTACAGTTGGTGTCTAAAACGATTCCTAGAAAATCAGTTTGAGTAGTTTCTCTGATTGTTTGATTTTCATATTTAACAGTAGTATTTACTTTTTTGCCACCTTGATTACAAAATTGGATGTAACTTGTTTTATCAAGATTTATCTCTAAATTATTATTATTAAGCCAGGATATTACTAATTTAATTATGTCATTTAATTCGGATTCGATGTCAGTGCCGTAATTTTTCGTAATTATAATTGAAATGTCATCTGCAAACAATGTGCATTCATATTTAGTGATGTCCGGAAGTTCATTAATATAAAATAAAAATAAAAGTGGACCTAAAACACTTCCTTGAGGCACGCCAGACCTATTTAGTTCATATCCTGACTGGAAATGTGCAATTTCATTATTTTTACTGATGTTACAAATTTCTACACATTGTGTTCGATTCTCTAAATAAGATGCAATCCAGCTTAAAGCAGGTCCTCGTATTCCGTAACCATTCAGTTTTTCAATAAGTAACTCATGTGACACAAAATCAAATGCTTTAGTCATGTCAAAGAACACCACGAATGTTTGTTTGCGATCATTTAAGCTATTAAGAATTTTAGAAACAAGATTATAGCAGGCTAAAGTTGTTGATTTTTCTTTTTGAAAGGCGTATTGATTATATTTAATAATATCAAATTTAGTTATAAAATCGACTAATCTTCTATGCATAGCCTTTTCAAAGACTTTTGCCAGAATAGGTATTAAAGTAATTGGGCGATAGTTACTTAATAACGTTTTATCACCCTTTTTATATAAAGGCTTCACTATAGATTTTTTCAATAAGTCGGGAAAACATCCGTTTACAAAGGTAATTGATTACGTGGAAGACAAGAATATTTGGTTGTAGTAGCTTCTCTCTGGACTTGCATCCCCCTGGCTAAGTGACAATTGTACGAATAAGCATAAAATAATAATGTATATATTGTATAAGTATTTGGAAAAAAAAAGCTGTAATATTAAAAGATCTTCCACAAAAAAAACCTTGCTGAGTTTCTTGCCGGAGTCTTCTCAGTTTAAGTATATTCCGAACCGGTGGTAAATTCAACTATATGTACCAATGTAACGTTCATAAGTGCCTTACTAGGGCCTAAACTGAATAAATGACTTTTTGATTTTGATTGATTTTGGTCTCCAGATCGCGTATACAAATTTACCCCAAATATAAAAAATCGCAAAATCGTGACTTTTTTTTTCTTTATACCACTAAGGTAGCAAACAAGCATACGGCCCGCCTGATAGTAACTGCTTACCGTAGCCTATGGGCGCTTGCAACACCAGGGGTATCAACTGCCGACCCTGAAGAAACCGCTTCACACCCTTTTTGAAGAACCCCATGCTGTACTCCATTGGAAAAACCACGGCGGGGAGCTCATTCCACAATCTGAGCGTCCGCGGAAGAAAATTCCTTTTAGCCCGCACAGTTCGAAACAATTCTGGTTTCAATGTGTGTGGATGGATTCCCCGTCGATCGCGAGAGTTGCGATGGTGTAAGGTAGCCGTGGGCATAAAGTCAAACAATTCCTTAGAACACTCTCCTTTGTACAAGCGGTAGAACACATAAGGAGGCAAAGTCTCTCCTCAGACTGAGGGGGTCTAAACCACTTGTGAGCTCGGGATCGTCAACAATTCTCATGGCACGTCGCTGAACCGAGTCTAAAGGCCCAAGATGACAGCAGTACTCCATATGAGGCTGGACCTGCGACTTATAAAGTTGCAGCCTTTGCCCCGATGTGATGTACTGCCTCGCTCTGTTGAGCACTCCAAGCTTTTTGGATGCCAGCTTAACCTTGTCCTCCAAATGACTTCGGAACATAACGTCGCTGGAGATGTCGACGCCAAGGATCCCGATGCTTTGACTGATGTTCAAGGAAGTGTTCTGGAATTGTGGAGCCACAGAACATGGGGTTTTCTTAGCGGGGAACGCGCAGGCTTGAGTTTACTATCCGTAACTCGTCCCCAAATATCCTAAAACTTTAATTTCCTTACATTTAAAAAATAAATCATCAATTTTGATACTTTTCCCCAAAAATTAGCAAAAGTCTTTATTGTTCCCCAAAATTGCGAAAAATAAACTCAATCTGGCGACCGACCCTGATGAATGGCCAAAGTTCCCGCCAAAATGGCCAAACAATACAAATAAATTGCGAAGTTATATTTGAGTTGCTCTAACGTTGGTAAACTGTAGTAAAGATTTTTTCTTTTTCTTTATAATGTTTTCTTTTAGAAAATGTCTACATATTCTTGAAGAATTTTTAGGAGTTCAATTCGCTCTTCCCGTGGCATTAATCCACTAGTTACGAATTATTATCTCTTCTGGGAAACTGTAATAAAACAAACGTATTCGCAAATCTAAAATTATTGACACTAGGAATAATCACTCTACCTAGTAACAATAATAAGATTATTCATTTAAAACACACTTCGGAGAGCTTTTAATCTAGATTTTAGTCATAGAGTAGCCTCGGGGGCTGGTGATAATACCTTCAAGAAAATATTACTATTCAATTTATTTTAATTGTTAAGTTCAAAAATGAATGGATCAAATCATATTGGTCGAATAGGAAACAATATGTAGAAATAACACAATTAGACTCAGATAAAATTGAAAGAATATTATAGGTCGGATACAGAATAAAATGCCTCGGAGTTCCTCAGATACTGGCTCCTCTATTATCTACTATATAAAAATAAGTCGGGTTTTCCTTCCTGACGCTATAACTCCAGAACGCACGAACCGATTTCCACGGTTTTGCATTCGTTGGAAAGGTCTCGGGCTCCGTGAGGTCTATAGCGCTACTTTTTATCTCGGGAACGCGAGTGAAACCGCGGGGAACAGCTAGTTTCTTATATACATAAACGATCTTCCGGATGTAACACAATATGACTGCACTACAGATCAAGAGACTGTACACTCTTTGCAGTAATTATTACCTTTTTTTTTTTTTTTTATACTACTTAGGTAGCAAACTAGCATACGGCCCGCCTGATGGTAAGCGGTTACCGCAGCCTATGGACGCTTGCATCACCAGGGGTGTTACTCGCGCGTTGCCGACCCTGCAGAAATCTCTTCACACCCTTTTTGAAGAACCCCATGCTGTACTCCATTGGGAAAACCACGGCAGGGAGCTCATTCCACAATCTGAGCGTCCGCGGAAGGAAGCTCCTTTGAGACCGCACAGTTCGAAACAATTTTGGTTCCAATATGTGGGGATGGACTCCCTGTCGATGGCGAGAGTTGCGATGGTAGAATGTAGCCGTGGGCATCATCTTAAACAATTCTTCAGAACACTGTCCGTTATACAAGCGGTAGAATACACATAAGGAGGCAAAGTCTCTCCTCAGACTGAGGGGCTCTAGACCGCTTGTGAGCTCAGGATCGTTAACAATTCTAGCAGCACGTCGCTGAACCGAGTCTAAAGGCCCAAGCTGGTATCCAGGTGCTCCCGCCCACAGATGACAGCAGTACTCCATATGAGGCCGGACTTGCGACTTATAAAGTTGCAGTCTTTGGCCCGACGTGAAGTACTGCTTCGCTTTGTTGAGCACTCCAAGCTTTTTGGATGCCAGCTTAACCTTGTCTTCTAAGTGACTACGGAACAAAACATCGCTAGAAATGTCGACGCCAAGGATCCCAATGCTTTTACTGATGTTCAAGGACGTGTTCTGGAATTGTGGAGCTACAGCAAATGGGGTTTTCTTAGCGGTGAACGCGCAGACTTGTGTCTTAGTGGGGTTGAAATGGACTAGGTTTAGTCGACCCCAATCGGAGACACTAGAAAGTGTACTCTCGATTTCAGACACCAGCCGTTCGCGGCTTTCCTCCACCTCGGAACGAGGGATATTAGCACGGCCCGTGTAATGAGCGTCCCCTGTACTGTCGTCTGCATAACAATGAATACCGTCAATAGACAGCATATCATTGATATGCAGTAAGAACAGTGTTGGGGACAGCACAGACCCTTGCGGGACGCCGGCATTTATGTCCATGCTATCGAAGCAACTACCGTCAACGACGGCTCTTATGCATCTGCTGGACAGAAAGCTGGCGACCCATTTGCATAGTCCCTCGGGAAGCCCGTATGCTGGTAACTTCGCTAGGAGACCCCGGTGCCAGACCCGATCGAACGCCTTCGCCACATCTAAGCTCACTGCCAATGCCTCACCTTGACTCTCGATGGCGAGAGACCAACGCTGTGTGAGATACACTAGAAGGTCACCAGCCGAGCGACTGTGGCGGAAGCCATATTGTCGGTCGCTCAACAAATCGTGATTCTCTAGGTATCTCAGGAGTTGCGTGTTGATCACTCGCTCCATGACTTTGGAGAGAAGGGACGTAATGGCGATAGGCCTGTAATTCGTCGGGTCCGATCTATCGCCCTTTTTGGGCACTGGGTGTACGTGGGCAGTCTTCCACGAAGACGGGACTTTCATTTTGGTGAAGGAAAGCGCGAAAAGACGCGTCAGTACAGGACACAATTCAGGAGCACACCGCTTCAACACCACTGCCGGTATACCGTCTGGCCCACTCGACTTATGGACGTCCAGAGAAAGCAATTCCAGCCGGACTTCCCGTTGGGTAATGCTGATCTCCGGCATGGAGATGTCACACCGCGGGATGGTAGGCGGTGTGGCACCCCCGTCATCCAAAGTCGAGTTCGAGGCAAAGAGAGAGCCCAAAAGATCAGCTTTCTCCTTTGCACTATGGGCCAAGTTTCCGTCCGGCTTACGCAGTGGTGGCAAGGACGACTGGCAAAAGTTTCCTTCAGCAGCTTTAGCAAGAGACCAGAAAGAGCGACTTCCAGATGGAAGGCTAGTCAGCCTCTCACCAAATCGAACTTAGCCCTTATAAACTTTAAAGTATAACTTTAAAGTAATAAACTTTAAACGATTATTACCTTGCATAAATAAAGAAAACTACAGCGATGAAGTAAATAAAACTGTCAATGACATAATAGATTGGCAGCTAACAACCTGACAGTAAATATAAATAAAACCAAATATATCCAATTCCTTACTAAAAAAAAAAAAAGAACTTGTTATATCTTTCGAAAACAATAGTATAAATGAATGTGATGAAACAATATTTCTTGGCATAACGTTAGATGATAAATGTACCTGGTCATCACATATAAGTAGGATATGTATGAAAGTTACTCCATTTTTTTATGCCTTATGGCGTTTGGTGAAAATTGCAGGTGAACATACGGCCCTACAGGCAAACCACGGCTATGTCTGTTCTGTCATTAGATATATGGTATAATCGTGTGGGGAAATTCATGCCATGTCAATAGAGTATTTATTGCGCAAAAGCAATGCGTACGAGCAATCTGCAATGTAGATAGTTTGACATCTTCCAAACCATAATTTAAAAAAAAATTGCTGACGGTCCCTTGTAGTCATCATAGTAGATTTCCAAACAGATTGAGACTACCAAACATAAGAACAACGCTATATAGTAACAACTGTTATCCAATGGCTGTAAAAAATTACAATAAATTGCCTGAAAGTATTAGTAATTTACCATTAAATAAATTTAAAATTATATTAAAAAAAATGTTAATATGTGAATAATTTTATTCAATAAACGATTATTTCAATTATAAAAGGTATGGATAACAATTTAAAAATCTTATATAGGGCAGGAGCCCAGGTTTTGGCCAGTACCCCGGTTGTGGCCACTTATAATTTTGAAAGTCAAAATAAATAAGGTGTTGAAGCCCGACTCGTTTATTGTCTATAGTAAATAAAATCTTTGATGATTATCGCTTTTTTCGAGCAATTGTAGTGGCGCCGTAAGTGTATAGGAACTTTTTTGTGACACTGTAAAAGAAAAAATAATAATTTCCGTTAATTTCTTAACAGAAACCATTAGCGACCCTTGGTAATTAATCGATCAATATCTTGTTTAAATTTTCATTTGTTGCGTGGATTCTTATTGAAGCATACTAAATGAAAGCATAGGAACTTGATTTTGATATTATATTGACAGTCAATGAATTCCTCTACCTAGATACTTAGGTGGAAATAGGTGGCCACAACTAGATCAGTAGTGATTTTACACATTTCATCTTTAAAAATTAATAATAAATAAAATATTTGTCTCTCGATATACATTTCTACAAAACCTAAAAGATAAATAAATAAACTGCTTTATTAATATAACTAATTAACACGATACTAATTTTTGAATTAAAGGCGAATATTTTTATATAAAAAAGTCCTTAATGTGACCACAACCGGGGCTCTTGCCCTATACAGGTCGTTGTTTTGGTCAGCGACAAGCGACTCAGGGTCGATAATAAAAATGATACTGGTGCTAAAAAAAATATTAAAAAAATACTTTATTTTTTTTAAATAATAAAAATAAAAAAAATCTAATTTTGAAAATCATGTAATAAGCTAAAGTGTAGACATTATACTCAACGGGAGTACGAGGGAGTAAAGGGGTGGGGCGATGGCGGCTTGCGCCTAGCTCTAGTCTGTGCACGTGCCTAGTAACCCTACTTTGCAGTAATTTTATTTCAAATTGAATAAGGTATTTCTCAACATATTTACAGTATTTAATGGAATTAAGTCCATTTTTGGGGAATACATATTTTGTACTACCGCTCCTGGGTCGCTTGTCGCTGACCAAAACAACACCCTGTATAGTTTATGTTATGTGAATGTTAAATCTGTTTTATTGCTTAATTTATTTTGTGAATGTTAAAACTCAATATATTATAATTTTATTTTCTATTGTATCAAATGTTTACATTGTATTAATAAATTTTGCATACCACTTGCTGGTGAAGAGTGAGCACGTTTATTATTATGACTTTGTATGTAACACAATTCGAGCGAAATAAAAATCATTCATTCATTCATTCATTCAATAGAGTGGAAGACTAAAATTTTATGTTGGCAACACAGATTTGAGAAAAGTTGGCAATACCAAAACGTCCTTGGAATGTCATTATTCATTTCGCAAAACAATGCGTAAACGAGGACTTTTTGGCGGGAACTTGCAGAGTGACATAGCGTTTTCATTTTTATTTTCATAAATTCGTGTATTTTGAGTTTTATTGCATATTATCGGTGGTATTTTATCCAATAAAGATCAATCCATGTGCACCAGTGAAGTGAAATGAAATGAATCATGTGTATCGTGACTTTACAAGTTGTCTCAAGAAGTCCGTGTAAAGTTTTAGTACAACCACCATTGTACTAAAACATGACTCTAATGACTAGTGACTGACTGAGGACTATGTGAAAGTGATTTATTGTGACTAGAACTGATATTATAACAGGAAAATGGCAAAATACACAAGCCGTGTGACGCCAACATATAAAAAAAAAAAAAAAAAAAAAAAAATGCGTAAACGATGTAATAACCTTGAAAAACCGACATTCGAGTAGGATAAAAAATGCTAGCGCTCTGTCTCGTTTCTTAACGTGTATTTCCAATAAGTGTTTCTCTTTCTGTGTGAATGAGTCAGAAGATATCACAAAGTCTTTAGCTTTCTCTATCTACGAAAAAAATAGATTAATTAACTAATTGATTGTCAACGGACACTGACCTCTATTATACAAGTACGCTGGACAGTATATCATCGACCTTTTATTGAACCCATTTGATTTTCGCCATTTTGGCGCTGATAGCAATCGTGAGCGTCCACGGAACTAATAGTAGAGACGGGACATTTTAGTGTCTATATCGATAAAAAACGATTTTTCTTTTTTATTTATCGACATAATTTGTTCCTGTGATTTCGTCCGCGTAATCTTTAGATATTGTAGTCCCTAAACTAATAAATAAATAACCCTTACTTTCGTATTCATAATATTACAGGCATACTTAGCGCATAAGTGAGTAGGTTCCTGTGGTAGTGGAGCGGTGCGGGAGGGGGTGATATTTGAATTTTGACATAATTACTGTCTCGCTATACACGATACATTTTTAATTCTCTTTTGTCATTTGACATAATGAAGACACCCTCCGCACCGCTCCACTACCACAGAAACCAACTCAGTTAAGCGCTGTCTGTAGAAGCAATTAGGAGGAATCAGTCCAACAGCTAACAAATGGTTAGTTTTGCCTAAAAATGTTTATTATATGTATAGTATACTAGCTGTCCCTCGCAGTTTCACCCGTGTTCCCGGGATAAAAAATAGCCTATGTCCTTCTCGATACTATCTGCATGCACAATTTATCGTGATTGGTTCAGCGATTAAGGTGTGAATGCGTAGTTAGGTAACATGCAAACAAATAGAGTTACTTTCGCATTTATATTTTTTTTTATTTTTTTTATTTATTTATAGCTACAATATAAAACGATACATTTGACAATCTTAAGAATAATAATAACAATATTGTAGCCAACTACACTATCCGCATATTAAATTGCGAGATTAGCTAAAATGTGCCACTAGAGGCTTCAAGTGATGCTTAAAAAGTGTAAATATAAAACAAGTAAAACACTAATTATACAAAATCTAGGGATTAAATCATACATATAATTATACATTATCAAGTGATTCATACATTTTTAAGGAGAAGTTAAATTGGGTAAATTTTGTAAATATTTAAATGCGTCTCTTTTAAATTTAAATTTTGAACATGCTAATATGTCTATATCTATAAAAGTGGTGTTATATGACTCAACCATTCGACGAATAGGCAACGTAATCCGGAATTCGTTCGACAAGTGTTGACGGCAAATAGGTTTCCTGCGCGAACTTTACCTTTATAATAAAAGTATATATAGTATTACCCAACTTATATGGCGCGTCGTGAATCTTCGTTCGCACAGAAAAGAAAGTATGGCCCCGAAGATTAACGAAAGAATACTTAAAACTTACAATCAACCTTAGATCACTACTATAAGGTTCATGTATTATGCTACTGCAGCTGTTAGTTCGGTCTCACTCGCAAGTCACGCCCCTCCGCACGGCGCGAGCTAACATGACGGCAGCTGTCGGCCAATAGCGCTTTGAAAATGTATCTTCTGCGCAGGTACATCGGTAAGCCACATTAATTGGGTACCTACTACTGTACTATAGTAAGGAAGTATGGATGTTATAATAGTATGACAAAAATGAATTGTGATGAAATGAATGAATGAATCATGAATTGAGGCTTGGGCACCGGCTTAGGTACGGATTAAACACTCATTCGTTAAATGTTCCTGTAGATCACTTGGAAAGGTACTACTAAAAAAACACAAAGAATTACTTTAATTTATTTTTAATCAACTTCAAAACAAGAGATTATCAAGCTCTTTCACGCGTGCACTTTGATGGCTCCCTACAAATTATATGTGTCCCTTTCTCAGACCCCCTTCAAGGGAAGTAACGCCACAGTATGTGACTTCGCGTCGAGCTGATCTTGAGCTAGATGTGCCTTATTGTGTGCCTTATGTTCACCTGATTGTGTGCCAAGTGTGCGCTAACTCGCGCAGTTCATCGAAATTTTCTTAGGTCCGTATGATATCCTGGTGATAGACTGGTCCTGGTACTTCTCTTTTTATCTGGTCAAGCATCTTCGACCTAGCGTTCGCGTATTGGTCGTCACGTCGCCCGAGTCGCACAGCGCTATGCTGATAAAGAAATAACATATATAATAGCATGCCATGACAATAAAATTGAAGATGCTAAGTTCAACGGTTATTGTTTAAAGGTACCCATTTTTTTAATAATTTTAGATAAAAGTATCAGTGAACAATACGTAACCCAACAAAATATAACGGGGCGTAATAAAAAAAAACGCTCATTGAATCTTTTATCCAAAAACATATTTTAGATTATCAAGTCTGATGGTTGACTACACTAATTTTGTAATACACATTAAACTCCCATAAAAAGTATCGACCCACTATCGATATGAAACATTACAGCCCTATTTCTTTGTTTACATTACATATTTATTGAAAATGGAGTTCCTATTTTACCTAAATATTAATAAAAACATTTACTATTCAAAACAAAATAGTAATAACAGCTTTAGACAAGCAATTAAACAAATTTAAAGGCATGAAATTCACTTACTTGTGATAGGTTATCCCGCTGCATTTTTGATAGTGAGTTTTACAAAATACGCAAACTCTCATACCCAAAACGATTTAAACATCACGAAATATAACACGAAATAACTAAAACGTGCACAAAGTAGTTTTATTCGTGATTTTTGCGTAAATCCTTAGAGACGCACATAAACAACACGACGGCCATTTGCAACAAATGTCAATAATAGTACCCGAGACGCTCGAGAGGGGCGCTTTGATTCGGCACAAAAAACAACTGTCATTTCGAAAGAAATATGCAGTCCAGCGTACTTGTATAATAGAGGTCAGTGTCAACGGATCATTTATTTATTTCATTCACTTTCATTCAATCCTTTGTGTTTTGTTTCTATCTCTCGCGTAGCACTGTCCCTTTCATTGTCGTTATGATATTCGCCAAAAGGCAGGCAAAGGTTGAGTCATACAGCCTAGTCTTATTTTCATTTATTCATTATATAGATCAAATTCAAAAAAACGTTTTTTTATTATTTTGACAATATAACCATACACATATTATGGCTTACAAAACAGCCAGTGTCATATTGGTTGTTCCAGCCATTTTATTTCATATCAACCAAGATGACCCTGGCAAGTTCAATCAGGTCGTTTTTTGCATTTTAAAACAGCTTCTCATGCAAAAACGTACTTAATTTAGGGTTTAAAATTAATTTTATATTTTATTTTTAAACTGCTTTAAAACCTATTATTTATCACAATAAACACTTTAATTCTCAATTAATTGGTCCATTATCTCCAATTACCTAACAGACAATGTGACAAGGCGTTGACATGCAAATCTGGGGGCACGGGAGTGCCCCCCGCCAAGACAGCGAAAGCGAAGCGAAAGGGCACTACCTACCTTTTCTCGAAGCGCTTCGTCGTTTTTTTGAACCCTCATAACTTGGGTTTGGATTATACCAGATAAACAAAATTCTCGGAACATGATGTCAATAGTGAACTTATTAAGTATATTAAGTTTCAATAACATAGCTCTTATACTTTAGATTTTATTGATATCTAAAAAACCCCGATTTCGTCACTGACTCACTGATGATCATCAAAACTCATAGGGTACTTCCTGAAGTCCTAGAAAGCTGAAATTTGGTATGTAAGCTTGTATTAGTACACAAACAACAAAAAAATTATAAAACTTGGAAATTTCAAACAAAAAAAAAAGAAGTGAAATCCCACCAAAAACATTTTCATGTAAAATATTGCCGCCAAGACATATGGCTCGTACTGTCAAAAAGTTATCAGATCTCATGTAGAGCCAAGCTTATAACTACATGCACATACTCTATAAGCCCTAACATCACAACCTCTACACACCGTAGTAAAAATTTGTGGCTTGGCCGTTTCAATACTACAAGAACTATTGAATAACAAAAAAAGCAATGAACAGTGAACACATTTTTCACCTTACTCCCATGTGACGGTAGCGAAACGGCCAAGCCACAAATTTTGACTACGGTGTGTAGAGGTTGTGAAGTTAGGGCTTATAGAGTAAGTGCATGTAGTTATAAGCTTGACTCTACATGAGATCTGATAACTTTTTGACAGTACGAGCCATATGTCTTGGCGGCAATATTTTACATGAAAATGTTTTTGGTGGGATAAGCTTTCCAGAAACCCAAGAATTATTTGTCGGCTCCGTTTAAACCCCAGTGTTTTTGGCTAAACATAGGATCAGGGATAGCTCGATCTGTGAATGTGGTCTTGACGAGGGAAACGTGGACCATTTGTTTTTCTGTTGTCCTAATTCGCGCTTTTCTTTATATGACTCTCTTCCCCCTCACATCTCTCGTCCTGTATCTTTTAAACACATTCTTTCTCTTATTTTCACTCGCTTTACTGGTTTACTGTGTAAATATATTGCAATTAATAAAATAAAGTTATAAATATCATTTTCTTCTACCCTTTTTTGTATTGTATTTTTAAATAGAAATTAGTAGTTTTGTGTTTATTTATTATTTAGGTTTTAGAATGTATTTGTTTAGTTTAGTTGTTTCCGCTTAAAATAAGTATAATATTTGGTTTCGTGGGGTTTCTTTTTTTTTTGTTCCGTATTTTACGCGTCTCATGGTTTTGAAATCACGTGACATTGGCGAAGTTGTGGTGGCATTTCCGCAAAAGCCCTAAATAAGAATTGAATTGAATTGAAACCATATTGAAACCCAAGAATGCGTTAATTGACGAATAATTGGAGATTTGACACTTGGAATATCAAACTGTTGACTGATTGCAGTGTTGCCAATGCAAATTTTTAGGCGGCCGTGTGCATGAGGTAATAAAGCCGTGTTTATATGGAAAAAGACCAACGGTGGGCCGTGTCACTGCCTTTGGTCACTGCTTAAAAAAAGGCAAAACGTTTAATTAATGTCAATTAAATGTTTTTAACATTAAAATCCTTAAAACAGCTCAATTTGAATAATGTTTGCAATTCGCTATTCGTTTATAAAAAAAATACAATAATTTTTAATTTTTTTACTTATTATTCCCGGTCAGAAAGGTTACTCCGATGTTCGAAATTCGACAATCGTATAGTGCTGTTCCTCTCGAACTCCTGTCAAACAATATTTGGGTGAGTGGGACGGCACTATACGACGGTCAAACGTGCATCAATTAATTAATAATTTGAAAAAACGGCCACAGGGATGCAGCCGTAGGCCGTGGATTTTGTGATTTTTTTGGCGTGAAAGCCGTAGAACACGGTAATTGCCGTAGCATTGGCAACACTGACTGATTGTCACTTTTGTCACATGCCTCTTTCAGCAACCCAAAACACGATTGACTAGAGATTGACAGCATGTCACGTAATTTTTAGATAATTTTCAAATAATTTGCTTTCTAGCAACCGGGGAGAGAGAGAGTAATAGTGTGACATACACAGTCGTGCGTGACACAGTTCGAGCGGCAGCCTCGCTCTTGGCCTTGCTCGCCTCAATCGTGCTAGCACTTCGCTAGCACACTGTGTTGCCACAGCTTATAAAAAACAGCCTCGCACAATAAAACTCTTTTTAGCCGTCTGACCCGGAAGGAGGGTTATGTTTTACGAGTGTATATATGTATGTCTAATTCTTTGGCACGCTCTGCAGCCTTAACGGCTTGATGGATTTAAGCATATGAGGTGTCGTTAGATTCGTCTTAAAATGGTGAGAGTGTCATAGGGTATATTATATTTATATGGCGTCTACGAATAAAAAGGGAAGAGGGGGGTTACTAAGAATAAAAATTTCGTTATTATAACAATATGGGTATCAGCGTTGCCAGACGTCCCGATTTTGGCGCGGTCTGCTGACTCGAGGCTTGCGTCGAGTATTATATTGCGCGATTTAGGTAGTTTTAAAATATTTTTTAAAGCCAAAATTTTTTAGTTTTTTGAACTTTTTTTCAGGAAATGGTTTGATTTTGAGCTGAAGTTTATTTATGTTATTTTATTATTAAAAAACGAGAGTTCTAAGTGGCCTAAATCAAAAGCAATACTTAACCTAAATTCTCTACAATTTGACTAAGTTAAATATTTTTTTACTCAACATTTTTATATGAAAGTGGTAAAAAGTGATTCGTTTATTTCATAGACGACTTTCATAATAATATATTGTAATTTTTTCGTACCGTTTAGACGTCAAGACGATTCTTAAATATGTGATATTCTAAACCTTAGATAGATATTCGCCATCGAGAGTCAAGGTGAGGCATTGGCAGTGAGCCTAGATGTGGCGAAGGCGTTCGATCGGGTCTGGCACCGGGGTCTTCTAGCGAAGTTACCAGCATACGGGCTTCCCGAGGGACTATGCAAATGGGTCGCCAGCTTTCTGTCCAGCAGATGCATAAGAGCCGTCGTTGACGGTAGCTGCTCCGATAGCATGGACATAAATGCCGGCGTCCCGCAAGGGTCTGTGCTGTCCCCAACACTGTTCCTGCTGCATATCAATGATATGCTGTCTATTGACGGCATTCATTGTTATGCAGACGACAGTACAGGGGACGCTCATTACACGGGCCGAGCTAATATCCCTCGTTCCGAGGTGGAGGAAAGCCGCTAACGGCTGTTGACTGAAATCGAGAGTACACTAACTAGTGGGTCCGATTGGGGTCGACTAAACCTAGTCCATTTCAACCCAACCAAGACTCAAGCCTGCGCGTTCACCGCTAAGAAAACTCCATTTGCTGTGGCTCCACAATTCCAGAACGCGTCCTTGAGCATCACTAAAAGCATAGGGATCCTTGGCGTCGACATTACTAGCGACGTTTTGTTCCGTAGTCACTTAGAAAACAAGGTTAAGCTGGCATCTAAAAAGCTCGGAGTGCTCAATAAAGTCCGCAAGTCCGACCTCATATGGAGTACTGTTGTCATCTGTGGGCGGGGGCACCTGGATACCAGCTTGGGCCTCTAGACTCGGTTCAGAGCGTCGTGCCGCTAGAATAGTTGACGATCCCGAGCTCACAAGCGGCTTACAGCCGCTCAGCCTGAGGAGAGACTTTGCCTCTTTATGTGTGTTCTACCGCTTGTACAACGGACAGTGTTCTGAAGAATTGTTTAAGATGATGCCCACAGCTACCTTCCACCATCGCAACTCTCGCCATCGACAGGGAGTCCATCCTCACACATTGAAACCAGAATTGTTTCGAACTGTGCGGTCTCAAAGGAGCTTTCTTCCGCGGACGCTCAGATTGTGGAATGAGCTCCCTGCCGAGGTTTTCCCAATGGAGTACAGCATGGGGTTCTTCAAGAAGGGTGTGAAGAGATTTCTGCAGGGTCGGCAACGCGCGAGTGATACCCCTGGTGTTGCAAGCGTCCATAGGCTACGGTAACCGCTTACCATCAGGCGGGCCGTATGCTTGTTTGCTACCTAAGTAGAAAAAAAAAAAAAAAAAACCTCTTACAGCAAAAATTCAGAAACAGCCATCCGTTTAAACGTCGATTAATCAAAATTAAATTATAAAAATAAAAAAGTAGCTCGTTTATTAGATCATAATTGAAATGATCGTTCATGTTGTGCATTAAAACTTATAGAAATACAGTATTTAAACCGTAAAATCACGTCTGTAAAATCACGTAAATCAGCGAAATCGGCAAAATTCAGCGTACGGCCTCTTAAGTACTTCCACCAAATATGAGCCCCATATATAAGGCCCTATATTAAATAAATAAAAAAATTGTCGGATCAGGCAAAGTCTCTATATAATCGTCAGATTATCAGACAGCACGTCTAGGACGTAAAGATGAACCATATGTACACACGGCAACACATCAAGCTATACATTTCCAGTATAAGCTGATCTCGCATTGTATAGGATTTCCCTGCAATGTGAGGTCAGCTTATATTGGAAATGTATAGCTTGATCTGTAGCCGTGCGTACCATATATATCTTAATCTGACGCGCTTGAGTATTTCAAAATGGCGAATTTTTTTTGCACATTATAATAATGGCCGCGAGTTTGGGTCTCATCGAAATCGTCAGATTCAGATCGACATTTAGCAACGTGGGCTCCCCTACTATTACGGCATTCACCGAACAATACTCAAGTGAGATTCTGATCCCAAACTAAGTTTTTTTGTGTGTAAAATGTGTAAATACATAGTCAATATACATAATTACACCCAGACTCAGGACATACAGACATGTTCATGCACACAAATGCATGTCCTGTGTGGGAATCGAACCCACGACCTGCGATGCGATATGGCCCGTCAAAAGATTCGGATTTGATGAATTGTAGGTATAAGATCTGCTGTAAATCCGAAAAAAATTAATCCATTAGCAATATGAGGAGTTTTCTTATGATACCTTCCTTTATGCTAAAAATACTTACCTATCAAAATGCAGATAATTCGAACCAATTTCAACTAGGTATAAGTATCATATGAAAACTCCTCAATAAGTACCTACGGAAATATTAGTACAGTCCTTTGAACAGTTTATCGTTGCTTCCTTTAGCATCCTTGTCATTCTCAAATCCTCATTTTCTTTCACCCGACGCTGTCGAGAATCGAATCGCATGTGTAGCTAGGCAATTAAAATAAAATAATGGTTTTCTTTCATTTAAATAGATTAAATGCCATATATTTGATTGGTACACAATTATAATAAGTACCTACGTAAGTATATTTTTTGTATATATAAGTACCTACTAAATACATAGTAGGTAGTAGATCTATAATCACTATCAATATACATATTTTTCTCAGCTATCAATTTATAATCGACCTAAATACCATCATACTTACCTATAGGTTGTATGTAGATATATCTTTTATAGTTTTAGACCTTTGACTAATGATATATCCAGACGGAGCTACGAAGCTGTTTACGCGTCGATAAAATAAGCCCCTAACTGTTAGGGGCTTAATCATTTTCCCGTCTTCAGTGTCAGTCGAGACGTCACTGGGACACAACCAAATTCACCAAAATTGTATTGTTTCAAAATGTCGTTTTGTGTGATAAAAGTGTATTAAAACTACATGGGTCGATCTAGACCAACGAAAAAACTCACCTATCATCGGTAAGTAACAATATTTCCTATTAGTTTCTGCAATATAAGCCATTGAAATGTTTCGAAAATAAATATTTTGAGTAAGCGCCATTTTTTATGTGTTGCCTGTGCTGCCAGTTTATGAACTCAAAACTCCCATGGTAATATCAGTCAATAGTTAAATACGAGTATGTAGATACTGATATAAATCAAAAGCGACGGTGGACAAGTCGAATTTTTGAGTGGAAAGTCGAATGTTTTTTTTTAAATATTAATGACGATTATGTCATGTAAGATAAGTAGTCGCTTCAGTAATGAAAAAATCAAAATGGGTATTAATTTAAGATTTTCCTCGAGCTAATTACGAATATCATTTTGAATTTCAAGATGGCGGACCTATTTTTTTTAAGTTGACGTGTTTGTCGTTTTCGGTTTTTCCATCATAGTCAGTGATGTATATAACCATGGATGCGGTCACCAGAACATTTTGTAAAATACTTCTTCATACAAGTAAACTGTACAGCCATCTGTTTAAAATCATTTGAACTACGTAGTGCCGCGTTGCATAGGCGTACGATGTAAACTTGTATATGTGCGTACCATGCACATTTTGTTTATTACATTTTTATTTAAGTCGGATATTACTAAATTAAAAAAATAAGGTTATTCGACACGCGTGTATGTAATATTATTGGAATTGCAAAATATTCACAATTTAAAATAGTGTCCGCCATATTGAACTATTTAGTTATTGGTCCGATTGCTCTCAAAATTGATATTTGGGAGACTCTTGGACCATATAACATGAATCTTTGCTCAAAATTGAAAAAAAGTGGCCGCCATTTTGAACTATTTAGTTATTGGTCCGATTGCTCTCAAAATTGATATTTGAGAGGCCTTTGGAACATAAACCATGAATCTTATCTCGAAATTCAAAAAAGTGGCCGCCATTTTGAACTATTTAGTTATTGGTCCGATTGCTCTCAAAATTGATATTTGGGAGACTCTTGGACCAAATAACATGAATCTTTGCTCAAAATTCAAAAAAGTGGCCGCCATATTGAACTATTTTGTTATTGGTCCGATTGCTTTCAAAATTGAGATTTGAGAGACCCTTGGACCATATAACATAAATTTTTACTCAAAATTGAAAAAAATGGTCGCCATATTGAACTATCGAGTTACTGATCCGATTGCTCTCAAAATTGATATTTGAGAGACCCTTGGACCATATAACGAGAACCTATGCTAAAAATTAAAAATTGTGGCCGCCATTTTGAACTATTTATTTATTGGTCCGATTGCTCTCAAAATTGATATTTGGGACAGTTTTGGACCATATAACATAAATCTTTGCTCAAAATTGAAAAAAGTGTACGCCATTTTGAACTATTTAGTTATTGGTCCGATTGCTTTCAAAATTCATATTTGAGAGAGCAATCAGACCAGTAATGAAATAGTTCAGTAAGGTGGCCGCTTTTTTCAATTTTGAGCAAAAAATTATGTTACATGGTCCAAGGGTCTCTCAAATATCAATTTTGAGAGCAATCGGACCAGTAACTAAATAGTTCAATACGTCGGCCACTTTTTTCAATTTTGAGTAAAAATGTATGTTATATGGTCCAAGGTTCTCCCAAATATCAATTTTGAGAGCAATCGGACCAGTAACTAAATAGTTCAATATGGCGGACACTTTTTTTCAATTTTGAGCAAAGATTTATGTTATATGGTGCAAGAGTCTCCCAAATATCAATTTTGAGAGCAATCGGACCAGTAAGTAAATAGTTCAATATGGCGGACACTTTTTTAATTTTTAGCATGGATTCACGTTATATGGTCCAAGGGTCTCATAAATATAAATTTTGAGAGCAATCGGACCAGTAACTAAATAGTTCAATATGGCGGCAATTTTTTTTCAATTTTGAGTAAAAATTTATGTTATATGGTCCAAGGGCCTCTCAAATATCAATTTTGAGAGCAATCGGACCAATAACTAAATAGTTCAATATGGCGGATACTATTTTAAATTGTGAATATGTTGCAATTCCAATAATATTACATACACGCGTGTCGAATAACCTTTTTTTAATTTTGTAATAACTGACTTAAATAATAAGACTTTTTTTACAGAATACCAATTGATCCAATTTTAAGAAGCCAATGGATAGATATCATTCGGAGAAGCCGTAGTGAAGATCTCTGGACCTAGCCAAAAAAAAATGTTTGACTTGATTTAACTCGATTTGCTTGTTTTGACTCAATTTCACTTGATTTCACTCGGTTTGCTTGATTTGACTTGGTTTGACTCGGATTAACTCGATTTGACTCGGGTTGACTCAATTTGACTGGATTTGACTCGATTTGACTTATTGACTCGATTTCACTCGGTTTGACTCGATTTGACTGGATTTGACTAGATTTGCTTGATTTGACTTGGTTTGACTCGGTTTGACCCTGTTTGACTCGATTGGACTCGGTTTGACTCGATTTGACTTGATTTGACTCGATTTGACTCGATGTGACTTGATTTGACTTAATGGCGATGATAGCTCAGTGGTAGTGACGTCGGATACCGAGATGAAGGTCCCGGGTTCGAATCCTACAATGAGCTTGAGCTTTCGGTGAAGGAAAACATCGTGAGGAAACCACAGCACGGTGGTAGGGTACTTTGTAGTACCCGCCTGGCTGGCTACCACCCTCAAGTTGAAAATCTGTCGCCAAGCACCTTTCGGTGTGTTCCGATAGCTGCACTTGAGAGCCAGTTCCTTCTAGGCTTTGTGTGCTTACCACCTTCGGCCGCATCATCACTTACCATGGTGAGATTGCAGTCAAACACAGGCCTATAAACAGTAAAAAAAAAAAAAAAAAATTGACTTGATTTGCTTGATTTGACTTGATTTGAAACGTCAACGCAAATAATTACTGTTCGTTGACATCAAAGTAAAAATAATAATAATAATAATCAAAATTTATGCATGGGCAAACCGTATTCGGAGGTATAAGGTGCGTGTGGATCGATATTCCCAGAATACCATGTTCCAGAGGGATCAAAGGTGGGTTTATAGATCCTGGGAACGACCCTGTCAACCGGGTGGTGATGTGCAGCGGCCAGATGATGACGCCATGACTACATTCTGGCGTAATATCTGGTCGGTGCCCATCACCCACTCTGAGGGCGATTGGATCGGGAACGTCGAGCAAATGTGCGAACCAATACAAAACATGGAGGCCATTAGCATCGAGGCCCAAGATGTTGCCAGTGCGGTCCGTCCGTTGCCAAATTGGAAGGCACCGGGTCCGGACGGACTGCAAAATTTTTGGCTGAAATGGCTAAGCAGTTCGCATACTTGCTTGGCGTCCCAGTTTCAATCAGCCTTAGAGTCAGGGTCGCTACCAGAATTTATGACTACAGGCATAACTCACCTGCTCCATAAGACCGGTAGTACCACGGATCCGAAAAACTATAGGCCGATCACATGTCTGCCTACAGTATACAAAACTCTTACATCCATTCTGAAAGCAAAGATTTCAAGACATGTTGTAAATAATTCAATACTGTCTGCTTCTCAGAATGGATGTAGGAGTGGGGCCCGTGGTACTAAGGAGCTTCTCCTCATTGATATGACCATCTGTCAGCACGTTCGCCGTAACCGAAGGGATCTGTCGACATGCTGGATAGATTACAAGAAGGCCTATGACTCTGTGCCGCATACATGGCTCATGAGGGTGCTGGAGTTGTATAAAATTAATACAACTCTATGCACCTTCTTGGCGTCATGTATGAGACAATGGAGAACGGTCCTTCTCTATCCGGGATCGCGACAGATCCTTGGTAATGGCGAACCAATAAAGATAGAGCGGGGCATCTTTCAGGGTGACAGTCTGAGCCCGCTGTGGTTTTGTCTGGCCCTTAACCCTCTAAGTACGCTCTTGGAGGGATCTGGGCTGGGCTTTCGGTTGCGTAGAGATGGTCAGGTTATATCCCACCTGCTTTACATGGACGACCTTAAGCTATTTGCCCCTACTGAACTTCAACTGACAGGTTTACTGAAGGTCACTGAAACCTTCAGTAATTCTATCAGAATGGAGTTTGGTGTGGATAAATGTGCGGTCATCCATGCAAAACGGGGAAGGGTGGTGGAATCTGGAGGCATTCAGCTTTCGGATTTCACTCAACTGAGGTCACTCTCCGCAACCGAGACTTACAAATACTTGAGTATGTCACAGGCGTTAAACATCAACGTGGCTGACATGAAACAATCGTTGCGGGAACGCTTCTTGGGACGCCTGAAAAAAGTTCTAAAAAGTCTTTTATCAGGCGGAAACAAGGTGCGTGCCTACAACGGTTGGGTCATGCCGGTCTTGATGTACTCCTTTGGCATACTCAAGTGGACTCAGACTGAATTGGACACCCTGGATAGATCAGTCCGTACATTGCTGACTACATATCGTATGCATCACCCACAATCCTCGGTGATGAGGTTATATATCCCGCGGAAATGTGGTGGTCGTGGCTTTTTAAATGCTAAGACTCTACATAACCGCGAGGTATATAACCTTAGGGAGTATTTTCTCCATGCCGGCGGGGGGATGCATATGGATGTAGTAGCAGTGGACAATGGACTTACCCCTCTATCCTTAGCTAAACAGAACTGGCGCAGGCCTGTGGTGCTCACCGCAGATGACCGTAGGGCGGTATGGCAGAGCAAGGAACTGCATGGAAGGTTCTACCGGGCCCTTCACGGACCTGATGTAGACTTCCCTGCGTCGGTGGCCTGGCTACGTTTCGGTGACCTCTTCGGGGAAACCGAAGGTTTTGTCTGTGCAATTACAGACGAGGTTGTGATGACGAACAACTACCGGAGATATATCCTCAGGGATGGCACCATTGACTTATGTCGGGCATGTCATCGCCCTGGTGAATCCCTCAGGCATATCATCTCCGGCTGTTCGCGTCTCGCAAATGGCGAGTACTTGCACAGACACAACCAAGTAGCCAGGATAATCCACCAGCAACTTGCTCTGAGATACCGCCTTGTGGCATCTGAGGTACCGTACTATAGGTATGTTCCTGAGCCAGTTCTCGAAGATGGTCATATCACATTGTACTGGGACCGATCTATCATCACTGACAGGACTATTGTAGCCAATAGACCTGACATTGTGTTGATAGATCGCCTGGAGCGTCGTGCAATGATTGTTGACGTCGCTATTCCCCATGACGAGAACCTTGTGAAAACTGAGAAAGATAAGGAATGTAAATATCTTGATCTAGTTCACGAGGTTGTCGACATGTGGGATATCGACGTGGCAACCATTGTTCCGATAGTCGTTTCCGCCCATGGCCTTATAGCCAAGAGCCTCGACAAACACCTCGAGAGGCTCGCGTTAGGCAGCTGGATCAAGGGCCAGATTCAAAAGGCAGTGCTCCTGGAAACGGTCCGCATTGTGAGAAAGTTCCTCAGCTTGGAGCCTTACCACCGGTAACTAGGACCCTGTTCCCGATACCGGTTAGATGCTGTGTGTTTTTTATATTTTTAAATGTATTTTATTTTTATAACTATATTTAAAAATGTAAATAATATGTACAAAAAAGGAAATAAATGGAATAATAATAATAATAATAATAATAAGTTTATTTCTCTTTCACAAAGGTAAAGCAATTAATAACTAGTAGGTAATAAAAGAAATACAGTTTCCTGTTAGCATCCCTTTGTGAGAGACTGGTGTCTGTACTAGGAAGACCTGTGTTACAGATTACCAGGCTCTCGCCCCTTGAACTAATACTGTATAAACTGTATAATAATAAGTATTAATTTATATCGGCGCCATTAATCTTATTCTTATTATCATGTATTATCCCGATTCCACTTTTATTTTCGGAGTTTAAAAAGATATCGACACCGTAATATATTTTTCCCCATTTTCTTGGATTTTTTTCAAGAACTGGTAACTGGTATAAACGTCACTATGACAAGCAGAATGACGTAACGCGAGGATAAGATGTAGCAAAGTTGGCCACTTTTTAAAAGTCATGTAGTATGGGGATACTCTTTCTAGACATATATATTTTCTAAGTTTTAGACATAGGTAATTTAATTTAAGTATTTCTACATCTCCAATGATTTTTTAAATAGTCACCGAACATAGACATATTTTTTAAAGATATTCGGATCAAAATTAAAAAAAAAATGAAGTTTCAGTGAAAATAATTGAAATTATTTTCTAACTCTATGGACACAGAACGAACTACCGCCAAGACTGACCAATATGGACGGTGACTGACTGAGGACTTTATGTGAAAGGGATTTATTGTGACTGGAAACTATAATATAACTCGACACTGGCAGAAATGAGCCCTAATTTGGGCTTGGTTGCCAAACTTAAAAATAAGAAGAAGACTGACCAATCAGGGTGATAAAATCGGAAAGATTTTGAACCCTGTCGTCAAGGGCAGATTCGTTCACAATTTGACGGTTTGACAAGGATAACCCAAATATTATAAACTATCGAAAATTATTACGTTATATTTTACAGTTCACAATAATTTATCGTCAGTTTACAATCTCGCTAGATAGGCCGATTATAAACTAACGGTTTTCACAAAAATACGGTGACTTAGGTATGCATTTTCCCTTGTATTCCTATAAATAGTGTAATAATGTTTTATACAGTACCCCGAGTGTAAATAATTGACATTAGTAAACGCTTACTAATGTGTTTGCCTTTACGACACTTCTCTTTATTAATTGGCACAGCGCCTCTAGAGTATTACTATACTCATGGTACTTATTTTTCCCATACTTTTATAGTTAACGCAAACGCATAGGAGTAAGCGTTTATTAACGTCAATTCTTTACAGTCGGGGTACAGGTCGTTGGTTTGGTCAGCAACGAGCGACTCAGGGTTGATAATACAAATGATACGGGTGCAACAAAAGTAATATAAAAATTACCTTATTTTTTTTGGGCAGATATTTTAAAATGTAAAAGTTTATTTGAATCAGGTATTTTTGAAACATCAAGTCCATGTGATCGAAATTTTCAGGGGAGACAAAAAACTGAATACCGAAAAAAAAATTAATAAACCCAGGTCTAGTTTTTATGGTAATGTTAAATAAATATCATTTTATATAGGTATCATCATCGAGAAACAATCCCTTGTTCCATGGGTATCATGAATTTTGAACAGTGTCAGATTTACAGATTTTGAGAAAAATGCCATTTAAAGCGGTGGACTTGTGTTGTTACAATAATTTCTGTTTAAATCTCATTTTTTTACATGTACTTATTACTATTCTGCCAAGCAGATGTGCTCGTTATGTAGGCAAAACAGGCAGTGAAGCATCTTTTGCCAGTTCAAAGGTGTGGTGCAATGGACTGTCATTAAATGAATGAGCCTTCACTTAAATATGGATTAATGGAGTAGTTTTTAGGTCTAGGCTCTTCCTCATCAGACATTTTACTAAATAAAACAGTATTTACCGCCAAAATCCAAGGAAGTTGGGATTTATTTAACAAAGCTGTCCCCCGCGGTGTCACCCGCGTTTCCGGGATAAAAAGTTGCCTTTAGCATTGAGCGATAATGTAGCTTCCTATTAGCCTATTAGTGAAAGAATCGGATCAGTAGTTCCGGAGATTACCTCCTACAACGAAACTGACAAACTTTGCCTCTTGAAAATATTAGTATAAATGAATGATAGCTACCCGCAATTATGCCATTATAGGAAATTTAAAAATATTTCGAGTTTGGCACCTTGCTAAAACTCTTGAACGAAACGGACTTCAGTTGTTACAATTAAACCATCGATGTGATCATTGCCAGCTGAAAAATGCTATGAACTCAATTTCACCAAAAAGTGGACTTGGATGTGTTTCAAAAATATGTGATTCATTTTTATTAAGTAAAAAATTATTTAATGGAATTATGGCCATTTTAGGAAAATATTTTTTTGTTCTGCCGCCTCTTTTCAAAATTCAAAATCATTTATTCAAATAGACCTTCGCAGGCACTTATGAAAAGTCTGACTCTAATACTCTAATACCGGTTCGGAAGGTTGCATTTGCTGAGAAGAGCCGGCAATAAACTCAGCAATTACTCTTTTCAAAACAAGCTTAGATTCATTACATAATATTTACATTCTAATCGCACTAACAACAATTGCGTGCTTTATTTCTCGTTGTCGACCAAAAAAACATCCTGATTATATGTGATGTTTATATAATAGTTAAGTACCTATAACATTTAAATACATATAAATCTTACATTTTTCAAAAAAAAATATTTAAAAATAGATCTATAATATTGCAATTGCATAGATAAGAGAGACTTCGAATCACCACGAATTTAGAGAGCCACTTGTAAACGTATTTTAGGTATCCGGCACGGTACCCCGAGTGTACACACGGCAACACATCAAGCTATACATTTCCAGTATAAGCTGATCTTTATATCGCTGATCGTTATAAGCTGATCGCATTGTATAGGATTTACCTGCAATGAGAGGTCAGCTTATATTGGAAATGTATAGCTTGATCTGTAGCCGTGCGTACCTACTAACCATTTCCTTTATAGAAATTCCAATACGCCCTTTACACTCCGGGTACAGGATTAATTTACACATAGGTGTACATACATTAAATTTGCTTTGTATGCGACAAAGGCTCAATTTACATTGCCGCGGAACGGAAGCGAAGCGACTTTTTGCAACGAAATTGTACATAGCATACGAGCAAAAAAAGTCGGGGTCTTCCGGCGAGTTCTCGCAAATTCTCGAGCATTTCTCTATGCAATTAAATATATAATTGTTCATTAAATATAGTTTATGCCTCTAGCGACTGTCAGCGCCGTCTGTGCTTCCGTTCCATTCCGTTCCGCGACAATGTTAATGAAAAATAAATGATTTTAATACAATTTATAACTACCTACAAACAACATGTGTACTTAGGTGGTATTAGCCAATGATATTTTATAATACAGATATGCTATCCTCATACTAAGCGGCGTTCAGTTATTGTTGAATAAGTTGAATGCGATAGATAATACAGAACGTATGGTACAGAAAGAGATAGCTATATATAGCCGCTAAGCAAAATTACGACAATTGTCTGAATTTGTCTGCAACAATTAGCGTGCGTTAATGCGATATCTACCTCTTTTTATTATAATATCGTTGGTATTAGCTAGGAAGTCCGTACTTATTATATTTTTACTAAGTTCTTAGCGTAAATTCTAATTATCGAAACGTACGGAACGTACCTAATATTGTAAATTACAAACAATACGTATTATTTCATTGGTTTAATAACCATTGACCCACACATTAACCATACTAAACACAAAACTAGTTGTGCTCTAATAAATCACTGAGACATTAGCTTTGCATTTCATTGAGGGTATACTACTGTGGCATAGACTGAACTATTTTATTATGTTTTCATAACAATTTTAATTGTTGACGAATATAATTTTTAATTAATTGTAAAGTAACAATAAAAATATTATATACCTAATCTTTTTGGCACGTGTTTGGATTATTGAAGCTAAAGTTTGGGTATATAAACGAAGGCGCATGCTATTTATCTTTCTCGCGCTCATACCATGCACACAGCTAATGATAATTTCATGTCTACTTGTCTAGTACCTTTACTATGATAGCTGACTGGGTTATACACATTAAAATTACTAATACATATATCATAAATAGAATTACATGATCACATCTAAACATTTATTTAACTGATAACATATACCCAGAATGGAATAACAGCACCTAATTATTTCACTGTAGTTTCCCAAAACATAGAATTTATATAATATATTAGGTATATGGATGATCTATATCTGTATGGTAGGCTGTGGTCACATTTATTGAATAACTGTTCGTTCAAACAACACGACCATATA
Organism: Polyploca ridens; assembly: GCA_951394255.1. NCBI lineage: Eukaryota > Metazoa > Arthropoda > Insecta > Lepidoptera > Drepanidae > Polyploca > Polyploca ridens. Next base: position 7,402,489 of record OX596249.1, read on the forward strand.
AATTTAAGTGAAATGTAAAAAACTGCTTATTATTACAATAAGTAGCATAACAAACACTTGTGTAGGATTCTGAGCAGCATGCTTCCTATCTTCATGCAAAATCATTAGAAAAAATAATTAGTAAATCTGGTGTTTTCCACTCTGTTGATTAGATGACTTTTACTTAGCCTATTAAATAAAATAACTTAGTTTACTCGTAAATAGAAAACAGCAAAAATATACAATAACATTTTCATAAAAAAAAAGTAAATAAAGCACCAACTGAGACTTGCTTTTAAAGGAATTATCACAATTATTATTGTAATTGAAGTAATTATATTACATCATCAGGTAGGTACATGTAGGTATGCAGTGCATTAGTTAGCGTTTTCAAGCCTCTCTTTAAGGCGAAAATATACTTTTAAACCAGGCCGAAGGATTGTGAACACCATTACAAGTAATACTAATGTGACATTGGTATATCTCAATATGTCACCAAAGTTCCACCATTTAGAAAATAAGCCAAGTAAAATTGTTACTACCCCCAAGACAAAAGTTATAAGACCAAATGTTGCATGTAGGAGCTTTGTGTATATTGGGGCCAGGTAGTTCTTCAATCTCAGGCTGTATAGAGCACCCACACCTCCCAACATAGTTCCGACCATAAATATCAATGAAGCTAATCCAAATTTGGCATGCAAACTGCTGAAGTGCTCCTTATTATTTATGATTTTATTAGTAACAATAATTATAAATCCTATGATTATTATGATACCACCAGATAATTGCAGAACCCAGTGTCTTGCACTTCGAAGTCTTATTGGCATCCATTCTGTAGCCAAGTCTCCTGGAGTTATTGCATTCACAGCAGTAGTCATAAACCACAACCACTAGAAAGAACAAAAATACTTATTTAATTTTTTTTGGTGAAATTGGATATGCATATATTAGGGCTATGCCAACCGTCACAGAAGAAATTGAGCGCTATAAAATAAATTACAGTTTAAAAAAACTAAAAAAACACGCTTTAAAAAGCCCTGCACTAAAAAGTGATAAATAATTATAAAATTGAACCTAAATATATTCTCTGTCTATCCCGTAAGGGCCTAAATGTAAGCAATTTTTGTAATTAAGTTCAATATTTGAATGAAAAGTGTGTGGCGCTTTTCCTTTTAACCCAATAGAATTTCTAAGCATTATCATTATCATGAAGAAATATCGTAAATTACAAAATGAAAAGCGCCACACACTTTTCATTCAAATATTGAACTTAATTACAAAAATTGCTGTAATTATGCAACAGTCTGTTGTGATTCTGTTGAAAATATGTTCTATCCTTTTTCAATCATGTTTGTAAGAAAGAGATGAGATGTGACTAAAATTAGTTTAGTGCGATTTACAACAGAATCGGCACCATTGTAAAATTTCCTTAAAGACAATTTCCCAAAACATATTCCCATTTTTTTATTTAAGTTTAATGATGCTAGTGAAATATTAGGAGCTTTCAAGTCTTTGAATATAAAAAATACTCCAGAGTCTACGTTACGCTACGCTCGTTTGTTTCTGGCGTATATTAATGATTTGCCCTATATGGTAAATGAATTGTCCGATATAGGTTTATTTATTTGCTGATGACACATTTGGGGTAGCATTTGTCAGAGGACGACGAACTATAGGTCTCACAGATAAAATTAATCAATATATTTTGTTGCAAATAAGATTATCTACAACTTTTGTCTCGTAACTTTTAGTCTTAGAACCAACATTAAAAAGTTATAAGCGAGAATCCATGACAATTTTCATTATAAACTTTTTAAATTATATTTATTAGTTAAGGTTTTACAGCGCTGCGAAACGAATACTATATTCTTCAGTATTCATAAATATACAAAAATATTAATGATTTGCCATAATTTTTAATCATCTTTTCATAATTTTTTATGATAATCTTTTTAATTATGATAATGCAATATTGTTTTTAATTAATCATTGATTTGACACTCCACGTAGTCTAATCCATCAAAAAGACCGAAGACAGAGTAGTTGTGATTTAGAAAATACCGTTGCCTATGGACGCTTGCAACACCAGGGATATCACTCGCGCGTTGCCGACCCTGCAGAAATCTCTTCACACCCTTTTTGAAGAACCCCATGCTGTAGTCCATTGGGAAAACCACCGCAGGGAGCTCATTCCACAGTCCGAGCGTCCGCGGAAGGAAGCTCCGTTGAGCACGCACAGTTCGAAACAATTCTGGTTTCAATGTGTGAGGATGGGTCGATGGCGAGAGTTGCGATCGTGGAAGGAAGCCGTGGGCATCAAGAGCATGTCATGAGCTCCCTGCGGCTTAAAGGGCTCACTTGCATGACAAGGTAAATGCCGAGGCCTAGCCGTGCTGTTAGAGTGAGCGGTGACCCTAACTCTCTTGCCAATGAATTGCTGTTAAGGGGCACAATAAAGAGACAGTTATTATTTGAATTAATTTTTTTATTTAAAATTAGTTTTTATTTCTTTTGTTTTTATTTGAGTTCAAGGTACTTTACAAGCGGGCTGAAGTTCTCGCAGACCAAAAAGTAAAAGGCGATGGCCTTAACAATAAATATGATTATAGTCAAGCGAATGATCGCAGATACACAGTACAAGAAAAACAAAACTAGCTTCCAGTTCCTAGTTAGTGACCCTAATTAGATTTTCTAAAAATACGATAGTGTAATAAGTGCATAACGGGAATTTGGATGTGCTTTTCAGTAGATAGATAAGCTTGGGTTAACAATAAAATTATAGTATTTTTCATTTAAATGGGTTAACAAATAAAAAAGATACAGTTTACACCTCGCTGCAGTATGTGTTCCCTTTTAAATCAGATATACTTTTTAGGTAAGATAAGAATTCCACGCGTACAACAAAATCGTAGGGCCAGCTAGGTAACAATAAAATAGTTACAACAACTCAATACATATTAATAATCCACAATAGTTATGGATCTTTAACTTAGTACTAATTATTGACATTAGTCACCATAAGAGAAAATGTTCTACCTAAAATAACCTAGACCAAAACGCTCATTCTCCTTTGAGTAGATGGGTCAATAAACTTTTTTTGTTTGTTATTCTCACAGAACAGATAAATAAGGTTAGAATGGTAATGTGGGCGGGGCAAGCGCGCCACAGTTATGATTCGATAATCATAACTCGACCGATTCGCGGTCAGTGCGCGTCGGATTACATTGGAGAACAGAGCTCTGCTTATAATGCCGTGTTGTGCTATAATAACGTGTAAGACAAAAAAGTCAGACCTCAAGTATAGAGCGAGGAGGTATATCTTTCCATCGGTAAGTCGAAAATAACATTTAATTACAATATTATTAGTAAAAAACATAAAAACATATTGAACACTATGAAATACCAAACATTAACAAAATTATTACAACAAGTTATGAAAAACATACATTGACCGATGTGTACTCGCTCAATCAGCGCAATGACCAAATCCGCTTTCAATGTACTGCATACATTGCGTCTTCCCTGATTGGCAGTGATGTAAGGCGCAGCATGTTTATCGATAGTGACGTCACAGATTACTAAATAGTTACTACGTAACAGATAAATCACTCCATATAAAATTGACAATACCTACTGCTATAATAGCCTACTCTTTTGAGTCGATAAACGCTGCGAACGAAAATGAACCCAAGCTTACGACCGTAAATTTAGTTTTGCTTTGTAACTACTCGCCGCTGCGTGCTTAGCGTGGATTGCCAGGGATGCCTCTGTCGATAAAGATCTCAGTAGGTACTACTTACACTTGATGAAACAAAAAAGTTGAAGAAACATGTTCAGTTGTTAAATATAAGAAAAGTTCTTAAAAGTGTGTTATTTTTATATAGCTGACCCGCTGACCCGGCAAACGTTTTCTGCCATATCGGCGCAACTTTGTTTGCGTGGTGTCGTACCCTAAACTAGGGTATAACAGGTAGGACCTACCCAACCCTACCCTACCCTTCAACCCTCAATCGAGCCGTTTCGAAGGAGTGCGACCACAAAACACCGTGACACGATATTTTTATAATTTAAATATATAGATAATGACTCCCCCGCGGTTTCACCCGTGATCCCGGAAATAAATTATATCAATGATAGATTTTTCGAATCCGACTGGTAGTTCCAGAGATTAGCGTGTTTAAACAAACAACTCTTCCGCTTTATTATATTAATAGAGTATATGTAGATTAATAAATTTGTAGCTTGTCGACATTCACAATTGTTGAACTTTATTGTGGAGAATATTCGGAATCGAACAAAAAGTTTTAAAAAAGAAACAAGTACAAGGGGAATTAAATGGTATATAATTATATTTTTTTATATTTCAAATATCCTGCAACCGGGCTTCTGACTCATATTTTGTTCAAAGTTTACAATAACTGTGGCCTCTAGATCTTTTACATAATTATAAAAGGAATTTAAAGGTACTTTAAACCTTTCATAGAAAGAACAACAAACAGTTCAAGCGAAATATATGCGTATGAACGCGCCACGCGGCTGTCGACAGTCAACTGAGAAATGGACCAGTTACGGTCCGGCGGCCGGTAGGCAATTATCGCGCGCAAGTACATGGAGTGAGAGATGCCTGGTGACGTGACCATGTGGTTTGGTTAAATAAAATCATCGATAGAATTCTAGACTATATATAATATAATTATGTTTGACAAAGATAATTTTCGAATTATTTTATATTTAATTAACGATAGTACATTTTTAGTTAGACGTATTTTGAAATTAGATATTATATTAATCATTGAATGAATGTGACCGAATGATATAAATGGACATATAAGACCCCTCCTCATCTACGAGTATTTACTATGATGTATTTAGGATTGTAATCTAAGTAAAATGTAATTTGACTAATGCAATAAATTATAAATTGTAGGTTTCCTAAAGAACCTAACGCCAGGGAACAATGGATTGGCGTGACAGGTAGAGGTAACTGGAAGAGCCGATAACCGATGTGGAAGAAAGGTTCTCGAGTGGCGACCACGTACTGGAAAGTGCCGAGCGGGACGACCTCCCACCAGGTGGACCGACGACCTGGGGCCCAATTCTCACTTCCCTCGAACTAGCCTTCGAATCGAACTTGCATTACGAGTTCTATTTTGACCGTAAAATTTCGAGGGGCGGAGTCTATTTTTCGATTCCTGTATTCTCGGCACTAATCGAACTAACCTTCGAAATAAGTTCGAGTGTAAGGAGTAAATGTTGCCATTATGATGGATACAAATTGCACGATGCGTTTCGTTTCACTTGATAATTGCGTTTTGTTAACGTACGTGATAATTTTATATCTTAAATTAAAATTTAAAAGATTTTAATGAATATAAAATATTTAAAACAACGTTTTACTCTTATTATATCCTAATATATCCGGAATTCATAAGTTAATCAATTTTATATAATAATTATAAATGAATATGACAAAATATTTTCTGTGAGTAACGGAAATCCTTAGGCTTATCTGTCATTACGTTTCCAAATGACAACCTAACTGTTTGACGTTTGATAGTTCGCATTCGAAATACGTTTCGAACGGTCCCGACCAGTCGAAGCAGTACGAGCGCTAGCCCTCGAAAAATAAGAGAAAATGGCGGCTTCGAAATTCTCAGAATAGCCTAACTTGATTTTCACTCGAAAAAAGTACGAATTCGAACTTTATTTGGAACAAGTGATTAATTCGAGTGAATGAGAATTTTCTCCCTGGTCAGATCTACTATCCGATTCAGTTCTACACATTGTGGTACACTTTACGAAAAAACGATCACACATCTACAGATGATGCACAATCAAGAATTGAAAGTATAGGATCAAATCTATATTTGAAATTTAGCATAGGTAATTAAAATGTTTGTCTAGATGATAAGACTTACCATATACATTGAGCTATAGTGATAATAGCTCAATAACCATATATGGTTTTCCGGGGTGTGATGATGAAGTAGGAGGGCATGCGCTGGATGGGGTTGTTGGAATTGTCGTGAGATGAACTTTGACCACATGTGGTATCCCTGGTCTGATGATGGAGTAGAATGGTAGGTATTTAAACTGTATAACGGAGCAACTTATCCTAGCCGTGTTTGGGGTTGTTGGAATTGTCCTGAGAACAGCATTGACCATATATGGTTTTCGGGCTCTGATGATAGAGTAGGAGGGTAGGTAATGGAACTCCATAGCGCAGCAACGTATCCTAGCCATGTTTGGGGTTGTTGGAATTGTCGTGAGATGAACTTTGGCCATATATTGTATTCAGGGTCTGATGATGGAGTTGGAGTGTGGGTAAGCACTGAAACTCCATAGTGGAACGACGTATCCTTATCCTAACCATATTTGGGCTTATTGAAATTAAAATATTAAACTAAGTTACAAAAAAATCTTACAAAGCTGCGCTTTTAGCTAGTATATAGTAAAAAAATAAAATAAAATAATTTCTTAATATTAATTTCATGTTACATTTTTCCCCACGCATTCATCAGATAATTTATCGATAAAAATATCGACTTTATCAAGCAAATCAAATCTGTCAAATTTAGCTTCATAATTTTAACAGCTCACGCCTATGAAGTATCGTATTTTTTCGGTAATTACTTACTAACGATAATGTCGTCACAGATTACTATACAGATAAACAGCTCCTAAGAACGCGAAATGGTAGGTACTTCACTACATGCGCAGCGATGTGTGCGTGAGCGCTCACCGACGGGTTCACGTACGAGAGCCGAGAAGTCGCTTCGGGTGTTTCCGCCGAACCCGAGGGTCTGAGAGACGGGGGCGAGCATGGATTTAATATACAAACAGGATTGAGCTCTTGGGCCAAAAACGCGAGCAGAGAGAGATAACGCATACCGAGGCTGTTTATCCCATTCTAATAGGGTGACCAAACATTTTTATAACGAACAGGAAAGTTGGATTTGAGAGATAATTTGTTTCCGGTTGACACTTCTTCTTCCTAGTCGTGCACTCTTGGCAGAGTGGTCGTGGTCATTGTTAGTCCCTTTCGCGCACAATCGCTGCATTGCAAAGTTCCTCCAATTTTGTCTGTTTGTGGCGTTTTGACACTAGTTGATTTCAAATTATTGTTTGTATTACAAAAATATTAACATTATGTTACTTAAAATAGTGAAATAATAATTTATAGAAAAAAGAAGAGATAAAACCATAATGAAAAACTATAGATATCGAGATACTTTTTCGCGAAAACCCATTATTTGAAACTGAACATTGTTATGTTCTATGTGGGTGTTGAATCGTGTACGCACGATTAATCAAGATATAAATTTCCAATATTAGCTGACCTCTCATTGTACAGAAATCCTATACAATGCGAGATCAGTTTATACTGGAAATGTATAGCTTGATGTGTAGCCGTGTATACCCATGTTTTTGAGAAAAGTTATGATTAATTTTTGAGTTACGTTTTGTGTCGAATCATCAAATATTACGTATGAATAGGCAAGGGTGCATGCAGAATTTCGTTCCGGGACCACGGCTTTTCCCCTTGCTCTTTTTTCAGTTTGCTCTACAGAGCTGTTATTTGGGAATTAAAATAAAGCAAAGGGAAATAAAACTCGAATGTGCTTGACAAAGTAGGTATTTATTAAAATTAAACACGGCTAAACAAAATCGTTTTATTTAGTTTCTGCCTTAGGCCAATCTCACTGCCTAAGTTTCTGAATGCATTACATTTCGCGTGGTGAATAGGTACGAATTATTAGCCAATGCTTTTACTAGTTACAGTTCGTGCGGTTCTTCATCTGTTATGCATTGGAAAGGATGCGGTGGAATAATAAGATGTTTCAATCTTGTGGTAAACATTTGTTTTAATCGCATCAAAATTGCATTTTTGCTTCATTTCTTCTTTCGATGGAAAGCTGTAACAAACATAAAAAATAATGCTATTTCAATTATGCGATACATAGGTACAAATAATTTATACAATAGGTACACATTACAACAAACAATAAACATTATACTTAGTTTTAAAAAGAATTACACTAACTTTAGTGTCTTCCGTCTACAATTTTTTTTAATAAACCATGGTCAAACTACTTATGACTCACCATTGTTAGTAAATAAAATCATCGTTATTCCTTACTTGTGAAATAAAATCCCACAACCAGCACATGATTCACTTTTACATGTCTTGATACAAATTTTTTTCACCATTTTCACGATAAAAAGTATAAAAACCGTAGCTAAAACTTAAAATGCGTTTCTACAAAACAACAGAAAAAGTCGCCATGTCGCCATGACACCACTGATCAGGGTTGGATTCAGACCCCCAGAAAATTATTGTCTATGGAAAATAAAATTATACTACTTCGTCGAAAATAATGCTACGTTTCGCTTTTCGTCCATTTTAGAGAGTTCCCCAGCGTGCTATTCTTAAAGTAAGCACTTTTAGTCCATTTTTGTTCCCAACGAAGCTTCTGTATAAAAAATGTGAAGTCCTCACAGTAAGGCTATTTATTCTAGGTATAATCCTCAAACAACATAGTGACGTAACATTTGACCCCGCTAAAAATATTAAACGTAGAACGGGTAGAGTCTGTGAAACGATAAAACGGACACATACATCGTTTATCCGGAGGTTTTATTGTTTCTTGGGTCCTTACGTTTATAACAATGCTAATAAAATAATCCCTATTTACCCGATGAACAAACACGAGTGTAAGAAGACAGTCACAGCTTGGCTGCATTCCTTGGATTACGATGTGACAGAAGAACTTCTAGCAGTTGTGAACTGACATATATAAAATATTGTTTGATTGTTGCCTCTTTAGTTTATTTTATATTTATGATTTCAATTTGATTTTCTTGTAAAGTATTCATAAGTCTACATTGATTAATCAGTCACACACCCTCTCTCTCTCTCACACACATTCACACACACCCCAATTTCACACATTCATGCACACAAAAACACGTTTAAAAAAGAGAGGTTCATTTTCACACGAATAATTTTAATTTTAAGGTTAGCGAAATTAAAATATTTTTTTGAAAACTAGGCTAGTATATATTATCCCATATTGCTGCGGGGAGTGGCGCTGTTTGCTGAAATACAGGTTTTTACCTAGTTTGGCAACGGATGCTGTTCAATTATTTTTTGTCATGTACTCTAGCCCATAATTTTTATGAACAAATTACTGTACCATCTTTATTTTTGGAAATAAAATTATTATTATTATTAAATTTTGTTATGAATTTAAATAAAAATGCATTTGGTAGGAAATTTTAGTTTAATTGTTATTGTACAAATCAACCAAATTTAAGCAAGTACCAAATGTTTATTTCAGCCAATTCGTCTTTCGGAACTTCATCTTTGGCATTGACACGACATAGCATGTCGTCAGATGGAATAAATTCAATACACATTAGGTACAAACATTTTTAGGTTTACTTTCTTTCACAGCATCGCATGAAAGTATCAGGAGTCAATAGAGCGATTTACTACAACTACTATTACAACTTTATTTCGTAAAGTTATATTTTTTAATTTATTTCAACCAATAACAGTATGCAATCGACCTAAAGGTAAAATTATGGTATTTTCGCGTAGTATAATGGCATTACGATACTACATACTACACATCATAAAATTATGGTACAAATAGTATAATTATACTACGAAATCCAACCCTGCCACTGATATCAGATTTCAGTGCTACCAGAATAATTTTATGATAGCTACCAAACAATCATATTATTTTGATTATTTTACTTAAATACAATTATTTATTATTATGTACAGATGTAAACCTACAAAATAAAATGATTTAAACTAGTTTAATAGCAAAAAAATATTTATACGTAATATATTTTACTTGTTGTGGTGAAATATTTTCTACCATCTTTAACATTTTTATCTTTTGGCAATTGAGGAAAAGGGACAAACGGCCTCGGTTCGGGCTATCTCTCTCGGCTCGTTTTGCCTCGGCTAAGATAACTAACAAAAGTAAACCCTAACGTGCATGACTTATGGTTTATTTTTGTATGATAAAATTTTTGGAGAGTTCAATCCTGTTTGTATATTAAATCCATTGGGGCGAGTCGCGACCGAGCGGCACGCCTCGATTCCTACATCGCTTGCAGTACGTCGTAGCTCGCTGCTCGTTACCGCGATACTTTGTTTTTAATAATTTTAAGAACAACTTACAAACAAAATGATTATTTATTGCAGTGCGTTTATAAATAATTCCAGGAGGAATATAAATATATCCAATAATTTATCCAAATGAAGTAATTTTCTTACTAGGTAGGTATGTAGGTACGAGTAATATTTTTAGTGGTGGGCGAAATTGGACTCATGTCATCTAGACACGTGGTAGCGTGTCAAGCCAAGTTCAAGATATCTTTTATTTAATGCATATATTACAATACTTATATGTATTTAAACTGTTATAATTTAGGTACATTATAGCCCAAGAGCCCACGACGATCTGACCTTCGTCATTTTATAAAACCTGAAAGTTTCTCTGTGTATGTCCCTAATAGAGGTAAAAACGATCCCCAAATATGAAGTTTGGATCGCGGTGGCTTTGGAAGTTATCAGGTAACAAAGGTGTCAAAAATTGCACCTCAAATTCGTTAAAGTATAAAGGTCAGTTTTTATATATTTTGTTTGGACTAATATTAGAAATCACGTCGTCCATTGTCAGACACTTTGAACGGTGGAAACTCCCTGTCAGACACCTTAAAGTATTAAAAAATATTATTCAACTTTCGTCATTTTATAAAAGCTGAAATTTATATATGTTACTTGACGAACTATCAAACTATGATTTCTCAGTTGTCAGACACTTTCGATGGTGGCTTTGCCGTGTCAGACACATTAAAGGTCTACCGTAGGTGCGAGCGCGAGGTATATTCAATGTGATTTATTTTACAAACGAAAAGAGATAGATAGACCCATAGTTATTTTGGAGAGTTTGTAGATTAAATCATGAAATTAATAAATCATGCAAAAAAGTCTACATCAATGACCCAGTTTTAGAGTTACAGATCAAAAATCTAAAAAAACACTATTTTTTTGAACATTTTTTATATAGTATCGTTATTTTTATTAGATTTTTGTTCCATATTTTTATTTTATTTCTACTTATCAATCAGATAAACTTTCTAGCTTTCAAATGCCACTACTTTGAATAAAATACACCGATTACTTAAAAAGAAACAAAGACAAAAATAAAAGATGAGCTTTTCATTAAAAAAATAAATTAAAACGCCGAACGCACTATTAAGGTACTATTAGTATTTATTTACTTGGAGTGTAATGAATTAACGTTAATTCTCCCATAAGTACAAATTTATTGTAAACGCAAACGCGATAGGTAGTTTACTCACGTTAATTCTTTACACTCAGGGTACCTACTGAACCATATTTTCATTTACCACCATACCATATTTTCAAGGGTGTCATTTTTTATATATTTTATTTGGAATAATATTAGAAATCACGTCGACCATTGTCAGACACTTTGAACGGTGGAAACCCCCGTCAGACACCCTTAAAGTTTTAAATAATGATGCTCATCTATTCGTTTTTTTCCTTGTTTCTTTTTACGTAATCGGTGTATTTTGTTCAAAGTAGTGTCATTTGAAAGCTAGAAAGTTTATCTAGTTGATAAGATGGAAGATGGATGGAATGGAACAAAAACTTAATAAAAATAACGACAATTATAAAAAAAAAAAAACAAAATAATTGTGTATTTTTAGATTTTGGATCTGTAACTCTAGAACTGGGTCATTGATGTAGACTTTTTTGCATGATTTATTAAATTTCATGATTTAATCTACAAACTCTCCAAAATAACTAAGGGTCTATCTCTTTTCGTTAGTAAAAAAAATCACATTGAATATACCTCGCGGTCGCACCTACGGTAGACCTTTCATGTGTCTGACACGGCAAACCCACCATGGAAAGTGTCTGACAACTGAGAAATCATCTTTTGATAGTTCGTTAAGTAACATATATAAATTTCAGCTTATATAAAATGATGAATATGAATAATCCTTACTATAATGTTATAAATGCGAAAGTGAATTTGTTTGTTTGTTTGTTACGCCTTCACGCCTCAACTACTCAACGGATCATCATGAAATTTGGCATGCAGATAGCCTATGGTATGGAGAAGGACATATGCTACTTTTTATCCCGGGAACGCGAGTGAAACCGCGGGGGACAGCTAGTATTTTTTAATAATTTAAGGGTGTCTGACAGGGGGTTTCCACCGTTCAAAGTATCTGACAATGGATGATGTGATTTCTATTATTATTCCAAATAAAATGTATAAAAACTGACATCCTTGAAAATACGGTATTGTGGTAAATGAAAATATGGTTCAGTAGGTACCCCGAGTGTAAAGAATTAACGTGAGTAAACTACCTATCGCGTTTCCGTTTACAATAAATTATTTGTTATGGGAGAATTAACGTTAATTCATTACACTCCAAGTAAATAAATACTAATAGTACCTTAATAGTACGTACGGCGCTTTAATTTATTTTTTAATGAAATGCTCATCTTTTAGTTTTGTCTTTGTTTCTTTTTAAGTAATCGGTGTATTTTGTTAAAAGTAGTGTCATTTGAAAGCTAGAAAGTTTATCTGATTGAGAAGTAGAAATAAAATAAAAATATGGAACAAAAATCTAATAAAAATAACGATATTATATTAAAAAATGTTCAAAAAAATAGTGTTTTTTTAGATTTTTGATCTGTAACTTTAATACTGGGTCAGTGATGTAGACTTTTTTTGCATGATTTATTAATTTCATGATTTAATCTACAAACTCTCCAAAATAACTATGGGTCTATCTCTTTTCGTTTGTAAAATACATCACATTGAATATACCTCGCGCTCGCACCTACGGTAGACCTTTAATGTGTCTGACACGGCAAACCCACCATCGAAAGTGTCTGACAACTGAGAAATCATCTTTTGATAGTTCATCAAGTAACATATATAAGTTTCAGCTTTTATAAAATGACGAAAGTTGAATAATATTTTTTAATACTTTAAGGTGTCTGACAGGGAGTTTCCACCGTTCAAAGTGTCTGACAATGGACGACGTGATTTCTAATATTAGTCCAAACAAAATATATAAAAACTGACCTTTATACTTTAACGAATTTGAGGTGCAATTTTTGACACCTTTGTTACCTGATAACTTTCAAAGCCACCGCGATCCAAACTTCATATTCGGGGATTGTTTTTACCTCTATTAGGGACATACACAGAGAAACTTCCAGGTTTTATAAAATGACGAAGGTCAGATCTTCGTGGGCTCTTACTCTATTATATAATAATGTAGACACTGTTATTTTAGGTTTTCAAGTGTGTGATAATGACATTATTTTCATTGTTTACAATGGTTGTAATAATGATTAGGTACAGTTGGACATTATATAAAACGTTAATAATAACATTCATATGTGCAATAAAGGAATTTCATTCTAATTCAATAATTTATCCAATGTTAAAAAAAAACTAATACTTTGCCCTCATTACTTTCGAGTAAGAGTTCATATTAGTGTGATCAAAGTCCATTATTTGTGTCATCTTGGTATTATAACGCCTAATTGTAGTAGTTTTGGAGTTTGGGTAGTGGAATTCTTCAATGGGAAATTGGGAACTAGCAAATTCCTCGAGTTTGGGCGAGCGTGTCGTAAGACTAGGCTCGTTGTAAGTCTAAACTTGACGCCGCGATGATAACGTGCAAAGCTGTTAGGCTCGGCTTGCCTAGCGTAGACGCACCTCAATAAATTATACTTATAATTTATAATTATTAAAAAAATTACCCAGCTTTCTAATTAAATTTATTTCCTAGTGTGACAGCCCTACAAGAATAGGCTAATATAATAGACGTTTGTAGGGAGCTGTTGCTCTGTATAATATAATCCTCTGTGATGTCGTTCTTCATTGGCGGGTCCCACCCACTTAGTGAAGTGCCAAGCACAACGAACAACCAGACTATCAATAATCAGTTTAGAAATAAAACAAATCGATCATTAGAAGTTAAGATTTAGTTAACTATATAATTTGTTGTAAAAATTTTCGTTATTTGCGCACTATAATATAATATATTATATATCTATCACGCAGTTATCCGTAAAAAAACCACTACATACCCTAATAGTTTTATTAGTTTTTAATTGTCACAAATTGATTATTGCCGGTCCAAAAAATCATTATGCTGAATAATAATATAATTAATTCAATAGAAAAAGATATGTTAGTTTTGTGTAATCCGTACAGCATAACCATGCAACTATCGATTCCAAGTTCTATGAGAATAATAATTGATAATCGAACCGATTCATTAACGATTATACACTACCCATCCCTACTGTAAGTTGTCAACATTTTTGACAGGTGTATGCATTTTTGCGTGTGTGTGTCTATGCCCACGGTAGCTTAGTGCTAGTGGGCGAACGAATATCTGCCCTGAGATTTATGTGTACGTGATTTGGTTGTGTGCGAAATATTTGTAAAAATATGATTGCGTATGTGTAGAAATTAAAATAGTGGGGGTCAAGCGGCGACACTGGTCCTAGTACAAAATTGGAGCGAGGGCCTTTCCAACCTTATTTATCTATTCCGTGGTTATTCTGGTCCGTCGTCCAAGAGACAACAGTGACAGAGTTTCTTAAATAACTGTTATAATATATGCTACTAATGTGCTTAAGAGATAGTCCATACAATAATGGGCTTATAACTGCAACAAAAATGTATGTTTGGTAAATTGTAACCATAGAAAATCATGGTTTCAGAGAGTTGGTCAAGGGACATAACCAGCGTTGCCAGATATTTTTCGAGGCAAAGCGGGATTTTGTAACCGCTTGAGTAAAAAAAGCGGGATTCTATCGCCGAAAGCGGGACATACTAAAAAAAACGGCCAAGTGCGAGTCGGACTCGCGCACCGAGGGTTCCTTAGCAACTTGTAGGTATGTAAATAGTTCATTCATCACGGGAATCGATTCTTGAAGATTTTTCCTCTTTTTAACCGACTTCAAAAAAGGAGGAGGTTCTCAATTCGGTTGTATGTTTTTTTTTTTTTTTATGTTTGTTACCTAATAACTCAGTCATTTATTAACCGATTTGGAAAATTCTTTTTTATTTGAAAGGGTACACTTCCCGTTTGGTCCCATTGTCATCAGATCAGGATTTGATTACTTCTTAGTGTTCTTTGAAGTCGGTTTAAGTTTTTTGTAAAACAGTCCAATTAAGTATTTCAATTAGGTATGTTGTAATATAATAGCATTTTATTGCGATATAACAACACAGCTTTTCGGGATTTCTTCCTTTACTTACATGTAATTACTTCTGCAAAATTTTATGATTCTAGGTCAACGATCAAAACCTATAGGGTACTTACTTCTATAGGTTTTGATTCCCTTGCGAAATATGCGGCATATACGGCCGTATCTTTTGATTGCGTTGACTTACAAGTTTGATTTGTTTATATGTCAATGACATTTAGCGCACTTTGGCGTGCTCCTTAATCCCTTGACTGTTTGACGATCACTGCGATGTTTAAGACGCGTCACGGGAAAGCTGGTGCCATTTCTGTGCAGTGGTGTCTTTATAATTTCCCACTTTCCCACCCTAACGTCCAATGATGATTTCACCGTCGAGTATTCCTCGAAAAGCGGGACTGAGCCTGTCCCGCGCGGGACATATAATTTTGAGCTAAAAATCGGGACGTCCCGCCAAAATCGGGACGTCTGGCAACGCTGGACATAACCAAGTTTGTATTACATGTTAGCTGAAGCCTGAATTACTAAGTCTAAGTCACTTTTAACATCTAGGTAGTTGTTCCGTATATTCAAATATCGGGTCTAATTTTCAAGTAGGAATGGAGTTCATTACAAGACTTGTTGATTTTGGTCTTGGTAATCAAAATGGCTTGCAATACTTCTCAAAAATGCAATTGAATGCCCTAACCTGTTACGAAACATAATGTTTTATATTCCGCACAACACTTTACAACCTCGAGACTTGTTTTATCTCAGTTTTGACCATACCAATTACTGTCAAAATACATTTTTCAAATGAGTTACCACTTCTGTTAAGAGGACTCAATTCGTCATACTTTTCATACAAAACCCCTGTACTTATTATGGCGTTGTTAAACATTTTTCGTTAGATGTTTTGAACAAATTAGTATCTTGTGTACTATATCTAGCCTTGTATCTTGGCGTAATTTAAAAAAAGTGTGAAACAAATTCAGTCAAAGCCTCCGAAAAACAGCGTTTTTGCCTGAACTTTGGCCATATCTAATGTACCTTTAAATTGTAAAAGTAAAGAAAACATTTAGATACCAGGCTTGCAAATGTATTGGAGATTCTAAATAACTTACTTTTTTTTCACAAACTTGTAAGATTTTTTCACAAGAAGTATACTCCTGGAACAAGTTTTATGAATGCGAAATCATGAATGACGACCTAGCGAAGTGGCCGCGAGTGATCAGCGGAATTTACCGACTGATAACCGACGGCTCTGATGCTATCTCTCTTTATTCGCAGTCAAACATTACGTTGGATGAAACAACAAGCTTTTAGACTATGCTCGCGTTGAAGTTGCGCCGGCCACAGAGGGCCGCCTTATTCATAATATTGACCCTTTTCATGATTCTATGTTTAAAATTAAAAAAACAAGTTAAAATAAAATTATTTTGTTCTGTTTAAACTTGTAATTGTAAATTTTCTAATATCAACAGTGTTTCATTGTTTACCATATTTCAGAAATTATATTGCTTATCACCAGTAGTCATGTTTATTTTGTAACATTTTATAACAACCTTTCTTTGTTGAACAAAATATCCAGTTCTCTGGTACCTATACTATAATGTATAATGTGTATAAATTATGCTCTCTTTACCTATGTACCTATAATAATAGATAATATGTATGTCATTGAATTATTACGCTGTATGTATTTTATGGACCTCCAGGTCTCTTTGCTTACTTTATTGTTTTTGAAATTTATATTTGTATACATGACTGTATATGTCCTAAATAAATGAATAAATACTGCAACAAGACTATGATTTATAAAATATCCATATTTTATTCATAACAGGAAAAACTCTTTCGATGCGTAGCATTTACTTAATTATCATTTATGTTTGTGAAAGTGGAATGATTTTGCCCTTACTGGGGACTGCGGGACTGAATTATATGGTCACATTTGGTATAGGGTAGAGGCACCAATAAATTAACGTTTAAGCTTTTGGCCCATCTTTAAATTGCTATAACTCAGTCTTTTCATGACATAGGCGCTTGTTGTTTTTTTTAGTAAAATCTTAAATCCTTATTAATTGAAGGATTAAAGTAATTATATCCTACATCTTTTAAAAATTGTTAATGTAAGAAAATATGGGTTTTACCCCTATAGTTGAACACTGAGCCCTAATTATGAATGTTTTGTACCCAAAAATTGAACTAACATTTGAATAGGAGTTCGTTCATTTAATGGATTAATGAACCATAAAATGAATGAATAATATTCTGAAGTGAATATTATTCGTTCTGGTAAAGCTTTACATTAGGTGACAACTCCAAACCTTACGCCAATTTTTTTTTAAGTAGTTGGGCAGTGGCGTTACTATACCATCTGGGGCCCGTAGAAAATTCTTTCGATGGGGCCCTATCAGTAAAAATCTAAATAAAACTCAGTTTAATTTTAATAAACTTCGAGATTTTCAGCGTACTCAATTACATGTTGTATATGTCCCACTAATGGCCATAGGCCTCCTCTCTTAGGCAAGAGGGAATGGTCTGTAATCCCCAGGCTAGCCCAATGCGTATTGGAGACTTCACATCCATAGAACATAATATCTCAATGCATTCATCATCTATTTGCTAGCTTTTCGGTGAAGGAACAACATCGTGAGGAAACCGGCATACATTTACAATGAAATAAAAATAACAATTTAATTTCAATAACATATTTATTTAAAAAAATATTAAATATTATTTTTGGATTTTAAGTAGAACTTATAAAAATATACTTTTCAAATAAAATAAAATAGTCAAGTACAATGTAAAAAAATATTTTTGAACTCACGGCCTCTTGGGCCGGGGCCCTCTTGGGTCGGAGGCCCGTGGCATTTTGCCAGCCCTGCCACCCTATAGTTACGCCACTGTAGTTGGGGTCATGTCTTTTGTATATTTGAAATTGGGAAAACTAGGAAAAGTATAGGAAAAATATGAAAAATGAAAACTTCTTCTTGTATAAAGTCTAAGTTTCTGTTGAAACGTATTGGCATATTTTAGCGACTTTCGGATATCAACGGCTCCAGCACTGCGGGAAAAGCAGTCTCTTCGCCATTGCGTAACAAACTACAGACATCCATACCCGGGCACGGTATCTGCAGTTTATTACAACTGGCAGAGACTGCTCTCCCTCCGCGCCTCTGACTTTATAAAAACACTCTAGGGGTGAGACAAGTACTATACGGAGTCGGGGTTGGCAGATTCTTTTTGTAACAGTATTTATCAAAAGAAAACACAACAACAGTAGGTACACTACACTCGCGTCGCGCCATTTTACACGTATTTCATTCGATTCAGCATCAAAGAAGAAATGAGTAAGATATACCCTAAGAATTGGACGAAAATCGAAAAATAAAAAAAATTCATTTCCCAATGAAATCCTTTGATTAATATGTTTATAATAGTAAGTTACTTCACCAGAAAAAAAATTGCGTCTATACTCGTGTAAAGCTTAGCCAATATACCCAAAGGTTGAACGAATATAATGATGAATTTGGTCGATCGTTCATCTTTTGGTGCCACTACCCTACTCATAAGGGGTTCCATGAAAAAGAAAATTGGAAGACGTTTTTACATAGTAGGCTCGTCTAAGGTCCGCCTGGACTTCTATAACAAATAAAATCAATTGTTATTTTTAACTGCGACTCAAAGGAACTAATTAACTTACCCCCACAGTCATGAGACTAGGATGAAATGAGAACAATGTAACTTCATCCTTGAAACAGCAATAAATGATTATTCCCAAAATTATCAGCACACATAAGTTACTGACTACGTTCAAATAACTTGGCTTCGATGCTGTAGTGTTGGAAGCAACAAGTCGCGACGATTCAGTATTTCTATCAGATGGCGACATATCGTCGGTTTTATTATCTTCTTGTAAGTTCTCCATAAATTATTTATATACTAAGGAGTTTTAGTTCCTAGAGTCGTGAATGTATAAATGTTTGAGCAGCAGAACTATTTACTGTACTGTGTATGTGTATTTCAACAAAATTGCGCACGAAATATTCTTTTCAGTAGGTACCATGTAGAGGTACCGACACCGACCTACCTAAAGTACAGCGTTGCCAGAGTGACTTCACGATAGGATACGCACAGAACCTAAAAATAGTACGTAACTTAACTTTTGAGTACGCAGTCAATAAAAAAAATATTCAAGTTATTGCTCAGATAAAGTATGTTTATTAATTGCATTTTGTAAGTAACGTTTGTGCACCGAAACCGAAGGAACCACGAAAGAGCAAAACCAAACCAATGAAACCACAAACAGTAACAAAGAATGATGAAGGAACATGGAATTAAAAAAAAACAAAAGAGCATGCTTTAAAAAGCCCTGCACTAAAAAGTGTTAAATATTAATAAAATTGAACCTAAGTATATTCTCTGTCTATCCCGTAAGGGCCTAAATGTAAGCAATTTTTATGATTAAGTCTAATATTTGAATGAAAAAGCGTGGGGCGCTTTTCATTTTGTAATTTACGATATTTCTTCATAATAATGATAAGAAATTCTATTGGGTTTCAAGGAAAAGCGTCCCACGATTTTTATTCAAATATTAAACTTAATTACAAAAAACTGCTTACATTTAGGCAGCAACAAGCCCAAACACGGTTTAGAAACGTTGCTCCGCTATGGGGTTTCAGTACCTACCCTCTGACTCCATCATCATACCCTGAAAACCATAAATGATCAAAGTGCATCTTACGACAATTCCAACAAGCCCAAACACGGCTAAGAAACATTGCTCAGTTATGGAGTCCCAGTGCCTATCCTCCTTATCCATCATCAGACCCTGAAAACCATATGTAGTCAAACTGCATTTCAAGACGATTCCAACAAGTCCAAACACGCCTAACATACGTTATTCCGTTATGGAGTTCCAGTGCCTACCTTATGAATCCATCATCAGATCAGCTCGATGGTCCCAAATTATTGTATTGTGATCGGTACTTGATAAGTTTGCAAAATTTCAGTTTAATCTGACATTTGGAAGTCAATGAATATTAAGTTTGAAGATTCCATTACATACATACAAGTTAAGCTAATAAAAGCGTGTTTTAAAAAGAAACACACCGGGGTAGCTAGTACTCAACTTATGCTGAAACTTGGTTGACAGAAATTAAAACTATTGAACTTTATTATTTTGTTTTTTTTTTTTATGCCTTGTCAGTAAAATAGTACGCAAACTGACGAGAGAGTACCTGAGAACGCTACCTAACGAAATAGTACGCAATGCGTACTAGTGCATACCCTAATGGCAACGCTGCTAAAGTACGCCATAGACCCTACGGTCTACCTGTGCAGGTTACCTGTGCAGGTTTACCTGCGCAGGTCGATAGCGTGTATGGGGACCAGTGTCTCCATATACACGGTAATTACCGTAGAAACACCGTAATCTGGTCTTAATCTACCGTCAAGGTAATAAGGTATTACCGTGTCATATGTCACCGTATTTAAAAAATTACGTTATTAATGTTTCATCACTATACTGCGTAAAACGAATCTCTGTGAACTTAACATATGTATTTTGTAATGGCAACACTGCTCTTGGTTACCGGGAATCCCGGGTTATTAAAACTTCTATCTCCACTCACCCATAGATAAAAACTACCAAACCTCGGCAATCTATTCGACGTCCTTATTTAAACATACAGGAACAGTGTTACCAACTTAACTCTTTTAGAGCTTTTAGCTCAATTTCAACATTGTCAGCTCTAAAACATAGTATATAGCTCTCTTTTTATTGAATATTAGCCCATTTTTTAGGTTTATATGATATACCAGCTGCCCGGCGCAACTTCGTTCGCGTAGTGCTACCCTACCCTAACCTATCTAAACCATCCAGGGACCATTCTACTGTACGTGTGTTTGTCACTGAACTCCTAAACGGCTGGACCGATTTGAATGATTTTTTTGTATGCGTTTGGGTGGCGCCCTGGATGGTTTACATTCACAAATCAGCCCGGCAGAAGACGCTGCAATCGGTATCTAGGTTATATTATTGTTTGTATCCTTTAAAAAATTACACGGTAATTTACACGGTACAATATAAGCTGATCCACCGTAATTTTGCCTAAAAACACGGTATTTTTACCCTTGCAACACGGTAAATGCCGATTTACATATGGAGACACTGATGGGGACAGTCCGGTCACCGTACGGTGTCAATCGAAAGAATTGTTTTTCGATACTATACCGGTTACCTGCGCCGGTTAAAAAAGCTGCACAGGTCTATTGCCACTCACGCTCAGGTCTACCTGCGCAGGTAGACCTCTATGGTACACCGGAGCGTCTGTGGGCGCCATAAAGTAGTCAGCAAGGTCTAATAGCACGCCTGGCAATGTTCGAATCAAAATAACCCACTGTATCGAATGACAGTGCAAAATTCTTAAGCACTTATTACACCTTCCTATTTTTAGGATCCTAACTAGGAAATAGGAACGTGTAATCGCAGAAAGAACGGTTAGTGTCCTAAGTAGTGAGATAGGAAGGTCCCAACCGCTCTACCACAGATTACTAAATAGTTACTACGTAAGCTCTACTTCCTTAAACAGGAAAGTGTAATCGCGTCGCTCCGATTTAGGACGTTTAGGGATGAACATTGTTCTTCAAAACATCGATGTTTTGAAATAATTATAATAATATAAGGCTTCTAAAGTCTTGGCGTATATTTTGAGGGATGAATGTATAGGTCATTAGTAATCAAAAAACAATAATAGAAAAATAATCCGTACATTGAAAGTACTACATTATTTATAAATTAATACTTGGTACTTACTTACATAAAGTTAAATTTTGTTTTATTTTAACATAAAGGAGCTCATTTGTATTCATTAAAATTTTAATTTGTGTGATCAGTTTGAGAGAATAAAAAACTAACAAATGGATAATTAAGCATCCCTACGAGTCGTCCGTCCCGATTTAAGTATAGTTGCTATACTCTTTGCCGCGTCCTAGTTAGAAAGCAAGATAGTGTAGTGTAATTTTAGATTCCATAATTTTTGGACATGTCTCCTTATCTCCTTATTTATTTTTCAATTCAATGAAAATCTCCTGGATTATCACGAGCTGGAGCCACGTGTGCAACATTTTATATTTTTCTAAGAATAACACCAAATTGACGTTATTGACGTAAAATAAATCAATCAATGCTCTCAAAGCATAATAAACTTGCGTGTTGTTTTTATTTTTATAAATACGTGTATGTTGAACATAAATTGATGTTTTATCCAATAAAGATCCATGTGAAATTGAAGTGAAATGAAATTAATTACGTTTATCGTGATTTTTCAAGTTGTCTCTAAAAATCCGTGAAAAGTTTTATTACAATGGCCACCATTTTACTAAAACATGTATTTTATGGGCAATGACAGGTACAGAGCGTACAATGTGAAAGTGATTTATTGTGACGAACTTATCATTCGACACTGGCAAAAACAAGTCGTAATAAACAGGATTTGTTTGCCAAACATAAAACTAAGAAGAAAAATTTAAAATTCCTACTATCCTAAAGAAAGCAAAAAGGGTATTTTTTAACTCCTCCTTCTTTTTTTCAAAAATTACGAATAAAACTACTTTGTGCACGTTTTAGTTATTTCGTGTTATATTTCGTGATATTTAAATCGTTTTGAGTATGAGAGTTTGCGTATTTTGTAAAACTCACTATCAAAACTGCAGCGGGATAACCTTTCACAAGTAAGTGAATTTCATAGCTTTAAATTTTGTTTAATTGCTTGTCTAAAGCTGTTATTACTATTTTGTTTTGAATAGTAAATGTTTTTATTAATATTTAGGTAAAATAGGAGCTCCATTTTCAATAAATATATAATGTAAACAAAGTTGGGTAATAAAAAATAAATATTGGGTCGATACTTTTCTTCCGAAATTTAAAGTGTCTTACTAAATTAGTGTAGTCAACCATCAGACTTGATAATCTAAAAATTGGTTTAGTTTTTTAATTTTTATTTAATTTAATTTTAATTTCATTTCATTTCATTTCATTTCATTTCATTTCATTTCATTTCATTTCAATTCATTCCAATTCATTTCAATTCATTTCAATTTAATTCTATTCAATTAATTTCAATTTATATCTAAAATGAGTTTTAATTAAATGTTTTTTGTTACGATTAAGGCAGTACGCCTTGAAGAAAATAAGTTATGGAGGTGCAAGGTGGATGACACCTCCATTGAAAAGGGAAGATCTTCCGCCAGGCTGTGTCATCGTGCCTGGGGACCGCGGTCCAACTGTACTTGTCGGACAGTTGTATATATGCAGATCGCCGAGAAATCTTTGCAAGCGCGATGCAGGATGTAGTGGGCTTGTATGCGCGATGTATGCACGATGCAGGATAATGTGTCGGCACGCCTTCTATCTATCGGCGTGTGAACTTCGTTATGTAGTGGTTCGCTACAAAGTAATGCGGAAAATTAGGAATATGAAAAAATAAGAAATTGGATTTTTTAGAATGTGGAAAAATAGGAATATGGAAAATATGTAAGTCGGAAAATAGCCCTGACACCTTTAAAAGACACTATTAATTTTCTTAAAGTTGGCTATTCACCACGTCTATAATAAGCATATAGATGTATATGTTGTTGGAACTATTTAGTTTATATTGAACCTTCTTCATATTTATATTATTGATAGGCCACTTATTGTTTATACCTTTGTTCCCTTTCACTTATATTTTAAATATTGTAAAATAATCGCATTATATAATTTTATCAAGACAGATCATATTTTATTTAGAATTCAGATAATTCCACATTAAAGTTATCAAGATCCTTTTGGTTATGGGCCCAGAGCTCTAAAAATCTAAATTTCTTTTGTAATAGTATGTTTCAGTGACTTCAGATTGTCTGTACTTCGAACATAAAAATGGAAGGCGATTCTTGTACTAAACCTATTTCTGATACAAATGCAAGTAATCCTAGTGTAGCATCCTATGTTTCAACTACACATACAGTAAGTACTCCATCTTTTAACAAACTAGAAGGACGTTCGAACTACGTGACATGGGCATTTTCAATGGAGATGATGCTAATTGATTGTGGACTATGGGATTGCGTGGAGCATCCACCTCAAGAGAATAGCTCACAAGAAATGCTACGCTGTGATGATAGAGCTCGCTCTAAAATTGGCTTATGTTGTCACGAAAAAGTATTCTCCAAAATAATGGGAGCTAAATCTGCATTTGAAGCTTGGAATAATTTAAAAAAGGCATACGCAGACAGCGGACTTATTAGAAAGCTCACGTTAATGAAAAAATTAATGAACTATCGATACATTGATAACATGGAAATATACGTAAATGAGATTATGTCAACGCATCAACAATTACAGCAGATTAATCACAAAGTAGATGATTCTTTTCTTGCAATTATACTGTTATGTGGTCTACCAGAGCAATTTAAGCCACTGGTCATGGCATTGGAACATTCCTGCTCAGAACTAACTTCAGATAATGTTATTGCTGCACTTCTAAAAGAAGACAGCCGTGGTCTAGTTACCTGCAGTGACACGCGTGAAGATAGTGCTTTAGTTATAGGCTGTAATAAGTTAAATAGAGACACTAAGATATTTTGTAATTACTGTCGTAAGTCAGGGCATATAAAAGCAAATTGCAGAATTCTCAAAGCCAAATCCGAACAGCAAAAGGCTGATATTTGCGATGTAACACTTATGGTTGATGATCTCTCAGTAAGTAATACAAATTTTGGTAATCCTGTAGTTTGTGAAACCTTTGTAAACTCTTTTGTTTGTAAACCAATTTCTTATAAGTCGCCCCCTGTAAAGAGTGATGATTGGTTTATAGATTCCGGAGCTACGAGTCATATGACTAATAGACGTGATTGGCTACATGATACTGAACCTATCACGAAAAGTATTAGAACAGCTAATGATCAAATAATTCTTTCAGATGCCATTGGTACTGTAAAACTGAACACTTCCAATATTACCGATGTTCTACATGTTCCCAAACTGTCAACAAACCTGCTTTCAGTGAACTCATTAGTAAAGAAAGGTAACGTCGTACTCTTTTCGAAATCTGGCGGAAAAATTATAGATGGCCAAACGTGTAAGGTATTCGGAAAAGTTTTATGCACAGCCTCAAACGTCAATGGTATGTACAAACTTAATTTACCTATTGCTCAGGCGAATTTAACAGAAGTTAAAGATAATTCGGCTGATTTATGGCACAAACGCCTCGGTCACCTGAACTTTAGATCTATGGAATTACTAAGATTACACTTAGCTCTTGGTGTCAAGTATTCAAAACCTGTTGGATCTATTAAAGATAACTGTATTGCTTGCGTGGAAGGTAAACTTTCAAAACAAACTTTCAAAATGTCAGATTCAAAATCGTCGAATTTACTGGAAATTGTTCACAGTGATGTTTGCGGACCTATGAGTACCCAATCTTTGGGAGGTGCTTCATATTTCGTGACTTTTACCGACGATTTTTCTAGAAAAACATTCACCTACCTGATGATACAAAAATCAGAAGTCGTTAAAAAATTTCGCGAATTTAAAAATTTGGTCGAGAACCAAACTGATAAAAAGAAAAAAATTCTGCGTTCTGACAACGGTGGTGAATATTTGAATTCGGAAATGAAAGAAATCTTGAAACAATTCGGAATACTTCACCAGACGACTGTACCTTACAATCCAGAGCAAAATGGTTTAGCTGAACGGGTCAACAGAACTTTAGTTGAGAAAGCAAGATCTATGCTCTCGGAATCTGGTTTACCTAAGACTTATTGGGGAGAAGCCATCAATACAGCAACTTACTTAAAAAATCGCTCACCGACTAAGGCTATCAGAGGGAAAACTCCTGAAGAAATCTGGACTGGAAGAAAAGTGAATCTCTCACATCTTCGTATTTTTGGATGCAGAGTATATGCACACATAGCTAAAAATCTTCGAAAGAAATTTGATACTAAGGCCAAACTGTGCATATTTGTAGGTTATTGCACCGAAACTAAGGGATACAGAGTAGTTGATCCCGAACACCCAAAAATTCTTATCAAGACGAGAGATGCTAAATTTTTTGAAAATGACTTTCTATTCAAATCAAAGTCAACTGGTCAAAATAATATGGTCGAAAAAGTTGAAACACAAATATCAGAATCCGTTCCTATTATGATTCAAGAAAATTCTGAAAATATAACAAATGAAGTAGAAGTTAACAAAATTATTTCTGAACCTGTCATTCAGGACACTAAAGTCTTCGACACTGAACCTTTAACAGGGGTAACGGAACTCAATGTACCTGAAATTGACAATACTGAAGAGGAATTTTATGACAGTGCTACGGAGATTCCAGATAATACAAATAATCAAGTTCTTCAACCTGTAAGAAGATATCCATTGAGAAATAGAATCCCAAAAAAATGGTCAGACGATATCGTTTTATACAAAGCTGTAGAAGATGATATCCCTTCAACTTTTAAGGAAGCCATTTATTCTGATGATAAAAATAAATGGCAAGAAGCTCTTCTAAGTGAATATGATTCACTTGTAAACAACAAAACATGGATCCTTGTAGATAGACCTAAAGATAGAAAAGTAATTCGATGTAAATGGGTATTCAAGATAAAGAAGAATGAAAAGGGAGAAAACATACGCTATAAGGCGCGATTAGTAGCCAAGGGTTTTACACAAACTTATGGCATAGATTATGACGAAACATTCGCACCTGTTGCACGTCTTTCAACAGTTAGATTACTTCTTGCTTTCGCAGCACAATGGAATATTACAATGGATCAAATGGATGTTGAAACTGCCTTTCTCAACGGTGATCTAAATGAAGAAATATTTATGGAGCAGCCTGAGGGTTTCATCAAAGAATGCAACAAGGGGAAGGTATGTAAGTTAAAGAAAGCACTTTATGGCCTGAAACAAGCGCCTAGACAGTGGAACCTCAAACTTAACGACGCAATGATGCAACTTGGAATGAAAAGGTCTGAGCATGATCATTGCCTATATTATAAAGTTGAACAAACTTACATTTTAATTGTTGCAATATTTGTTGATGATTTCTGCATTCTCAGCAACAATGCTGACATGAAAGAAAACTTTAAAAATAATATTAAACAATTCTTTAAGGTCAAAGATTTAGGAAACATAAAACATTTCTTAGGAATGAGGATCATTAAAGAGGAAAATAGGATAACCGTTGATCAAGAAGAATATATCAAAAAGGTTCTTGAAAATTTTGCTATGACTGATGCCAAATGTGCTACAACGCCTGCGGATCCTAATTTGAATTTAGTGAATCCTTCAAATGAGGAAAAAGAGGAGGCTCAAAATTTGCCTTATCAAAGACTGATAGGATCTCTGATGTACCTGTCAGTAGGCACTAGGCCAGACATTACACATGCTGTAAGTGTGTTAAGTCAGTTTAACAGCAACTTTGGGACAGTTCACTGGAATGCAGCAAAAAGAGTTCTTCGATATTTAAAAGGGACAATGCATCTTAAACTTGAATTCCAGAAGAAAGATATGTTTGCACTTACGGGATATACTGATGCAGATTATGGTGCATGTCTTAATGACCGGAGATCTTACACTGGATATGTATTTTATTTGAATGGACCTATTTCTTGGGAATCTCGTAAACAACGAACGGTCGCCTTATCAACAACTGAAGCTGAATATAACATATATCTCAAAAACATATTAAAGGAAGTGTTTGGTTTGGACAATGGTGTCTGTATTTACAGTGATAATCAGGGAGCTCAAATGCTAACTAAAAATAACATTCATCACTCACGAACTAAGCATATTGATGTTAGACATCATTTTATAAGGGATACTGTTGCTACCGGTATTATCACTATACAATATATTTGCACAAATGAAATGAAGGCAGATATCTTAACTAAGTTTCTGTCGAAACAAAGACATCAGTGTTTAACAAATGGATTAGGTTTAGTTTAAAATTTATGATGGCCTATTTATTACCTATTCAGAAGTAGGGGAAGTGTTGGAACTATTTAGTTTATATTGAACCTTCTTCATATTTATATTATTGATAGGCCACTTATTGTTTATACCTTTGTTCGCTTTCACTTATATTTTAAATATTGTAAAATAATCGCATTATATAATTTTATCAAGACAGATCATATTTTATTTAGAATTCAGATAATTCCACATTAAAGTTATCAAGATCCTTTTTATGTTACCGGCCAAACCCGATTTTAGGCTAAACTAGTCTGGCCTAGGCCCAACTAGTTCTTCCTATACACGATAGGATAAACCAGTATATACTAGGCGAAACTGGTACATCCTAAGCCTGGTAGGAGAATCTAGTTTAGCCTAGGCTGAACTAGTTTATCCTACCACACTTTAGGATAAATTGGTATGGCCTAGTCTGAACTCGTAGTCGACAATGATTGAGCGAGAATACTGATTCCAGAAGTAGACAAAGGAAGATCACCTCATCTCAGAAACATAATCGGAGTTATTATTCAGAGAAATAATAAGGGCTTTTACATAGTTAGCTCCAAACATGGCGTTCTGCAGAAATTATATTGCAGGTATTCTTTCTCTTACCCACCTACTTATTTTTTTTAATTCTATTGAGTCTCTTTGCTAGTGTTTATTTAGATATTTATGTTAGGTATTTGTCGATCTTTCTGTACAACAAACAAATGCAATTGCAAGAAAAAATGGTGCTCTGTACTTCTGAGTGCCATCAGAGTACACCTTGCAAAAATAAGTAAAATTATCCCTGGCAAATTCAATGAATAAATGAATCATGATTATTCTTTAAATTTTAATTATTTTACTTACAAGTTTTCTTTACTTATTTTCCCTACACGTATTGAATAGGTGATAGGTACCAATTTATCCTGAAGTGTGGTAGGATAAACTAGTTCAGCCTAGGCTAAACTAGATTCTCCTACCGGGCTTAGGATGTACCAGTTTGGCCTAGTCTATACCGGTTTATCCTATCGTGTATAGGAAGAACTAGTTTAGCCCAGGCCAAACTAGTTTAGCCTAAAATCGGGTTTGGCCGGTAACATATACACGGCTTTTATTACCTCATACACAGGCGGCAAAGCATTGGTAAAAGTTAAAAGGGACTTTTTGGCGGGAACTTGCAGAGTGACACAGCGTTTTCATTTTTATTTTCATAAATTCGTGTATTTTGAGTTTTATTGCATATTATCGGTGGTATTTTATCCAATAAAGATCAATCCATGTGCACCAGTGAAGTGAAATGAAATGAATCATGTGTATCGTGCCTTTTCAAGTTGTCTCAAGTCCGTGAAAAGTTTTAGTACAACCACCATTGTACTAAAACATGACTTTTATGGACGGTGACTGACTGAGGACTATTGTGAAACTGATTTATTGTGACTAGAACTTATAATATAACTGGAAAATGGCAAAATACACAAGCCGTGTGACGCCAACAAATAATAAAAAAAAAAGTTAAGAGTGTTCTGTGTTGGCTGCACTGGTGCCACTGGTAGTTATTTTTTAGAAACGGTAACACTGATCGATTTTGTGTCTGAAAAATTTGCTTGCTTCCTATTGTTTCAGCGAGTTTGTAAAATTTGTTTACAGTAAATGGTTATTTTAAATACCCATCAGGGTTAGCATTATCAGTCTTAAAAGGAGGTTATTTTGCTGAAGGACAACGTAAGAATATTTGCTGAAAATTATTTAGCATTAAAATGGCGTCTCTCGTAACGATGTGAATCTTTTGTTGATTTTAGATGCCGAATATAAAGCTGCAATCGTCTGATACGGAAGTCTTCGTCGTGGATGTTGATATTGCAAAATGCTCGGTTACCATAAAAACCATGTTGGAAGATTTAGGTATGGAAGATGACGAGGAGGAAGTAGTCCCATTGCCGAATGTTAACTCGGCAATTTTAAAAAAGGTTATCCAGTGGGCAACATATCACAAAGATGATCCACCATTACCAGAAGACGATGAAAACAAAGAGAAA
This sequence comes from Polyploca ridens, assembly GCA_951394255.1. Lineage (NCBI taxonomy): Eukaryota > Metazoa > Arthropoda > Insecta > Lepidoptera > Drepanidae > Polyploca > Polyploca ridens. The sequence goes on from OX596249.1 coordinate 7,432,766, forward strand.
AGAACTGATGACATTTCTTCATGGGATGCTGATTTCTTGAAAGTAGATCAAGGAACACTCTTTGAACTTATTTTAGCTGCTAACTACTTGGACATCAAAGGGTTATTGGATGTCACTTGTAAAACAGTAGCCAATATGATTAAGGGTAAGACGCCAGAAGAGATCCGCAAAACATTCAATATCAAGAATGATTTCACTGCTGCTGAAGAGGATCAAGTTCGCAAAGAGAATGAATGGTGTGAAGAGAAATAAGCCTATAACATCATTTATTGTTTGACATAAATTAGATTTAATTTTTACAAAAAATAACTTGTTCAGTGCATAATCAAAATGTTTCCTTTTATTTCTATGAATTGTAACTAACTTTATCAAAATTTATTGCCAGCTTGAGTTTTTGTCACAGTATTATTTCGGAATGTTTAATTTTCTTTTGTTGTAATGCTTATGGCCGTAATAATTATATGCATTATATAATTTGTACATACAAATTTTGTTTGATTTGTAAAGTAGTTAACATTTTATTGTTTCCCATAATTTCACTTCACCTAAAAGTGTTTACTTATAAATAGGTATCACACTTTGTAATATTTGATGTACAAATTTTAAGCATGACCACCTTAAGGTTATATTTTGTGTGCAGTGAACATCGGCTACATATGACTACCTTGGTTCTCATCAATATATGCGGACAGAGTGTTGACATAAAGTAGTCTAAATAAATGGTTTTAGATAAAGATTTTTGTCTCAATATTTGGGGCAAGCTATCATTTCTGCTTGCAAGCAAAAAGATTTTAAATCTGATCATGCTTGAAGTTTTTCAGTGGTAGACAGCAGTTTTAACAATCTGCTCAATTATTGTTAAATTTTAATTCTAATTAGTAGTAGGTATAATAAATATAAAATCTATACTAATATTATAAAGAGGAAAGATTTGATTGTTTGTTTGCATTGAATAAGCTCCGAATCTACTGAACTGATTTGATTTGATTTCTTTCACTGTTGGGAAGCTACACTATTCGCGGTTGACATAGGCTACTTTTTATGACGGGAACGCGGGTGAAACCGCGCGAGACAGCGAGACCTCATATTATAAAACGCTTAATTAGGTGTTTAATTCAAATATTTAATTTAAACTCCTGAAGTGAGCATTTGCTACTATTTATATATTTGCTTTCCTTCAAGGAAATTTCTTGTACTAATGTATTTTACATAGGTACGTAGTTTATAGTAAATAATAAACACTACATTATGGACCCTGTTGGGCACTGCAAAGCGAAGTACTTAATAAATTCTTATACACTAGGTACTAGTTTCACCTTTAATTTCCAAGGGACATTGCTTTCCTGAGACAAAAGGTATCCCATATATTACTCCAGATTATAACAAACTCACTCGCTCTCACTCACTCACTAATCTTTCTGATGATAAATTTGCAGATAGATTAGGTAATTGTGCGTTGAAGTATAACAAACTCACTCGCAGTTATTTATATTTGTAGAATATGTTTCAAGTAAAGTGCTTGTCATGATGGGTAATCAAATCATGTAGAGTAACAACAGGTAATATTATAAACTAAAAGTAGTGACCATTGGCAGAAAGCTACCAAGCAGGAAGCAGGCAGTCAGTCCACCCGATGGTAAGTGAAGTGGCTACTGTCGCCTATGGACCACAAATTATAAAGTAATATGCCTATGGACATTATCAATCAATACCAGGAGTATAGGCTAACAATACGACCGAGCTGTTACCAGTGGCTCGATTCTCGTAACAATACTTCAACGCTGCCGTAGCGACATCAACGATTAAACTATGTCTTTTGCTAGGTATTATAATGTAAAATGAACGATTGAAAAACGACCATAAAGACAAATTATTGAGGCATAAGTTTGAATGTTTTTTACACAATATATTTCACGAAACACAATTTAAATATTTGATGTCACTACGGCATCGTTGAAGTTTTGTTACGAGAATCGAGCCTTGCTAGTTATAAAAAGTACTCTGTGATCGAGCCACAGTACCGGGTCTAGAGTAGAGCAACAGGAGCGGTCGCTCTAGGCGCCAAAATACCAAAAAAAAATCGAATGAATAATAAAATTTTGATGGCGCCTTTTGAGTAACGCGGGTACCCTGTGACGCGGGCGTGGCTGCGCGGCTGCCCGGGGCGGTAAATGCGTCGATCAAAGGGCACCAACAGACAATCTCGCTCTGTGCTGATCTGATCTATGGCTAGGGCCGCCCGGCCCTCTATGTTACATTTCCTCACGATGTTTACCTTCGAAAGCTCACTCAAGCTCATTGCTTCGATTTTCAAGGATTCGAACACACGACCTTCGTCACGACAACCGAAATCACTACCAGATATATTTTTTATCTGAAATACCTATCAAAATAGATTTGAAATCCTTCGAAAAGTACACCCCTTAATTAAGATATTTTTACTATAACTAAGTAGGGTCATGTATCGTACCTATGGACGCTTTTACCTTTGGACGTTCATCATAATAAAAAAACTGACAGCATTAAAAATATAACATCGTACCATTTGGGTAGCGTTTTTATTAGTATGTAACACCAGTGAGTGGCGTGACCCAGCCGGTGTTGTTTGAAGCGTGAGGTAGTTTTGAAAATTTTTGTGTTAAAAAGTAAGTTTTACATGATTTTTCTGATTACTTTTACTTGAATAATGCATGCTTATATTTTACAAATTAATATCAGTAACTTATCTATAGCTAGTTCTATTTACAATTCAACAAGTAAAGAAAAGAGTTTCTAACCTAAAAATCAATTTATTTAAGTTTTTTTTCAAAGTTGTATTGTTTGTACCTTGGGACAGGGCTTCGTTTGTACCTGTGGACGTGTCCACAGGTACTAAAACTATTCGAAGCAGTTCTGCACCAAATTTAATAACTTTCACACCGAATTACGCAGTAAAATAGGTATTTTCTGAAGAAGAAGAAAAGCTTTTGTTTGAATATTTAGTAGGCCTAATTAATTAAAAAGCTCCTACATGAATACTAAAGATTACACTGGTCAACAAAAAAAATAAGTTTGTTTGTTTCTTGTGATTTTTTTTCTGTTTCTATCGCAAATTGGCGCGTATTTTTTAAATACGTCAACGATTTTTCCATAACAGCTTTTGTTTTTGAGTTACAGCTAACTACCTTTATTTACTATTTTTACTTAGGTTTGCGTTTTTTATTGGACACTGAAATATATTTTGTTGTTGTTTTTAATATGGCTTCTTGGATTGGATGATCTATGGATTATGTTGTGTGCTTAATCCCGATTATTTTTGCTATATTTGTGGTGAATATGTACTTGAAAAATATCGAAAACCTATATCGGACTATGTAAAAAATAACATATCATCAAAATAAATTTGTGTAATGAGGATATGCCATGGACTCCGCATATTGTATGCCAGAAATGTTTGGTATGTCTACGGTTATAGTCCAGTAGAAAAAGAGATGCAGTAATGTTCATAACACCCATGGCGGGAACCTCGAAACCATCATGACGATTGCTACTTCTGCGTTGTGAAAATAAACGGAATGAACCGTGGTAATCGAAATAAGTGGTCTAACTTATCTTCTGCTCAACGACCTCAGTTAAAATCATGAGAAGTACAACCCAGCACATATATTTCTTCTGATGATTCAAATCCCTGTGAACACACGTTTCACAAAAGTTTCCAGGATTAAGTCCTACAGAAAATTTAAAAGCTGGTATTTTTAATGAGCCACACATTAGGCAACTCGTGAAAGATCTTAATTTTGTCAAATCAATGATTGAAGTCGAATACAAAGCTTGGAATTAATTTGTTTTGGTTATGAGTAATTTCCTAGGTAAAAAGAAATCTGACGACCACGTCGAGCTTGTTGAGTCCATGCTATCGAACTTGCAAGAGCTAGGGTGCAACATAAGCATAAAGATCCACTTCCTGCACTCGCATTTAGACCATTTCCCACAAAATCTGGGTGATTATAGTGAGGAGCAGGGTGAAAGATTCGATCAGGATCTTCGGACAATGGAGGAGCGTTATCAGGGGCGGTGGGACTCACATATGATGGCAGACTACTGCTGGAATTTGCAACGAGATATACCTAAAGTCGTTCATTCAAGGAAATTTTATAAAAGATCAATTGATAGTGTTCAGTAGAAATTTTGTTAACATAATGTATTAATTTTCTGTATATTTTGTCAAAATAACAAAACTGTATATTTCAAAAAGTATAGCTGTTAGTAATCTCCCAGTATTTTTTTCATAGTCTGGGCCATAGAAATACCCAATAACAGAAAAAAAAAATATGGAAACAAAACTTGTGTTGACCAGTGTTATTTATGAATATATTGTTACTCGCGTGAAATTAATGAACATAAAACTCTAAGTTTTATGTTCATTAATTTCATGCGTTACCTTAATAATAAGAGTTTACTTAAGATTATTACAAGACTGATTTCATAATAAAATGTTATGTTTTATTTTGTCCTAAGGTACAAACAAGGTTGTCCAAAGGTAGAAACGTGTAACGTACCATTGGACAAAACAGCCCACTTAAATGTTTGTTTCTTAAATCAAAAACTGGCAACAGTCGAGCTACCACAAAAAATACAGTAATTCTAGACCATATAACGTATAACATAAAAGCTTTGCCATATAGATACCTTGATTATACACTGCGTGAAGTGGCTAGGAAGTTCAGGTATTCTGAAATGTCCATAGGTACAATACATGACCCTACCTACCTCCCACCATGAACACAATTTTTCAAATATTTCTGTTTTTTTTTTGTATCGGCAATCTAAGCAGTACTGCTACCCACCATCCACCACACCGCAACCCTAACGGGGGGTTAGGGTTTCCAGATTATGAAAATTTCATATAAAATGAAAGGGCGTGACTGATCCGACATTAATTGTTGTACTATACCAACGAAATAATAAAACTATTATTATTTCGATGTACTATACGGTCTCATCTCATTTAACATTCAATGCGACTGAATTTCTTAGAAGACACAAGACTTACTTATCTTTGAATTTTGGGTCACGTTGTAGAACTCGGGGATAACTAACAGCGAAAGATTTTTTTAGAATCTGACTGGGCAGGTATTCCAGTAGTCAAATTGGTTGGAGTTTGTCGTGCCATCAGAATTGTTAAAAATAAGAATAATTGAAAAATAAAAAACTTCAGAATATAGGTAATAAACAGAAATCAGTGAATCATTATATTCTATAAAATATCATTTATTTTACTAACTGCAAATATGTACCTATATGTATATTTCATTTTACAATAAGTATACTTATACAAAAAAAAACTCACTGTTTGTTTTAATAAACATCCAATCACGCGTGCCGTGCGTGATACTTGCATAAGCATTGTCTATCAATGTATCAATACAATACCTACTAGGATTCATATTTTTTTATGAATATGGGGGTAATTACCTACACAGATGTTTTTGCGCAACTAGATCCAAACCGAATTCACTCCCTGAGAGGCTATGCAAAACCTCAAAGGTAATTTTTATACTATGCTACGGTATGTGTCCTCAATATTAGCATACGATTGAGGGATAAAATAATTATCAATACAAGATAATATTGGGCTATTGAACCGTCCAAGATAAGATCCGCACGAAGCTGCTCCGAAAAGAAGTCCTGAGAAAAATGCTATAGCAATCAAAGCAACAAGTGCACATTGGCATTTACTTCGAGTCAGAAATACCGCTTTACAAATACATAGGAAGTCGTACACAGATCTGAAAAAGTTACACCATAGATTAGTAGGTTGGATAATATGTACCTACCTACCTAAGTTCTGTGCCTTAAGTATAAGAATGTACTATCATGTAGCCATTGAATTGTGTAATAATTCAATGCATGTAGCCTTCAAATTCAATTCAATATCATTTATTCAAATAGATCTTCACAGGCACTTATGAAAAGTCTGACTCTAATAACGGTTCAGAAGGTTGCATTTGCTAAGAAGAGCCGGCAATAAACTCAGTAATTACTCTTTTCAAAACAAGCTTAGATTCATTACATAATATTTACATTATAATTGCACTGACAACAATTTGATTGCGTGCACCGGCGCGGCGGCAAAAACTACAAAGTAGACTGAATCGCTATTTAATAAGTAAATAGCAAACGCTGCACCAGCCAAAAGCAGCACCTGTTCACAAGTATGTTGCGTGTGGCCGCCATCGACCTCCTCGCCATATTGGAGGGAAGGGTGACGCCGCCGCAAGCAAAGGCTTTTCCAGTGAGCAAGTGAATCCCTTCAAGTAGGTACCTAAGCTCGTCGTCAGTCGACCTCGACACTCTGCCGACCAAGTCAAGGATACGTGCGGCACTCAGTCGTATTTTAGGTGTATTTCCACCGTCTCCATTAATGGGGAGGTTGGGAATTATAAGCCTTACTTGCAGCTAAAAAGCTTATAAGAGAGGTAGGGCATTAATGGGATAATTAGTTCAAGTCTGTGACTGAAAAAGTACCTTTTACGGAAGGAAGATTGTAGCCAAATAACATTACTTTATCGTGATGTCATGTTCCTGCGGTGGTAAAGTAGTTGCCTTCATGAAGAGGCACTGTGCTGCCAAGTGTGCGGGGCGGTTGTGTTGTGTAATACCAGACGACACTAACTTTGTCCTTTCCAGGCCCAGCTTTACCTATAGTACAGGGTGCGCGGCGCACGTGGGCGCAGTGTCTCAGGGGGTGCCGAGCGCCGCCGCCGCTTACGAGCGACGCATCCAAAAAGCTTGCGTGGCTCTCAAAGACCCTGCGCCCGTATTATGGGCGACGCCGGGTGGGAGTAACAAGGCGCGCAGCTCCTTTTAAATAATTTTGTCATATTTTTCCACCACAAAAACACAATCCGTCTTATTAAATGAGATTGATTAAGCCAAGTCTAGTAATAGGTACTCAATTTTTAAGATAGGGACTATCAAAAATCGGCCATGGACAGGATTATTTACAGGGGGTGCATCTGCATCTACACCAGTGGCGTAGCTTGGGTTTCAGCCACCCGGGACGGAGACAAAATTCGCCGCTACCTCATTTAGGTCTTTAAATTCAAAAGACTCTAAATATACAGTAATCCTAAAGATACTAACCTAATCGCACCGAATTTACATAGGTGCGACATAAATATGAAATAAAATCAGTGGCGGTTTTTTTTTCTCGTCTTACAGAAAGAAGCATACATTACCTATACATTTGGATATATTTCTGAGTACATCAAAGTACAATACTTTGATTTACTCAGAAATAAGTATATCCACAGTCGCTCAGCTGGTGACCTCCTTGTGTATCTCACGCACCGTTGGTCACTCGCCATCGAGAGTCAAGGTGAGGCATTGGCAGTAAGCCTAGATGTGGCGAAGGCGTTCGATCGGGTCTGGCACAGGGGTCTTCTCACGAAGTTACCAGCATACGGGCTTCCCGAGGGATTATGCAAATGGGTTGCCAGCTTTCTGTCCAGCAGATGCATAAGAGCCGTCGTCGACGGTAGCTGCTCCAATAGCATGGACATAAATGCCGGCGTCCCGCAAGGCTCTGTGCTGTCCCCAACACTATTCCTTCTGCATATCAATGATATGCTGTCTATTGACGGCATTCATTGCTATGCGGACGACAGTACAGGGGATGCTCAATACGCGGGCCGTGCAAATATCCCTCGTTCCGAGGTGGAGGAAAGCCGCGAACGGCTGGTGTCTGAAATCGAGAGTACACTAACTAGTGTCTCCGATTGGGGTCGACTAAACCTAGTCCATTTCAACCCCACCAAGACTCAAGCCTGCACGTTCACCGCTAAGAAAACCCCATGGTCTGTGGCTCCACAATTCCAGTACACTTCCTTGAACATCAGTCAAAGCATCGGGATCCTTGGCGTCGACATTTCTAGCGACGTTTTGTTCCGAAGTCACTTGGAAGACAAGGTTAAGCTGGCATCCAAAAAGCTTGGAGTGCTCAACAGAGCGAGGCAGTTCTTCACATCGGGGCAAAGGCTGCAACTTTATAAGTCGCAAGTCCGGCCTCATATGGAGTACTGTTGTCATCTGTGGGCGGGGGCACCTGGATACCAGCTGGGGCCTTTAGACTCGGTTCAGCGACGTGCCGCTAGAATTGTCGACGATCCCGAGCTCACAAAAGGTTTAGAGCCCCTGAGTCTGAGGAGAGACTTTGCCTCTTTATGTGTGTTCTACCGCTTGTACAACGGGGAGTGTTCCAAGGAATTGTTCGACTTGATGCCCACGGCTACCTTCTACCATCGCAACTCTCGCCATCGACGGGGAATCCATCCTCACACATTGAAACCAGAATTGTTTTGAACTGTGCGGGCTCAAAGGAGTTTTCTTCCGCGGACGCTCAGATTGTGGAATGAGCTCCCCGCCGTGGTTTTCCCAAGGGAGTACAGCATGGGGTTCTTCAAGAAGGGTGTGAAGAGGTTTCTTCAGGGTCGGCAACGCGCGAGTGATACCCCTGGTGTTGCAAGCGTCCATAGGCCACGGTAACCGCTTACCATCAGGCGGGCCGTATGCTTGTTTGCCACCTTAGTGGTATAAAAAAAAAAAAAAACCAAAAAAAATCTTATGCAATTTCAACCAAATAGGGTAGTGGCACCAAAAGATGACCGACCCCCAATAGATGAACGATCGACCGAAAATTAAAGAAATATGATATAATCCCTAAATTTACATGTTTGCAATATTTTTTTCCCCATAAGGCAATATATTTTCTTCCATATTCCTTAACAACATTGACAATGACAGCCCAGACGCGCTTGCGGTGAATTTTTTATGTGTTCGGTACCCGCCAAAAATCGGTTTTATATGGAAACCTTCTAACGGTAAGTCCCTTCAAATTTAAGAACATTGTCAGCGTATAGAAAGAATTAATGTCATATTAGAGCAGTTTTGGTTGGAATAAAATCTTGATATATTCTGCTTTCAATAACTTAATAAATATTATTACATTATTTACCGTTTTTTAGAGAAATTTACTGTTCAAGTAATAGATTCAATTTTGTTCACTTGATCCAATAGATGAACGGCGTTCAACTAATGGAAAAAGGTCTAATTTTTATACCCATTAAAATCTTTAAGTTAACGATTAAACATAAAAACAAAAATACTCAAATGAATTTTATTAAATTTTTGAACTTAGTTACCGAAAGTTGAACAAATTATTTTAGAGTTTTTGATTATGTTAAACCTAACTTTCCTATAGAATCACCATTAAGATCGGTGGTCGAAATTTGAACAGTTCACATTTTATTCGTTCAACCTTTGGGTATATTTGCCTCAAGTTGAACGAATAATATTCACTTAGAATATTATTCGTTCATTTTATGGTTCATTAATCCATTAAATGAACGAACTAATATGGAATCTACTCCTATTCAAATGTTAGTTCAACTTTTGGGTACAAAACGTTCATAATTAGGGCTCAGTGTTCAACTATAGGGGTAAAACCTACATTTTCATACATTTACAAATTTAAAAAAAATATTTGAAGATGTAGGATATAATTACTTTAATCCTTCAATTAATAAGGATTTAAGGTATTATTGAAAAAAACCACAAGCGCCTATGTCATGAAATGACTGAGTTATAGCTATTTAAAGATGGACAAAACCCTTAAACGTTCATTTATTGGTGCCTCTACCCTAGTTGTATTGTTGAAGCGCTAGTAGTGTGGCATGATACGTCGATTTTTATGCAGATGACACGTTGGTAGTCGCCAGTGGGGATACCTTCGAGGGGAGCAAAGAGCTCGCCGAGCTTGGGGTGGAGGACGTCGTTGCCAAAATCCATGAGTTGGGTCTAGAAATAGCGCCTCACCAGACCGAGGCGTTATGGTTCCACAAACTGCCAAGAAGCAGGGAACCACCCGACTCGTGCGTCCGAGTGGGTGAGTCGGAAGTCGGGGTGGGGCGGTACATGAAGTACCTGGGCCTCACCCTAGACAGTCGCTGGGGCTTCGAAGAGCATTTTGATCGCCTGGTCCCCCGAATCGAAAGGGTAGCGGGTGCCAGGCTCAGACTGTTGCCTAATCTCGGGGGACCGAGGGAGGATGTTCGCCGCCTCTATGCGGGGGTCATACGATCCGTAGCCCTTTACGGGGCACCCGTATGGGCAAAGAGGCTGGCCATCCGACGCTGTAGAACGAAAATCTACAGCGTCCAGCGTAGGATGGCACTATCGTACGGGGATACCGTACCGTATCCTTTGAGGCGGCAACTATTCTGGCTAGCTTTCTGCCACTGGATATTCTGGCGGACATGGATGCAAGGGTCTATGACCGAATGCGCATCGTCTGCGAGAGCAGTGGAGGCGACCGAGAAGAGGCGATCAAACGGCAGGAGCGACTTATCGCATTCACGACGTGGCGCGCAAGACTTCGCGAGGAGCGGTTTGCACGCAAACGCGTCGTCGAAGCAGTCCTGCCGGTCTTCGAGGCCTGGATGCAGCGACAAGGTGGACCACTCACCTACAGACTTACACAGATAATCATCGGGCATGGGTGCTTCTGTGATTATCTGTATAGGATCGGACGTGAGGCAACGGCGGCCTGCTTCCACTGCGGTGGGAGTGATCAGGATTTCGCATCGCACACGCTCGCGGTGTGCGATGCGTGGAAACCCGAGCGGCGGATCCTGGTCCAAGAGATCGGATGGGAGTCTCTCCCTGGCAGCAGTCGTGTTGGCGATGCTATACAGCGATACAGCGTGGAGGGCCGAGGCCTCCTTCTGTGAGACCGTAATGGTCAAGAAGGAGGCTGCCGAGCGAGATCGGGAGAGGGCCGATCCCACCCGGAGGCGTAGTGGCCGGGGCGCAAACGTATCTCGTCGCGGCCCCCCTGTAGCTCGGGCTTAGAATAATAGCTACGGTGTTCCCCTGCCTGTCGTAAAAGGCGACTAAACGGGGCCTTTGAGGTCGTGGGCAATCAGAGTGGGGGCTCTGTACGCCCAGAAGCGAACCCAAGGAGGACGATGGGTCGATATGGTCACGTCTAATCGTGCGATAGCACAGCGAGGGTGCTGGGGGAGGTGTAACACTTCCCCCGGGACGAGCATCTAAGCGCCGCGCTTGGAGGGGTAAGCAGGTACGCGTTCAACACGAGAGCCCGCCCCCTCTCAATAGCGTAGATGGCGACCATCATGGGGTTTTAGCCGGTAAAAGTCCGGCATAACCTAGCCGCTCCCCCCAGGGCGGTCGGATATCCTATGAGGATTTCCCCAAGATAATAAAAAAAAAGGCAACCTACTTATGTAGTACCTAATCTTTAATTTAAAGCTAATACTATATAATAGATACTACCTAATTAGGCTTATTTACCGTTTACCTGCAACATCTGGTATTATCACAAAGTAGCATGTCAGTGTCATCCAATAGCCTTTGAAGTTGTTGTTGAGCTAATGTAATGACGGGGCACTTTTTATGTAGTATGTAAGCAATATCACCCTCAGAATCATTATCACAGCTACACACGGGATTATCAAATGTGATCCCGGCACTTCTATGTGAGGTATCAGCTGTTTCTACATTCATATCTTGGTGGCTACCAAAATCATCATCATGTGTCCCCCTTCTACTTTTCTTGGTTTTCCTTGAATATTTGAATACATTCTGTACCTGATAATCATCGGAAGTCATAGCATGATTTCGTTGTTCTCCAATGAATTATTACAGTTCTAAATATTGACAAAATTGACGATCGTTTGACAACAAGAAAGTAAACGTCTATCATATCGAGATTAAAGAAAAAAGAACCTATACACACAGTATATACCTGTGCCTAAACAACGTTCCTAGAATACTACCTAGAAAAGAACAAATAATTACTAGGTACTTAACATAGGTACCAATTTTTTTAACCGACTTCAAAAAAGGAGGTTCTCAATTCGAATGTTTTTTTTTTTTATGTTTGTTACCTCATAACTCCGTCATTTATTAACCGATTTGGAAAATTCATTTTTTATTTGAAAGGGTACACTTCCCGTTTAAGTTTTTTGTAAAACAGTCCAGTTATAGTAGGGGAGCCCACGATGCTAAATGGGCATTTACTCGAGCGTCGTAGAGACCTATTGAGTTGCAAAGCTTAGATGATAAGAAGAAAAAAATGTTATATGATATATACCTTTTCATCGGTGGGGGAAGCGGGTATAGATTTTTAAATATGTAAAAAAAAACTGTTGCATGGACATCCTCGAGCGCGTCAGATATTGATAGCATCAATGCCCTACATATTTTTAATAACGTACGTATGTTAATCTGATCGTTTGCATGATGCGGGCGGTTGTATGTAAGGGTTGAAAAGGAAAAAAAAATAAAAAATCGAGCGCGTCAGATTTTCTAAGGGAGTGTTAAGTGCACCAAAAAAAAGCTCTCATTCACTAATCTGACGATTTCGATGGAACGCAAACTCGCGGCCATTTTCATAATGTGCAAAAAAATTCGCCATTTTGGATTACTCAAGCGCGTCAGATTAAAATATATATGGTTCATCTTTATGTTCTAAACGTACCGTCTCATAATCTGACGATTATCTAGAGGGATTCGCCTGAACTGACAAAAAAAAATTAGAAAGACGGTTCACCCTAAAGGCCATCCCTGCAACTTCCCGCTAATTCCATTCCTGGGCGCTTAAAATTGTACTTATGACATTTTTGAGCTCAAAATATAATTTATGTGATATTTTGAGCTCGCTGAGTTCAAAGAAATAATATTTCTATGCATTTGAGCTCTCCCAGCTCGAAAGTCTGATAGAAGTTTCATAGAACACTATTTTTGGAATTTTCAAACCGCAATAACTTTTGAATGGATCAAGCAATTTTCACGCGGTTGGCAGCATTCGACACAGTTTTATCATCCTCATAAGTTATTTTCTAGTTTTAATTGATCGAACCAAACATTTCGGAGTAATCCCGAAAAAACACTTTTTCGGGTTTCTTTCGTTCACGATATCTCTCGAACGAATCAACCGATTTTGACCAGCTTGGTGGCGATCGACGTGGTTTTTCAAGCTCAAAGGCGGATTAGTTTTTGAAGTTGATCGATAAAGCCGTTATAAGTTATTCCAAGAAAATCACTTTCAAAAAAAAAAAAAACTTATTTTTTTTGAGATTTTTCAAAATTTCTCGTACAAGGTATCCCCCTGTATATTAATCTGCCGCGCTTTTGTAAATCCCGAAATCCCCGCTTGGGCTCCCCTACTATTATTTATTTCACATGAAAACGTGTCAGGAATAATAGAAAAACCGGTCAAGTGTGAGTTGAACTCTCAAACGGAGAGTTATAATAATAATAATAATTTATTTTCGACACATAGATTAAGTACATAATTAAAATAGTGGTTGGAGCCTCCTTTTAAGCATGCAATGCCTGTATTAGGAGACTCCACTCTTCCATAGCAATAAAATTACAATTATTTAACTTAACTACTAACATATTATGTGTGGACGTGTTTTTATGTGGGTGTTTGTGTGCGAGTGTTTGTGTGTGAATATTTGTGTGTGTATTGGTGTGTGTGTTTGTGAGTGGGTGTATGGTTGGGTTCCGTACAATAATAATCATATTAACTAACTCAAATTGACTATGAAATCAATAGTATAGGGGCAAAAAAAAAGTTTCTTGTACGGGGACACACTTACATTTTCAATTTTATTTCATTTTTATTATTTGTTGTTATAGGGGCAATAGAAATACATAATTCTGTAAATTTTTTTGAAGAATTTGTGAAACTTTTTCTAGGTAGCCAGTAGAAAAAGAAAACACCCTGTATAAGAACTTACTCTTAGGAAATGGGGATGAATTTCTTGAACAGTAGCCAACAATCTGTTAGGTTCTCGTTACCCACAGACAGAGCTTTGAAATATCTAGCTGATCCATGCGGCTTCTCCGAGTGTAAAGTTTTATTTATACCACCTTATTTCTTCTAAAATGTATATTGTTAAGCTTGAATTAATCTATATCTGTTACGTAGGTATAATATAACGGCTAGTTACCTATTGCATCCAGGAGGATACATCATTTTGTAAAATTAAAAGGGATACATCTCTTTGTAGTCGACTTAAAATTTATATATACAGTGTTTTTCTCACAAATGGCAGTGGACGTCGCTCGAACTAGTTTTTACAAACGCACATGCATGCACGCACAACATACTTTGACAGAGGGGGTCGCCTGTGTTTGCCACCTCCATAGACTAAATACTCAAAGACCTACAACAATTATCGGGGGGCACGGCAGTGCCCCCGCCGAGTCGAGCGCGAAGCAAACACTGCCGTACCATCCTTTACTGGAACCATTTCGCCGCATTTTCAGGCCCCTATTTGAGAACCTCTGGATAAGACCCGAACGCAGAAATTTTCGTCATCTAGTAAGCTATAATCATATAATTAAAATCCAAAATTTCAAGTCTGTAGGTCATTTAGTTCCGAAGTTAAGCGAAAGCAGTTTCACATTTATGAAACTCACTCACTCACTCACTCACTTATGATCATCAAAATAGAACTAGTACTTCCCATAAACTCAGAGAGCTGAAATTTAGTACAGAGTTAGGGTTTAATGGCCACATAAAGGGAAAACTATAAAAACTAGGATAATCGAAGATCTGGAGTACCTGGTGACCCTGATTAGAAAACACAAGAGCCCAACCAAACTATTAGAGATCGACATACCGCCTTTACAAAAAATATTCAACTTGGTGGGCCGCTTCATTTTCTACAAAAAGAAGTGAAATCCCATCAAAAACATTCTGTAAAAAACTAGCCAAGTCTCGATGAAATGTTTTGTTTATCTCTAAAAAGTAATGAAATCTAGACAAAGTCGTGCCAAGTCTAAGGTTCCTTACTGCGATTTCTTTATTATTATAGTTAATGTTGTGTGACTTGGCCGTTGAAGACAAGGGTACAAAACCAGGTGTTCCATGACACCATTGCACCAATCTGTACTTGTACCCACTAACGTGTAAAGAATGTTCGACGGCCAAGTCACACAACATTAACTATAATAATAAAGAAATCGCAGTAAGGAACCTTAGACTTGGCACGACTTTGTCTAGATTTAATTACTTTTTAGAGATAAACAAGACATTTCATCGAGACTTGGCTAGTTTTTTACAGAATGTTTTTGATGGGATATTATTTACTCTGAGTTACTAATATTATAAATTCGAAAGTTTAAGTTAGTTACTACTTACTTAGCTCCGTAACGGCTTAAGAGGATTTTCTTGATATATTAGTTACTCCAAGTCCTCGAACTTAGGCCATAGAACATAACATAGGGTACCTCCGTTCCGAAACCGCGGGAGACGGCTAGTTATCAATAAATGTTCACTTTCACCTCATAAAAAACTTACAATAGAGTACTTACTTAGGTAGGTTCAATTTCGTCGTTCTATTGAAGAGGTCTTGGCAAAACAAAAACAAACATAAAAATATAATTATAATAACTTACAGATAATTAACAATATTAAATGTTATCAACAGGAACAATAATGGCAATTTCACTATAACAATAAATAACAATTTTAGTCCCCAAATGATTGGTGCATGAACTTCTTGGAATACTCGTAAACAACAAACAGAACAGCAGTAGCTGGTATTGTCCTTACGAGGGTTGGTTTAAGACCATTGTATAACGCCAGTGCACCTGAAAAAATTATAAATAGAATATAAACAACATAATTTTGTTCAATTTTATCTGCGGAAGGCTGCTATATCCAGCAACGTAAATAAGTAGTATTTTTGGTGGTCATCGTATAGAAAATAATTAATAAATTAATTTCATCCAATGACACGGTACGACGAAGACCATTGGTGGGCCGTCATTGGATGAAATTCATTAATAGTGATCATTACGCTGACCATCAAAGATATGCGGTAGCCCCGCAGGTCCGTTCAATAATTCATGTTTCTATATATTTTATCTTTAAATTAGGTTTTCTATACTGTATGTAAAAGTTAAATTATCACAAGCAGGAAATAAACCTCTGTAGAAAATAAATTCAGAAACCATTATCTCTAAGTCAGCCTTGGTATATGACCTATTATTTCACACGCTATCTGGATCTTATTAGATAAACAACGTGTCATAATAGGTATTTTATCTATTAAAATTATAATAAAATACTGGATTGAAAAGTAAGGCACAAATAAAATTAGGTACACACGGCAAAACATCAAGCTATACATTTCCAGTATACGCTGATCTTGCATTGTATAGGATTTCCGTACAATGAGAGGTCATCTTATATTGGAAATGTATAGCTTGATCTGTAGCCGTGTGTACAATGATGGCAAAATAGCTTATATAGCCACCGAGTAGATTTAGAACTAGGTACCTAAGTAACCGATCTTGTATTGGATCGTGGCATGCAAGGAGATGGATGAAGAATGCCGAATGGCACATCAGTAAGTCATTAGATAGGTACTGCATAAAATATGCGAGGTAGAAAAAGTTATATAGGTATATGTCTAGGCTGTGGGGTTTTTAACGACACTGACAAAAAGCGACAAGGCTAAGATGATATTAAAAAAAAACTATGACGACAAGACAATTTGACGCAATAGGTATTAACATGATCAACGTAGTCAATGGTCTAAGCCTTAATAACAATCGCGAGATTGCGGATTACCTACACGTATTTATCAAATGAATGTGATGTCAGTTTAGGGTAGTGGCACCAAAAGATGACCGACCCCCAATAGATGAACGATCGACCGAAAATTAAAAAAATATAATATAATCCCTAATAATATTTTTTTCCCCATAAGGCAATATTTTTTCTTCCATATTCCTTAACAACATTGACAATGACAGCCCAGACGCGCTTAGGGTGAATTTTTATGTGTTACGTTACCCGCCAAAAATCGGTTTTATATGGAAACCTTATAACGGTAAGTCCCTCCTAATTTAAGAACATTGTCAGCGTATAGAAAGAATTAATGTCATATTAGAGCAGTTTTGGTTGGAATAAAATCTTGATATATTCTGCTTTCAATAACTTAATATATGTATATTATTACATAATTTACCGTTTTTTAGAGAAATTTACTGTTCAAGTAGAGGATAAAATTCTGTTCACTTGATCCAATAGTTGAACGGCGTTCAACTAATGGAAAAAGGTCTAATTTTTATACCCATTAAAACCTATAAGTTAACGATTAAACACCAAAACAAAAATACTCAAATGAATTTTATTAAATTTATGAACTTAGTAACCAAAAGTTGAACAAATTATTTTAGAGTTTTTGATTATTTTAAACCTAACTTTCCTATAGAATCACCATTAAGATCGGTGGTCGAAATTTGAACGGTTCACATTTTATTCGTTCAACCTTTGGTTATATTTGCCTCAAGCTGAACGAATAATATTCACTTAGAATATTATTCGTTCATTAATCCATTAAATGAACGAACTACTATGGAACCTACTCCTATTCAAATGTTAGTTCAACTTTTGGGTACGAAACGTTCATAATTAGGGCTCAGTGTTTAACTATAGGGGTAAAACCTAAATTTTCTTACATTTTCAATTTTTTAAAAAATATATGAAGATGTAGGATATAATTACTTTAATCCTTCAATTAATAAGGACTTAAGGTATTACTGAAAAAAACAACAAGCGCCTATGTCAAGAAATGACCGAGTTATAGCTATTTAAAGATGGAAAAAACGCTTAAACGTTCATTTATTGGTGCCTCTACTCTAATTATAGAATTCCTAGGTACTTATAATTCTATAGAGAATCTTAATAATATTTTTTTATATATATGTAGGTACCTTCTTTCTTTACAATTTCGTATCCTACTGTTAGGAACTTCTGGCTTTTGTTTGATATCTGGACTCTTGATTTAATGACATCTGATGGGAATATTACAGTCCACAGTATTAGACCACCAACCGCACCAGCAACCATTGTTCTTACAAAGCCTATATCATCTTTGGACTGCCCTGGCTTAGCTAATAATTCTCTTGTACCTAAAAACAAATTGGTTAATAGTCAAATCAGCATCTGTTTGCATTGGTAACTTGCTTATGTTTTATTTTCTTTGTTTTTACCTTCGTATCCTCCAAAAAAGAAGAAATATCCAGGCATTTCTCGCATAATAGTTGGTACTAGGCCCCTAAAAAGCCCTTGTATACCATATTGTCTGAATATCTGTTGTGTCAACTGCAACGGCGTCACTTTAACCTGAGCCAATAACTCGTTGATTAAACTTATTGCAACAACATTTAAGAACAAACAAGATAAAACTAATGATAGGTATTATTATCAATGTGCGCAATTATACCAGATAGGTGGAAGTAAATATGGATAATATTGTTGAATGAAGGAATGGAGGAATGGGAATCTATTTAACTATAAATATTTCCACTGAAAAGTATACTGTAGACTTATATAAATAGTCAACTATTGCATCCAAGAGGATACATAACTTAAGCTTTGTAAATAAAATTATAAAGAAAGGCACACCAAGATTTAATTTTAATGTTTTGGCATAGGTTTATAATAAGACAATACAGCTATAGGATTTTAATTAGTCTTCCAAAATCATTGAGATAACATTTGATTTGCGCAGTAATTACTTATGCGTCTCAAAATAAGCTACCTAATGATAAGGCATATCAATACTGAATCTACGTCACTTCATTATGTTCATACATGTGTATTAAGATAATGTAAGAGGTAATTAAAATCGAACAACTGTACCTATCAATTTAAATACCGAAAAGAGTCATTACAGCTGTTTGGGAGCCTTGGATATTGACTTCCCTCATGGCTTGAAGTTGGCACTTGATCAGCTCCGTGGGGCACAATGTGAATGATGAGAAGAATGCAGCGAGGAAACCTGCCGATGCATTACCCAGGGCCGAGAGCTCCTCTACACTCTAAAATATGCATACTATTAATAGAACAACTGGAAAAATCTTCATTAACCCATTCATATAAATATTATGTGATCAAGGCTGATTCAGACCAAGAAATCTGTGGAATATGCCAACGTAATTTTTAACATATTTCCTTGAGTTCTAGCAACTAAACTTCTCTTCTATGTTTTCAATACCTTCATGATAAGTTTGTGTTTATAACTCAATCACAGATTGAACAGATTTATATAAATCTTAGATCATCCCTGGCATAAATCATAGGACATTATACGGGGCGAATTTTTATTTCTAGCCAGTGTGGGCAACTTCTGAACTACAGGTCTTAGAGAAAAACGCTGAAAGGAACCCCGAGCTGAATTTTGAAGAAAATTAAAATGCGATTAAAATTAAATTTTTAAAAGATATAGAATTTTTCAAAAAAAAAAAAATTTTCGAAATTCTGCTTCTTCATCACAATATGAACAAAATTAAGTCAGACAATTGCTCTTCGTTCGTAAGTCAATCTTGGTCTCAAGTTGCTAGAAGTTATCCAAAATATTATTTTATATTTTCCTTGACCATGGTTTTATGCTGCATAAAGTTTGACGAGGCAGAGTAGATCTCGCAGGGACCTCACTATGTTTAGCCATAAAGAATTGGCTCTTAGCATTCTGACAAAAAAATTGAGGTCAATTTTGATAACTTCTAGCAACTTCAGACCAAGATTGTCATACATAATTTTGTTCGTATTGTGAAGTAGAAGCAGAAAAAAATTAAAAACATTTTTTTTTTCTTTTTTTTTAATGGCATTTTTATTTTCTTCATAATTTAGCTCGGGGTTCCCTTCAGCGTTTTTCTCTAAGACCTGTAGTTCAGAAGTTGCTCTCACTGGCTAGAAAAAAAAATTCAACCTGTATACCCCAGGAAAATAATCTATCTCATGGGAATGTGAGTAAAACCATATGGTATAAGTGTTATAACTATACATTTTAATAAAATCGTAAGGAAACCAAATTAATACATTAAATCTTTTGAAAAAAGTAAATGGTATGTATTAATAATGCAGAATTCAAAACAGCTGGTTTGAATTGTGCATTATTAATACATACCACTTATTTTTTTCAAAAGATGCGTGAGTGACTCAGTTTCTTAATCTACATAAAAATAACTAGCATTTTTATGTAGATTTAAAAACTGACTGTACATATCAACACAAAGTTCAAAACCACATGATTCAGATTTTTTTTTAAATATTGATCACAGTGTCCAGTTTTTCAAAATTCTCCCTTAAGGAGTTAAAATAGGGAATCGCAGATGAAACCATGGGGTGCAAAATTAGCCATATTATGCACAGGATGGATTTATATTATGTAACACTAAAATATTGTCATATGCCATACATGCAGGTAATAAGATTATATATTACCTCTGTTCCATTAATACGGCAGACAATTTTCTGACAGTAACCATAAGCAGCAAAGAGCACTGAGTTTTCAGCAACATTGGCCATGATAGCAGGTGTGGTACCAGCATATAACCCTCTTATGATTCCATCATTCCTCAATGTTTGTTTTAAGCAATCGTACATTCCTTTATACAAATGTGGGAATGTCTGCATCTTTACTTTAACAGTATCAAGTGGTTGTCCAACGTAAACAACTGCTACACCACCTGAAGAAAGACATTTTGGTTTTATTTATCAACCATTTTTAATATACTGTATAATCTTGCAGACACATATCAGTCTTTGGGTAATTGACATCATTTCTTTTTTGTCATTTGTATACTTTAACCTGTAATAAACAGAATACAGGCCTCTCGTTTTCAAACACCTGATTTTAGAACTCCTCAAGACTATTTATTATGCAGATTAGAATTTTAAACATACCTAAAGATCCAGCAGTGAAATCTATCATGCCGCTTTTGAAATTGCCTGTTGATCCAGCGGAGTGGGACATTTTGGAATGTATAGGTTACCTTTAAAAAAAGTTCTAAGTTAGCTTTACTTACTGAAAAAAGAACTTAGGGATGCATATGTTAACCAATTTTACCGTAGAGGCTAGGTACTGTAGAGTATGATTTATAAGTTTGAATTAAGTCGTACCTATAAAATATACTAGAACTTTTTGTGTCTAATACTAATGAGCTATGAATAAAACTTCAGATCACAAACTACTAAAGGGGATACTACGTATTTCCAGATTCATAAATATTATCAGAGAAATGATAGAAAATGGTAAAAATAAAACTACTTCCAAAACCAAAGAGGATATAAGTAGTATCCAGTGCTGCAAACCCCAACATCCAAAAAAGAAGTATATTTATGCCAAAAATCCAGGAGACAGGGTCAAAAAGAAGGAGAAATAAAAAAATACCCTTTTTGATGTATTTAGTTAATAGAATTTTTCATATTATACATTATTTTTAATTTTAACAAGCAAATCCTTTTTTATTAGGACTTATTTTTACCAGTGTCGAGTTACATAAGTTCTAGTCACTATAAATCACTTCCACATTGACGGCTCTGTCAATAAAAAAAAAAATCAGTTTCGATAAGACATACAAATGTTTCAGTAAAAAGGTGGTAATCGTACTAAAACTTTTCACGGATTTTTTAAACAACTTGAAAAATCACGATACACGTAATTCATTTCACTTCAACTTCACAGGCATTGATCTTTATTGGGTAAAACACCACCGATAAATATGCAAAATAACTGAAAATACACGAACTCTTGAAAATAAAACGAAAACGCGACGTCACTTTGCAAGTTTTATACAGAGATGCAGATGATACATAACATTGACTGGTTTATTTTATGTCAATATCAGGTGTTATTTTTATAAAAATATAATATGTCGTACACTTTACTCACATCGTGAAAATCCAGGAGATTTTCATTGAATTGAAAAATAAATAAGGAGATAAGGAGACATGTCCAAAAATCATGGAATCTCCTGGAAAAGAAGGAGAGTTTGCAGCACTGGTAGTATCCAAAACAAAACTTTTTTTTTTAATGGCACTTGCTTTACATTATGCCAATGTAACTTTATTATACTCAAGGATTTTATATACTACGTAACTGGATAGCTAACTTGACTTTTAATGTACAAAGGATTTTGAACCTTATTACTGTAACATAACGTCCATTTTTTAATTCAATTTAGGTATGAAGAAAAAACGGTCTCGACAGAGACTCACTTTTTAGGCGACGTGTCCCTTTTACACAGTTGCCAGCATTCAATTAAATTGGCATGGTATATAGAGACAACAGGAATATTGGGAAATACGTAATTTCACTAAAAAGTCACAAGTATCGTTTTAGATAGGTAACTAAATGAATTTGCTTTCATTTCTCACTTAATAAAAAAATGTTTCCACACTACCGGGTGATTCGAGATGTCTATTTTAGGCCGAAAGGGTATTGAAGTATACCTTATTTAAAACGTAAAAACAATATCACACAACGGAAAATAGCACATAAATATTTCCATACAAATAAAATAAAATAATCAACCAAATCATTATGTGTCAACCCTAATGAGTTTGTGTATTATAAATAAAAATGGCGGACCTCGTAATCCCGTTCCCGCCTATCGACAATTGACATAACAACACCGTGATGCAGAACGAATACTTGATTGTCTTACCTTTAGTCTTATGGCTCGCTTCACATTATTTTCTTATTATTGCACTTTCCTAAATCAGTATTACTTAAAATTTTGTCAACTTTGTAGGTAATCAATCACTATTGTCACTATCAATGTAAATAACAGCCTTTCACTTCATCCACATATATCATTACGATTAGCTCACAAATGGAGCTTGATATGCACGCCGTGAAATTGATTTGATCGTATTCTTCAACATATCTGGTGTCACCGTCACGAAAGCAGCCAGGATCCTTTGACGCATCTAAACGAAATTTTGGCATTTTGGTTTAAAGTTCTAGATTTCTACAATATTTAATATTTTATTTATTTAATTTCTAAATGTCACTTGTGTCACTCATTTCCTTTTCCAATAGCTCAGACGTACCATCTGACCTGCCAGCTTTCGGTAATGGAACTATTAAAAACTATTTTTAGGGTTCCGAACCAAACAGGTCAAAAGAAACCCTTATGGTGTCACTCCGTCCGTCTGTCACAACGATATATTTCAGCAACAACTGGATGCTTAAATTCTTGGCCGGTTTTTATTTTAAAACGGCAGATCACATAAGGTAAATTTTAAGTAAAACAATATTACTATAATTAATTTTATTTTAGTTATTATGAGGATACCTATTATGATACCCATAATCATTGATGAAATCTTCAAATAAAATTATGCATTAAGTAATCTTGAATAAGTCCTTCAACTGGCACGTGGCCTGCTGTGGTTGCATTTAGTTATTTATTATTAGTTACTGCAGCTTAATAGCATTATAAAACAACCAAAACGCTACAAAAATAAAAAACATTATCACATTAGATTCATCGTTCTAACATTCTTTTCCATTCATTTATAAGAATAAGAATAATTTATTTAGACACACGAAATATAAGATATGGATATAACAAAGCAAATATTTAAATTAAGCTGTGTCGTAAAAAGGTAATCGCTCAGCATGAAGTTGCAACGACAAGCGCCACAACGCTGGTTTTCAGCGAAACCTTCCGACGATAGACAGGTATTAATACAAACAGTAGGTACAGACAGACAGTATAGACAGTACAGATAAAAAAAGAAAAATTATAAATAAAAAACTCAATTTTTTTTTGTATATGGACATTAAATAATAATAATTTATTTATCAATCGTACCATCCCTGTCGCAAACAAGTAACGGTGAACTAAGGCCTTAGTCTCGTTATTGCAAGAAGTAGCTTTCGCTCCAGCATCATGATCATCAACAGACTTTGATAATCTTTTCAAACATGATTTTAGAAATTTAGTTATGGCTATTTAAAATTTTCATTAAACTAATATCATTAGGCGACACTAATACATACTCGCAATCGCAATGATGAAAATTAGAATAAAAAAGTTCATACGTAATCAATAACAAAAACCTTTACCTACGGAACCATAATTGCAATATTATGAAGTGGCTTGACTTAGACAGATTCAGGCGGCCATATTTAACAAATAAAATGGTCGCATGGTAACGTTACTATTGGCTGTAGGAATGGCATAAATCACAAGTAGCAGGTGACAAATCATATGATTCTGTTTGTCATACGTCACACCTGCTACCGTCCATGACATAGCCTGTTACAAATCATATTAGGTACTTATCACATCCATCATTCATCCATCATTATATTCATTATCGTAGTATAAATACTTCATTGATAGATTTACTATATAAATAAATCCTAATATTGGTATTTTTTATTACAATTTTAAACATATCAGTTTTAAAAGGAATAAAGAAAACTAAGAAGAAGAACGTATAAATTAATTCGACACTGGCAAAAATAGGTCCTAATAAAAATAATTTGGTTGGGAATGGTAGCCCAATAAAAAGAATAATGAAGAGAACTTTTTGGCGGGAAATTGCAGAGTGACGTAGCGTTTTTATTTTTATTTTCATAAATTCGTGTTTTTTGAGTTTTATTGCATATTATCGGTGGTATTTTATCCAATAAAGATCAATCCATGTGCACCAGTGAAGTGAAATGAAATGAATTATGTGTATCGTGACTTTACAAGTTGTCTCAAAAAGTCCATGAAAAGTTCTAGTACAATGAACACCATTTTACTAAAACATGACTGGACGGTGACTGATCATGCGGACTATGTGAAAGTTAATGTGCGGACTATATGTGATATTATAATTAAAATGTATGCGACTGAAGGACTTTGTATCCATGGTCATGAACAAATTGACAACAACAAAAAAAAAATGAAGAAATCTTTGAGCTTGATTAGCTTTTAAGAGTATTTTAAAATAAACCTTAAACCAAGAAGCATAAAGTGCTTACTTCTGTAGGATGATATGTAGCAGGATCGAAAAATCATTGTTTGTGATCACGAAATTATAAATAATTTAACATTTCACTTCTCTCTCATCATTCATCATTCTCGAAGTGCGTGTGATATCTATAATTATTTAATTGTGACATGATTTTGTTTTCCAATGAAAAATGCCAATGCTTGATACATTCGTTTTTGTAATTTTATGTGATTAAAAATAGATTCGTTTTTAAAGTGTTCGTAGGTATGTGTTAAAAAGTATTTTCAAAAATAGAGTTTATGTTTCGTGATTCCTCTAAAAGGTTGGTTTGTTGGTTGAATTGGTTGTTATCCCGGGAAATATACCAACCGGTGCATATTGAAAAATCATTGCAAATCATATATCACTAGTGAAATCACTGTGATGAAAAATAATAATATCATCAAATGAGAATTCCTTAAAAGTAGCAATCATTTCCATGCCTGATTGGCTGACAGAAATCGATGTAAATGTCAAGGTCAAGTGCAATACTCCCATAAGTCAGATAGTGTCAGAAAAACAGCTGATCAGGGTTGTTACCAGCGCAAGGCAGCGCTTTTACGCAATATTTTTCAAATCGTTATAACTCCGTATTGGTAGTATCTACGACTACTGAAACTTTTCAGGATTATTGGTAATGGTATATTCTATCCACAGATTTCGGCATAAAATAGGCATCCCGAATCACGCGGTATAATAAAAGTTTTTGAAAGATAGGAATAATGTTATAGCAATATGCTGGTAACCCATTGCAAATAAAGGTAATAATAATGCGGATTATTTGTCTATGTGATTGGCTTCGGTTTTATAACTATTGTGATTTTCGGTTCTTTAAACAGTTTTTCGACATTTTTTTTTACTAAAATGGTCTACCTACACTTGTTTTGTGACTGGGTGTAAGAAGGAATCGTATCTAGTTTGTGGGATATCTTTTTACAGGTAAGAAAATTTCGAAATATATCGGTAGTATGTCCATTTTGATTTAAATTTCAGGATATTTACTATAAATTATTTCACTTTGTGACGTTAGGTAATTAATTAGGTATGTTTAACATATTTTCATCATGGTCAATGAGATATGTTAAGGGAGTCCGCACACGACCTACTTTTTGTAGCTGCATTAGTCGTTCTTTCTAAGAACTCTGAATATTCGGCGTCAAAATAATTGATCAGCGATTATCGCTCGTGCGCGGGCTCCCTAATATGAATGCAAAATCGCTTGAAATTTTGTCACAGTAGAGCAATTATACATTAGTGTTTTAATCATTCAAAATATAAGTAGGGATAAGTTGTACTTTGACGTCCATCGATCTGGGAGTTCATATTTTTTTTACAGGAAGGTCACATTATTAGAAGTCTCTGCACAAAGTTTCAAGTTATGGAAAAAATTGGTATACGAAAAAAAAATAACCAAATTTCGTGAAATACTATGCAATATTTTGCCAATATCGACATTTTGACGCGCCAATGTCATGTTTCGTTTTATGTAAGCAACCAATGAGTATATAATCAACAACACCAAAATTGGATACTACCTATTTCTTTTTAATTTATTTTAACTTCATTGGTATGTACAGTCGAGGACAAAAATAAGTATACACCACCTAGCCTCATAAAAAGTACCCGTTCACATTATCATAGATATGGGAACACACAAAAGATCAATAATAAGTATACACTGTATCCTACCTAACGATTGTATTTTGAGGATATAGGTATCAAAACTCCTCATAGGTATCAAAACTCCTCATTAAGACAAGTATGATTACAGTGAATTAAGAATCGTAGCTTTAACATTTATCTACCATTGTTTGGGAATAGTATATAAACTAAGAATGTAACGTATTTTATTTAATAAAACTGTTTTTGATACAAAAAAATCATGATTTGACTCACTACCCGACTACCTGCATATGCAACTAGCAATCAAGAGAAAGTTCTCTCCTCAATAAGATAACAATATTATCTCTGATTCAATGGTATATTATAGTTTCTTTCGAACCTATTGCTTTAAGTATATTGCTGACAGTATAAAAATAATTCAAATGAAATTGAATAATTTTTACTCCAACAAATTGTTTAGTTCCGAAAATTTCCTGCTTAGTTCATAAATCATGGCCACTCTTTTAGAAAGAGACACAGCGCCTTTAAATTAAGTCTCTTTTGGACCGCGTTTTGTGTATCAGTGAACCTTCCAGTTACGTAGTATGTCAATTCCTTGAGCGTTAGGTGCGTTCGAATTGGGCTACGGTAGCAAAAATAACAGTCAAAAATGCCAAAAACGATCACATCTGGCGTTCGATTTGGAAAGTTGTGAGCGAAATTGTCGTTTTGAACTGTTTTCATTCACCGTTCGTTTTGCTTGGAAACAGTTAAAAACGACATCGTGAACTGCAAATTTTGACCCACCTCGGAGGCAGGGTCGTTTGTGATCATATTTTGACATCTTTAAATCTGACAGATAAGTTTTGGCTAACAATTCAAACGGGAAGCGAAAATTATAATTTTTATATTAAAATTTGATAGAAACTAACAGGCAAGAGAAAAAAAATTCAGTTTAACTTTGTTTATATATTATCTGAAGGAAAAAAGGTAGGTTGAGACAAGTGACAAGCAGGCGATGAGCATGTAAATGTCATTTTTGTATCTAATCGTTCGATTTGGGGAATATCGTTTGTGGCAAAAGTTGCAAAATTGACGAAATTTTCCAATTCGAACGCATGAACAAAAATGCCAATTTTGAAACTGTTAAAAACGACATCACTCCAATTCGAACGCACAGATTATACCACACAAAGAACTTATCCTTAATTTATGATACCACACTTTTTTTTTTTTTTTTTTTGGGATTTTATGGCCTGGTTACTAAGACCTTTAAGCCACGACTTTATTATTCCGGAACCACTTTTCAGATTTTGTATTTTCAGTTTTATAATTTTACCACCGTATTTTTAATGTATTTAAATATTGGTTTATAAGTTTTAATGTCTTTTAATAGTTCTTTAAGCGGCGGCGGGCGGGAAGAAAAATCACTATAATTATTTTGCCACACTTCACTTAGTTCACTCGCGAGTACCAATCTGTCAATAAGGAACTTTTGACAGCTGAATATAATGTGGTCCACTGTTCCTTCTTCAACTCCGCAAAATGTACAGACATTGCTTTGAATTATATTTAACTTTGCTAGGTGTGATGGTGCTTTATTATGTCCATAACGTAGTCGGTTTATGGTGGTAATAAAATCACGATTGGCTCTTTGCAGGCTATCATACCATGGCTTTACTGGTAAGTTTTCTTGAATGCTACCGTACCACCGTCCTTTCGTTTCTTGGTCTTTCTTCCACATTTGCTCCCATAACATACTTATAGCTAGCCTTACATTACTCAAATAATCAGTCATAGGTACATACATAGTATCGGAGACATCGAGTGCATTTACTCCTCCGTAAGCGGCTTTGTCGGCCATTTCATTTCCAGTGATTCCTCTATGAGAGGGCACCCACATAAATGAAATTAGTTTCCCTGTATGATAATATTTGTATAACAATTCTTTAATTATGTACAGAATGAAATTAGTTTTAAAGTGAATCTTTAAATAGCTCAATCCTCTTATAAAACTTAAAGAATCTGTTACAATTAGAAAATATTTACAATTATCTACATTTCCAATTTGCAGAAGAGCCTGATATACTGCATAGGCTTCTGCGGTGAATATTGTACAAACATTCTGCAAAAGAAAACTCTGAGAAGAATTTTTTTGAGGATCATACACAGCACAGCGCACATAATCCTTACCCTTACTACCATCTGTATATAAAGTGTAGTAATTATTTTCTGATAAAAATTGCAACATCTCTGAATTATTTGTAATTGAATCTATTACTGTAATTGGGTGCATTATGCTTTTGAACTGGGAAGAATAGCAGGGCCAAGGGCACTGTTTTTTGAGTTTATAGCTGTTGTTTTCAATTTCCAGAAAAATGTGATACAACATTGGGGAGTTACCAATAAGGAGGCTCTCACCAGTTGCTAAAGGACCTGACACATTGATTCTACAAGGTATAATCTTGTTAATAATTTGCATGTTATCAGAGTACAGTAGTTTAAGGCAATACCGTTCGGCAAGTAGGAGACGTCTCAAGATCAGTGGCATAATTTTAGTCTCTACTTCCATGGCCCTTATGGGAGTTGAGCACATTGCACCCGATATTATTCTCAGAGATTTATTCTGCAGGATATCTAATTTTTTGGCATGGTAGCTATTCATATATGCCAAAGAACTATAGTCAAAATGACTTCTCACAATAGCTTTATATAGAATAGACAATATTTTGGGGTCAGCACCCCATGACACTCCAGCCAGACATCTTATTATGTTAATAGCTCTTAAAGCATTTTTAGAAATATACCGAACATGTTCTTCGAAAGTCAGTTTTTGGTCTATGATGATTCCTAAGAATTTCTTTGAATGTACTCTGTTTATAGATTCTCCACAATACGAAATAACACTAGATGGATCATCATCACCAAAAATCATTAAACTGCTTTTTGTAGCATTGATCTTTAAACGTAATCTATCATTATAGTATAGACTCAACTGATTTAATGCTCTATTCATATTATCTATAGCAACTTGCAAGTTCTGACTGCTACTATACAAAACAATGTCATCTGCGAATTGCAAAATATTTACTTCACTAGTATTTACAAATTTACATATTTCACATGTGTACAAATTATATAGTAATGGTGAAAGAGTGGCGCCTTGCATTGTGCCTTTCGATGCACTTCTAGGACCATGTAAGATGTTATTATACTTAACATATAAGGTTCTATCATTTAAATAATTATAGATCCACTGACATAGTAGACCAGGTATACCCACATTAGACATAATGTTGACCAAGATACCTGGGTCGACATTATCAAAAGCTCCTTGGACATCTAAAAATACACAAACAGTGTGTGATTTTAAATTATTTGCACGTTTCAGGTCTGAGATGAGTGACATGAAGCTGTCAGCGCAACTACGCCCACGACGGAAACCATACTGCACATGTGGGATGATACCATTAGCCTCTACAAACCAGTCCAGACGGACTTTAATCATATTTTCGAATAGTTTACCGAGACATGAGGACAAAGATATAGGACGATACGAACTGGACTGTTCTGGAGATTTATCAGGCTTCAGTATGGGGATAACACACTGTGTTTTCCATGATTCAGGGATAATTTGTTTGAGCCATAAAGCATTAAGAATGTCAAGAAAGAGGTGCTGAACAGATGTATGGAGTTCTTTAATTACAATATATGGAAAGTTATCTAGACCTGGACTTGAGTTACGCCTAGATTGTAGACTTGATGTGAATTCATTCCATGTAAATGGTTCCAATAAAAATTTTGAATTGCTATTATTATTGTTACTGTTAAAATAGTTGATTAAGTTACTAGTCTCTTTTAAACCACTATTATCAGACAGTTTATCTAAAAAGGTAGGTATGAACTCATCTTTATGGGATCTAATGCTAGACTTAACACCCTTAAAAATCTTAATCATGTTCCATATTTTGCTTATAGGGGTAGTTCTATTAAAAGTATTGCACAAATCATTCCATCCAGTTGACTTCTGCTCAGAAATGGTTCTCTTTTTTAATGCATCAAGTCTCTTATAATTTATATAGTTATCTATTGTAGAATCATTTCTGTACAGTTTCAAAGCATTATAGGATGCTATTACACTTTGTTCGCAAACCTCATTCCACCAAGGTGCTGGAGGTCTGCTAGCAAAGTGGGCAGACTTAGTGAACTTTGGAACAACTATTTGCATAAGGGACTCAAGACGTATACAAAAATCGGTATAGGAAGAGAGTGGGTCTACTTGATTAATTGTAAAATCGCCAAACGCATTTTTTGAAAGTTCATTATATTGGCGCCAATCAGCTCTTTTGTACAAAAATTTATCAATGGGAGGGTTAATTTGGTATTTTTGTATGGATAGGGATATTTCGGTTATAGTTGGATAATGGTAACTTCCCATACAATCATCATGCACAGACCACTCGCATAACGGTGCTAAGCATGCGCTAGCAAAGGTGACGTCAATGGCTGAAGCGTTGGTTCTAGGACGGTTCACTGTAGTGAAACTGCCATCATTTAAGATGCACAAATCACACTCATCTATAACATCATATAAATCTTGTCCGCGGCCCTTAGTAGATAGGCAACCAAATGCAATATGGTGAGCATTAAAATCACCACTTATAAAAATAGGTTTAGGTAGGTCTCGAATTATATTGCGCAGTCTATGCAATCTTATGTGCCCACTGGAAGGAGGACAATATACGCAGAGTATAGTCACACTGCCACGCTCGGTAGATATTGACATAGCTATAGTTTGAATGTCCTCATAGAATGTTGTGTTTAAAATATTATATTTAGTCTCTGGTTTAATTAATATTGCTACACCATTGTGAGGATTCTTAGATGTTCTGGAATGGAGATTATAACCGGGGATTCTAAAATTGTGATGGTCTTTAAACCAAGTTTCATTAAGCAAGCATACATCAATATTTTGTTCTAGCATAAACTTAGTTAATAAGGGCTTTTTACTATTGGCACTTTGGATGTTAAACTGCGCAATCCGTAATTGGGACGTTTTAGGGGGACTTAAATCCATTATGGGGATAAATTTTTAACTAATATTTCTTCAATGAATAATGAAGTAATTGGGGTGGGATCAGACTTATTACCAATCTCTACCAATGTTTTTACTAGGGCCGCTCGTACTTCTTTATTAGCTATAACCTGGGCAATGAAGTCCATAGGGTGATCTTGTGGGTTCAGCGCCTGTGCAGCAGGCTTGTTATTAACATTTTTTTTAACATTTTTCTTTTCAGTATTTACTGGAATATTTACATTATTTACAGGGGGATTTACAAGTTGACTCTTAGACAATGGCAATGCAGGGTATTCGATCGACTTTGTTTGTGCGATACTCGCGTATGTTATTTTACTTTTCTTTTCTTCTATTTTTCTTAATTTAATGGGACATTCTCTTGCTATTGCTAGGTGTGGGCCTTGGCAATTAGCGCAACATATCTCTTTAGGTTTATCACAATCTTTGTAAAAGTGTTCACCAGAGCAGATCGAACACTTCTGTTTGCCATTACATATTTTAGCCGAGTGATTAAATTTCATACATTTGTAACATTGTTGCAGCGGTGGGATATATTCAAATACCCTGTATGAGAATAGATCATATTGTACATTGTCAGGTAAGATATTGGATAAGAAAGTGATACTGACTGTTTGCAGAGGAACTCTGTCCCGTCCTACTTTTTTTGTGAATCGTCGTATACAGATAATTTCGTAAATGGAACTCAACTTAGTGTATAAGTCCTTATTTGAGATATTTGCTGGGACAAATCTTATGATGCCAGTTTTTTCTATTTGGGTAGCCGGTATGTAAGCCTTTACGTTGTACTTTTCTAAGAATGCAGTGTTATTTAGAAAGTTGTTTGCTGTATTATATTGTTTGAACATTACTGCTATTTTATTTGCATTCAATCGCTGTATTGCCATCACACCTTTAACATCCGTCGTGAAAATATGATTGAGATATATAGGACTTTTGTTGCCCAATCTCTCTTTGTGGTTGATATGCTCAACAAAAACTTTAAACTCTGTTTTATTTGAGTTTTCTGGATACTGTCTTTTATAATTAGGTTTAAAATAAGGCACATAAAGTACATCAGAACGCTCACCGCCACCGCTATCATCATTCACTTCATCAGTCCGAAGCCGCTTGGAGGAGTTGGGCGGGTTGTCCCCGCCCCCCTCATTCCCATCCATTTTATTTTTTTGGTATTAATTAAAAGTGAATTTATTCTTTTACACAATAAAAAAAAAATTACAAAATGTAATTTCAAATTTTTCCGCGTGCGCTTTTTTCAATTTCCCGCCAAGGAATCCTCTACCACACTTTTACGTTGACATCAGTGTTGCCAAAAGCAGTTAATAGCGTAGTATATGACTCAGTATGTAAAAGGTAAAAATAGACAGGCCACTAATATAATAATAACTTAGATTAAGGATTAGGAATAATAATTACGAAAGCGATATACGTATATGTCAAAACGTGTATGTGTGAGCAGGACTAAGCGTATTTTTTATCCCTATCTCGCGTATAGGTTTTTATTGTTTGACCTCAGTGTCGTTGAAGCTAAACACAGCATAGAGGCGCGTCGGCGGCATCGTGTACACGAGCGCTAAAGGTACGCGTCCACCTGTCCGCGCCGGCCGCAACGCACGCGTGCCACACTACTTAAGTTTAACTTCATTATTTTTTTGAGTTGACGTCTTTTATCATCGATATTGAAGAAGATATCATTCTAAGTTGCTTGTTGGCAGATGAACAAGAATGTAAAACTAAACATAAACATCAAACGAAAATCTGATGTGTTTTTCACATCACAAATTCATTAAGGCGGCCCTCTGTGGCCGGCGCAACTTCAACGCAAGCATAGTCTAAAAGCTTGTTGTTTCATCCAACGTAATGTTTGACTGCGAAAATAGAGAGACAGCATCAGAGCTGTCGGTTATCAGTCGGTAAATTCCGCTGATCCCTCGCGGCCGCTTCGCTAGGTCGTCATTCATGATTTCGCATATCATAAAACTTGTTCCAGGCGTATACTTCTTGTGAAAAAATCTTACAAGTTTGTGAAAAAAAGTTAGTTATTTAGAATCGAGGCTTTTACTGAATTTGTTTCAAGGTCGGCAACGCGCAAGTGATACCCCTGGTGTTGCAAGCGTCCATAGGCTACGGTAACCGCTTAACATCAGGCGGGCCGTATGATTGTTTGCCACTTAGTGGTATAAAAAAAATAAAAAAAAACACTTTTTTTTTAATTTCGCCTAGATACACGGCTAGATATAGCGCACAAGATACTAATTTGTTCAAAAGATCTAACGAAAAATGTTTAACAACGCCATAATAAGTACAGAGGTTTTGTATGAAAAGTATGGCGAATTGAGTGCTCTTAAAGCAAATGAAAATCATATGACTGCCGTGCGTGCGTTGCGGCCGGTATGGATAGGTGGACGCGCACTTATAAAGCAATTATTACACCACATGAAATAGGAGGGTGTAATCGCTCTTAAGTAGTGAGATAGGAAGGTCCCGACCGCTCAACTTTCTTATATAGGAAAGTGTAATCGCATCGCTCCGATTTAGGACGTTTAGGGATGTATCATCGTTCTTTAAAACATCGATGTTTTGAAATAATTATAATAATATCAAAACTAAGGCTTTGTAAAAAGGATTTGGTTGCCAAAATTAAAATTACTTTTATCCTATTTAAGTCAGAAGCCGCTTATTAATCCCACCAAAGACGTAGGTATAATATATATCAATATAAATCATAGTAATATAAGTATATAAGTCAATATTAATCTTTGAGAGACCGCACACGCAGCTATAATATATATTTTTGTTACTTCACCAACTTGTCCTGTAATTTAAATTATAGCTTGGCATATTAATTTATAGTCCCACGGCCATCCTCTCGTTCAAAATTAACTTTTCATGTTAGTAACTGTCATACTAATTATGCAAAAAATTGCTACTTCAGGCATGCATGTAATTATAATGAATGTTTACCTGATGTAGATATTTTTGCTTTAACTAAAATTAATTTTAAAAAACAGGTGCGTGGTGTTTTTCTTTAATTTGCTGTACTATTCATATTATTATGTACATATTTGTTTTTGCTTTGTGATTGTTACGTATTTTGTTATTGCTATTTGTTTATGCATTGTGATTGTTATGTATTTGTTTGTCGTTTAAATTGTATGTCTATAACAGTTGGAGATTTCGAGATGGCATATTTTCGAAATCTATGTTGGGTTAGTCATGCTGAACAACATTTACTATGGAACCAACAGTGAAATCTCAAATATATTGAGGACCCAACATAGGTTTTGAAAATATGCCATCTCGAAATCTCCATCCAGTATAATTTTATTTTTCATTTGTCATTGTTATGTATTGTTATGTTGTTGTGTTGTGTTATTTGTTTGTTATGTGTAGACCATAGGTTCTGTGATGTATATACATATAGCTCATGTGTACATCTTTAAGAGATCTCCAGGTTTGTTTGTGTAACATGTTTATATACTACATTTGTAAAAAACCGTTTGTATCTTGCAATCAAATAATCAAATCAAATAATATATATAAAATGCTTTGTGAGTACGTAAATACGCAGTTTTCTCAATCACCACCAACCCCAATCAACTTCCTGTTGGGGTGATAATTACCCCTTGGTCTCCAGGTGGTAGTAAGGGAGTTTGTTCGCGGTGGGTGGAAGTGGGTGGTTGTGGGTGGCGAAAATGTTAAAACCTATATTGCTGTCCTTTTCTAACGCATAATGACTTCTGAAAAGTTCTCAAAATTTCTGGAATGGCCTAGAAAGTTTCAAAATGTTCATATCTGTTATTATCGAGTTAGAATGTTCGAGAACGTTCTAGAAATTTCCCGAAGGATCTGGAAAGTTCCAAAATGAGTGCAATTTATTATGATAGATTTAGAATGATCGAGAAAGTTCTAGAAATTTTCCGAATGATCTG
Source organism: Polyploca ridens (assembly GCA_951394255.1). NCBI lineage: Eukaryota > Metazoa > Arthropoda > Insecta > Lepidoptera > Drepanidae > Polyploca > Polyploca ridens. The sequence goes on from OX596249.1 coordinate 7,468,266, forward strand.
GAAAGTTCCAAAATGAGTGCAATTTATTATGATCGAGAAAGTTCTAGAAATTTTCCGAATGATCTGGAAAGTTCCAAAATGAGTGCAATTGGTTATGATCGATTTAGAATGATCGAGAAAGTTCTAGAAATTTTCCGAATGATCTGAAAAGTTCCAAAATGAGTGCAATTGGTTATAAACGATTTAAAGTGTTCGAGAAAATTCTAAATATTTCTAGAATGCTCTAGAAAATTCTAAAATGAGTGAAATTATATATTATTTTAGAAATTTAGAAATTATAATTATATATTAATTATATTATAAATTATATATTATATTACAAGCGATTTAAAATGTTCTAGAAAGTTCTAAACATTTTTGGATTGATCTGGAAAGTTTCAAAATGTGTACAAGTGTTATTATTGATCTAAAAGAACCAAATCGAAATCGAAAATAGAAATCTATAATATCTATGTTAAAAAAAATATCCTTATATATTTCTTATACCATTAAACATACGATGTATTTTAACCCGAGCAACGCCGGGTTTCGCTGCTAGTAAATAAATAAAAATAAATTATAGCTACGTCTGTGATGGGCCTGTTAAAGAAGAAGAAAGCACTGTGAACCAACGTGATCTTGATTTCATCTGTCGGCAGAGCACAAACGTGAATAAATGATGTCGATGTTGTTGACAACTATCTTAAAAAATAAAATACCGTTGTATGTGTTTTCTTTTTAAGATCGGAAGTTAATAAATGGACGTTAGCTAAGGTATTGAGTTGAAAACTGTTCAGATTTAGTTTAATGAACATAAAAGAGCTCATTTGTGTTCATTAAAATTTTAGACCGTGTGATCGGTTTGAGAGAATAAAAAATTGAAAACATCGGAAGAACATCGACGTAAGTATCGTTATATTTTAACGATGTTTTTGTTGTCATCAGGATTCTTAAAAACATCGATGATTGATAATCCCTACGAGTCATCCATCCCGCTTCGGTATAGTTGCTATACTCTTCGTCGCGTCCTATTTAGAATGCAATATAGTGTAGTGTATTAAGCGCTACAAGTCATGATAGAATCCCTTAGTCAGCAAAGTAAAGCTATAGGTCTATAGGTAAATAATGAAAAAACAAAAGTTAAGACAAAAAAACCCAAATTACCGATAACAGTAAACTCTATACCTCTCGAATACGTGAAAGACTACATCTACCTAGGTCATAATATTTCTTCCAGAGCATGTAGAGAAAAAGAGATCAATAGGAGAATAAAAAATACATGAAACAAATATTGGGCTATGAAAGAAATTTTTAAAGGGAGGTTACCGACCAAACTTAAAACAAAAGCTTTGAATATCTGCTTAATTCCTTGCCTCACATATGCTTGTCAGACTTGGCCTCTAAATAAAAAACACCTCGAAAAGTTAAGGATTTGTCAAAGAGGTATAGAACGAAGTTACATGAACCTAAAACTAAATGATTGGGTGAAAAATAAGACGATAAGGGAAAAAATAAAAGCAAGGGATGTAATCGAATAAATCCTTAAAATAAAATGGAAATGGTCAGGACACTTACAAAGAGTAGAAGCAAACCGATGGGCGCAGGTTGTGAAAAACTAGATCCCAAGAGGAAAGAAACGCAAACGAGGCAGACCTTTTAAAAGATGGCTGGCATGATGACGTAGTGTGCGTCGCAGGGAAACTATGGACAAGAATTGCCAGACACAGACAGGAATGGAAAAACTTGGAGGAGGCTTTTACCGCTTCTGGCGGTCCTTACACTAATAACAATACACTAACAAAAAATATATAAAAGCTAACTTACTAATACATTAACAATAACATTGTATTAAATACTTTTCAAAACTATTTTTTATGTATTAAATAACTTTTACTTTTTTAATTAATCTGTGTGTAAGGAATTTAAATAAAAGCTTTTTATTTTTATTTTTTATTTTATTATTAACCAGCTTCATGCTTCCTATAAAAAAAAAAAAAGTAGTTAGATAGGATCCTAATAAATAGGAAGGTGTAATAGCTACTTAAGGTACGCGCACACTATCCGGATGACCACACTGCACGCGCTGCATTTTCGTTTCATAAAAACAAAGCAAGCGAAAATTCAGGCTTAGTGTGCGTCGTATACCTATAAACTACTAATCTATAGAAAAAATCGACGTCCTTACTAAGCAAGGTGACCTTGGTAGTCTCCACCACATGTATGATAGGAAAGTGCTTTTAGATTTAGATCCTTGTGTTTGTTTATAAAGAAGGTTACATAAAAAGACTATTATAACTAATAAATTCGGTATTTTAAATACTATCAAAACGTAATACTGTAACTGCAATTTCTTAAAACTGCATGATAATTAATTTAAATGTTCTAGAGTTCTTGATAGTTTTGTGAAAAATATTAATATTTGTAAAAATTATATGTATTTTATTGATAGCAATCCTTATAAATGTACTAAAGGTAAATGAATGAAGTGCACGAAAACATGGTTGTTTTTCAGCTTTCCTTGGGAATAAATTTGAATAAAATCAGTTTGTTTCTGTTTTAGTTCGTGTTACAACAAAAATGGAGTAAATAATAAGATTCGAACTAAAAATAGTTATGTATGTAAATAACCTAGCGGTTAGCGTCTAAAAGTGCTTTTAGATAGTGTAGTTGTTATTGAGAATAATCATGAAATTTGTGGACATTCAATGATATAAGTAAGTGCTACTCTTAGCTGAATAGTTTTCCTATATTGTCCAGTGAATTATCTATTATTTCATGTGAATACTTTTACAAAAAATGGTGTCAAAGTTTTGACGTGTCGTTTTTGGATTACATTCGTGTTCGGCCGCCATGTTTGTCCTTTTATAATATAGAAAATTTATAGAGATTTGTAAAAGAACTGTTATTTTGACTATAGATAGCAACAACTGTACATGATGCTATTTTTAATAAATGTTCTCAAATGTCAAATATTTTTTTATTAAAAGTCGTATGTGAGTAAGTATATTTTAAAACTGTTGCGTCCTTTGTTGTCCAGGTATTCAGGATGGTTGTTGGATCAGCGTCGTACCCAGGGAGGCAAGTGCTCCACAAAATGCAACCAATGGGCATGACTCCGCGTGAGCTGTCGGAGTACGACGACCTGGCGACGGCTCTCATTGTGGACCCCTACCTTGGCATCACAACTCATAAAATGAATATTCGCTATAGACCTCTTAAAACTAATAAGGAAGAATTAAAGAACATAATTAAAGAGTTTGTCCAGACTCAGGATTATAATAAAGCATATTCAAAATTAGCCAATGGTGAATGGATGCCAAGACATTTTAGTAAAAATAAACATCAACAGAGCAAACTAAGGGAACATGTTAGTATATAGTATATTTGTCTGTGATTCTGTTGTATTTTATTTTTATTTAATACAATGTTTTTTACATGATATCTGTCTATATTTTATCATATTTTTATTTTCTATTGTCATACATTAATTTCTGGTAATTTTTCCAGATATACCGTTACTTGAGAATTTTTGATAATAAAGCTGGCTTTGTTATTGAACCATGCTATAGATATTCCTTAGAAGGAGGAGTAGGAGCTAAGATTTCAACCACAAAGAAATTCTTAAAGCATGAGAGGATTGACTTTTTAGTTGGGTGTATAGCTGAGATGACAGAAGAAGAAGAAAAACAATTACTTCATCCAGGGAAGAATGATTTTTCTGTTATGTACAGTTGTAGAAAAAATTGTGCCCAATTATGGCTTGGACCTGCAGCATATATTAATCATGACTGTAGGCCTACATGTACCTTTGAAGCTACTGACCGAGGGAAAGCTTTTGTTCGTGTGTTGAGGGATATAGAAGCAGGAGAAGAAATCACATGCTTTTATGGCGAAGACTTTTTTGGAAATGGGAATTGTTATTGTGAGTGTGAGACATGTGAGCGACGAGGGAAAGGTGCATTTTCAGTAAAGAATGCTCATAGTGATGAGCAAGCTACCCGATACAGATTTAGAGAAACAGACAATAGAATTAATAGAATGAAAGCTAAACAAACTCAAAAAAATGTAAATGCAAAAAATTCAGAGAAAGCTCGAATATCAAACCGGCAAAACTCTATAGTATCTCCACTTAGTATGAAAGAAATGAAACAGAAAGGTTTGACAAAATATGATGCAGAACTTTTAATAGCTCAAGGGTGTATAGCAGATGTCAGGGATAGACCTTTGAATAAAGAATCACAAGGAAGTAGGGAATCCTCTACGTCCAGTCGAGGTGAAAGATTGCGTCGAAGAACTGATAGTAGTCGCACCACTAATCGCTCTGTTGCTTTGGCTGGCAATGTGAAGCGGCGAACCCCACCCTCACGCTGCTGCAGCACCACCAGTTCTCGCAGCAGTCGTGATTCGCACTCTGGTATAGTTTTAAGGAGTCACAAACGACTTCTCGATACTTGTATGCAACCTACTTGTTCTAAACTAAGAAACAGTTCTAAAGTGGGTTCTGAAGCTAAATTGGAAACAAACTTTGATATCCCAAAATTAGAAGCCAATCTACCCAGTATGTTAGAAACTAATACTGTAATTGTAAAACCTGAACCTCCACATGACCATCAAAAAGAGAATCATGAATTGGATGCAAATTCTGTTAATATGACTAATGATTATGTAGATGAAACTGAAAAAGATAGTGATATGAAAGAATCTCTACAACAAAGAACAGATATGAGTACAGTTGTAGCTGAAGAGAAAAATTATACTTCTGAAAGTAATTCCAGTATTCAAGAACAAACAATTCAGAATGCAGAGTGTGTAAGTGATAATGCATGTTTGAAAAGTGAGATTAATGACTTTAGAGAAAATGTTAACCCAAGTGAATCAAAAGATAGTAAATTGAACAAGAATCAAAAAGTAGATGTATCAAATCGAACTGAGGAATCAAAAAAAGAAACTGATTCTGGGCCACCATGGTTGGTAGACAATTCCAACAAAAGCAGTGAGTGCCCTTGCACGCCGCCTCGTAGGGGCTTAAAGTTAACCCTGCGTGTGAAGAGGAGCCCAGTGGTAGAGGAAGTAATGGATTGTGGAGGTACAGTGGAGGCGCCCGAGTACGAGGTGCTGCGACTGGAGGGCGTCGACCCGGAGACTGCGCGAAAGCTGAAGAAGCGCCGACGATCAAAGGAGCGCCATCGTAAACACAGTCCGATCCATCCTCTGCCACCCATGAAACGCTTAAGATTAATTTTTGGCAATGAAAGTCGTACTATCGATTTGCCTCCTGCTATTTCAGCAGACTGACAGCCGCAACTACCTTATGGTTATTATTCCACCGTTATTATTCAATTATTAGTTTAATTGACACTGACTAGAATTATTTTATCTAGTATTTATTTTAATGATGAACTTCTGAATAATCGAGTATTGTGTGATAGGCATCAAATTTCAAGATTCCAAAAAAATACCTATTTATTAAAATGAGACGTCAAAAAGTTGTTATTTCATTAGCAGTAATTCATTTTATATCCCAATTGAAAAGACCTTTTCACAGTCGTCAAAAAAGTCCGTCTATATACAAGTGTATCTATTTATTGTTTGAATATGATTATTTAGGATATTGTTAAGATAAATGTATGTACAAAAATATGTGTTCCATTATTTATTTTATTACCTACAATCTACATCATTGGAGCTTATTTGACGAAGGTGAAATTGTTCCTTGATGATAAAAGCTTTCTGTTATCAGGAAAAGGTTTTCATCACAATAATATAAAACGAAATTGTTGATGCAGAAATGCTTATTTTTTTTATATTGGTGTTTTTGAGCATATTAATTTTCAGCTGCAGTAGATTTAATTGCATTGTATAACTTGTTTTTTAATTATTGATGAATTCTGTACACATATTTATTGCATGGATTCGAATGATAGTAAATGAAGTTCTCTGTTTATAGAGTAATAATAATAAAGTATTGTTAGTGGTACCAAATATACTACTTGAGCAAGTGTAGTTCTCAAAAAGGTTTTCAGTACTACCCTCAAACTCATTTATTCAGATTATTGAATATATATGACCCTTAAATGATATTACAGTAGTACCCAACTAATATGGCTTACCTGCGCAGAAGATACATTTTCAAAGCGCGGGGAAAGTTATTGGCCGGCAGCTGCCGCCATGTTAGCGCGCGCCGTGCGGAGGGGAGTGACTCGCGAGTGAGACGGAACTAACAGCTGCAGTGTATTATGAACCTTATAGTAGTGATCTAAGGTTGATTGTAAGTTGTAAGCATTCTTTCGTTAATCTTCGAGGCCATACTTTCTTTTCTGTGCGAACGAAGATTCACGACGCGCCATATTAGTTGGGTGCATGCCTATGTAAAACAACAAAAAAGAAATTACTTCTACCATGAGTTTCCTACACTAAGGGTTAACTCAAGCTAGCGCACAGTCGAAGCGCATGCACTTATGAAAAGTCTGACTCTAATATCGGTTCGGAAGGTTGCATTTGCTGAGAAGAGCCGGCAATAAACTCAGCAATTACTCTTTCCAAAACAAGCTTAGATTCATTACATAATATTTCTATTGCGTCGTAAAGTATGTTTTGTTCGTGTGTTACTGTACTTAAAATATTTAAAATGAGAACTGTATCTGCCAACAAACTGCTGTGCAGTTTGGCGGAATTAAGAGTAAAGAAACATAAATGTACATGTTGGTTTATTAAATAAATAATAAATAAATATTCTAATCGCACTGACTACAATGCGTGCCCCGGCGCGGCGGTAAAACTACAAAGTAGACTGACTCGATATTTAATAAGTAGATAAATAGCAAATTTAAGCAGACCAGCCCCCACAAGCAACACCTGTTCACAAGTATGACGAATGTGGCAGCCATCGCCCTCCTTGCCATATTTGAGGGAAGTGAGCACCCGTCACACGACAGTGAGCATGACTTACTTAAGTACCTACACAAAATGTACACTATAATACTCGGGGATTAGCTTCACTTGCGTGAAATAATTTTTCGAATCCGACTGGAGATAGGCGTATTATATCGTAAGTCTCGCTCTTCACGCAAACAACTTATTTGTGTTGGTGCGCGTAATTTTAAACTTGTGATATCTTCTAAAGCCTCGCATTTTCATTGTAAAATACTAGCTGCACTTATAGAATATTGAAATGTATGTCAAAGGAATAAGGTCTATTTTCTTCAAATTTTCAGATATTTTTATCACCCTGACAGCTTAAATACCTACCTACATTTGACTTTATAGACGTTGAGATATTTTTGTTTGGTTACACACGTAAAGAAATTATTAAAAATCAGCTGCTCAGATATTTATGACGAAATAGATGTTAAATTAATGGTAACTTGTACTGTATAGATTTTTTTGAAAAATATTATGATCAGATATATTTTAACAGCTTGTATGTTGCGATATCTCTGATGGTGACTATACGTAGGTATATAATTAACTCTCTAAAGTCTGAAAATCGTGGTCAGCATCGGATTAGCTTCTAGAGCGGCTGATCTGCCTCCACCGGTTTCTGCCTACGTCCCTTATGACCTTGTAAAACTTGGAGGACGATGAGTCTTTTACTTAATCGGACCATCTAGTTGGGTTTCCTTCCGTGTTCCCGACTATGATCAGTTTTTCCAAACTTTCATCGCCTTTGCTCACCATGTGGCCGAAATACGAAAGAATGCATTGGTGGCATATGGCCTGTGATATGGTAGACCATGGTAGACAATCGGGTTTTAATTTGGCGCTGCGATAGGATCGATGCATTGGTGAGTTTAGCGGTCCAAGTTATTTTCAACTTCCGTCTCCAGCACCACATCTCGAAGGCATCAATTCTTTTTCTTTCTCGGGCCAGTATAGTCCACGCTTCCACTCCATACATACAATGCTCGTATTAATCGGATCTTTGTTTTAATACCGATTCCTCTCTTCTGCCATAATGTTGTTTAGGCGAGTCATTACATCCTTTGTCATTCCAATACGCCTCTTTATCTCAGGAGCAACAAAATAATAATAAAAATAACAGTAAGTCTTTATTAAATTGTCCTATCTTTAGAAGCAGCGGCATAGCTTGCCAAAACGGGCCCTGTATCAAAATTTGTTGGGGGCCCTTCTACCTGACTACTGCGAAGCCTTAATGGAGGGTAAGTAAAGATTTTTACTAATTTTTGCTTACACTTTCGTGGCCCCTTTAGCCTGGGGGCCCGTATCATAGATACGGCGCGCGGTAGCGACGCCCGTTTAGATGATAACACATTAGTTTTCATAAATGTCCAAGAGCTCCTTTAAAAGTGGTAGAGCGTAGGGTTTATTCGCTCAAAGAACAGGTCCAAGAGCTCCTTTAAAAGTGGTAGAGCGTAGGGTTTATTCGCTCAAAGAACACCTCGACTGGGGAAGTACACCTTCACCTTACAGAATGACGCAGCCAAATATTTACGAGTACCTACATATGACTTGTGTTCACACGTTGTTCACAGGTACCTTTAGCATATTACTCTTCGCCAGACCTAATCGGAGAGGGAGGGACGCGTGAGTGATGCCCCGCGTGGGTTGCAAGCGTCCATATGGCTATGGTAAGCCGCTTACCATCAGGCGGGCCGTAAGCTTCTATAACTTCGTATAACAAACAAGAATTTAGAGCGTTTTTTTATCGTAAGGAGGTAGGATGTTTGCAATTTATTTCAGAGTTATTTGCATTTATTGTACATGGCTATACTAATATAATAAAGGTGAAGAGTTTATTTTATTTTTTGTTTGAACGCCCTTATCCCTGGAACCACCTGGATTTTAAACATTCGCACATTTTGAATCTGCAAATCCGCAATAATTGTAGTTCATATTAAGAAGCTTCATTATTCCCGAGTGCTACGTTATGTACCGGGAATTCGGGTGAAAAGGTGACAGGCTAGTAAACTTATACAAGGCCTGAGACTAGGAAATGCCTGCCACAGTACTTCGATTGAGTGATTAATAATTTGATCCAGGCAGGTATGAAGTGACAAATTGAAATATATTAACAGAGATGGACCATGGCATGCACGTAACATAGATGTCTACCTGCCACAGGTCGTATGGTAAATTTCCCCTCACGGTAACAATTGTTTGCTTGTTGTAAGTCTGGGTGTAATTATCTCGTTTCCATAGTACAAGCTCTGTTTGCTTAGTTCCTTAACATTACGGTTGTGGGTGAAGAATGTCCCAGGATATTTATTTATTTCTTTATCTCAAAAATAAACATGTAAGGCTGGTAGAAAATTTACTATTTTTATGTGTTTAAATTTCTATTACAAGGTATAATCAAATTAACAAATATCGCGAAATTAATAACAAAAAAATTTAATGTAAAGGTTAATTTATTGAGAACTTAATGCAATATTGACATTGGCAAGCCCATCTTCCTCGCGTTATTTTTGGCTCACTGTTGCTGCAAGATATACTGGAAACAGTCTAGTGTCCATACCTGCAAACAACAAAAACTTACTGTGAAATCCCATTTTGCTATCTTTAGATAGACAGTTGAATATAATACTAATGAGGTATTTATTTTTCTTTCATAAAGGTAGGTAAGTGCCACACAAGCGGTTTCCGAGCGTCTTAAAAAGCGGAGCGTGCCTGCAGCGAATACGTCGCGGACGCGCAGCGAACACGCCGCGGCTGTGCAACGAATAGGGTCCTTTCGCCGGTATCGCGACCACCTTCAGTAGGCGACCATTTGACGTACTACTTTTCTTTAAATCAAGATAATAGTATTTGTAGAGGTAACATAAATAAAAAATAAATCTAACGTGCTTTATAAATAATTATGAAATAAGAATTAACACAGTTTGAAACAAATGGGTTAACCCAGAGCCGAAAAAATATTGCTCAGTGCGCGTCTTGGTTCAGTGGTGAGTTACCGCACCGCAAGTTGGAAAAAAAATAACACGGCGCGCGGTGCTCAAAGGTAAGTTTTATTACTTATTTCATGTTTTACACACAAGTTAGATGTTAAATTGTACAACCGATAAGTTTTGGTTATTATTTTGTTGTATTTTGCTATTTTTAAACATATTATTAAGATAAAATTAAGTGGCCGGTAACCGAAATGCTTACTTATCAAAAACGTTAGATAGCGACCACGTGGTCGCCAATCGACGAGAATCGCATTATTTTGTTATGATCAATATGATCCTAATACTTCATACAGGACTGTTACAATTTTGAATGTAGCATTGTAAAAGCTTTTCTTTGTAGTTCTTTGGTAAACGACCACCAGTTTCTTTGAAATAACTTTGTTTAATTTACGTACGAAATTGGGTACTAAACAGGTGGTCGTAAACCAAAATAATCGAAATAAAGACATTGGTTTCCGGCCACCATAATTTAGTATGAGAAAAAAAACGGCCGCTAACAGAAATTGGTATGAAAGTTCATTGAGTATGCGACCAAGTCTGATTTTTAGGGTTCCGTAGTCAACATGGAACCTTTATAGTTTCGCCATGTCCGTTGTCTGTCTGTCTGTCTGTCCGTCCGTCCGCACTATGTCTCAAAGACTCTTAGTACTAGAAATCTGTAATTGGGCGTGAATATGCAAATGAGTTAGAGGAAGAGGTGTGATACAATCGAGACAAAGGGACCAGATCCTGTAATGGGTATAGAAGCTGTTCCTTTGTGAAGTACCGTCTCACCATGTTCAGGATACCAAGTTTTTTGGCAACAGTCTTAGCCTTTGCCTCGATGGACCATCCGAAATTAAGGTCAGAGGATAAATTGAGACCCAAAAGATCTAGGTTTTTGGATATCGGTACAGATACATCACTTAATGCGGGAGTCAGCTTGAAGGAGCTCCTCTTGGTAGAAAAAAGGCAGGCCTGTGTTTTAGAGGCATTGAACTTGACCCTATTGGCGGTACCCCACTCGGCAACAATTTGCAGAGCCGAGTTCAACCTCGTAACCATATCCTCTCTGAGAGACTGTTGTGGCCCTACTAGCCCGCGGATCGGATATATAACTCTCTGTGACGGTGCTGTCATCTGCGTACCCGTAAATTCCGGGTTTCAGGAAGTCGTTAATATGCAGCAAAAAAACGCGTAGCAGAGAGAACAGATCCCTGAGGAACACCAGCCTTGATCGCCTTTAGTTCCGACGAGCAGCCATCGATTACCACTCGAATAGACCGTCCACTCAGGAAATCGGAGATCCAGGCGCATAAACTAGAGGGCAGTCCATATGAGGGAAGCTTGCTGAGCAGAATATCATGCCAGACCCTGTCGAAAGCCTTCGAGATGTCCAGTGAAACTGCTAGCGCTTCACCGTGTTTCTCAATGGCCTCGCCGCAGAGGTGGGTGGCTAGCACTAGGAGATCTCCTGTAGATCGATCAGGACGAAAGCCGAATTGGCGATCACTCAGGAGATCATTGTTTTCCAGGTAGCCAAGAAGTTTGGCGTTCAATACACGCTCCATAATCTTGAAGAGTATGGAGGTGATTGCGATAGGTCTATAGTTCGACGGATCTGTACGGCTACCCTTTTTGGGTATAGGTTGGACGTTTGCAAGTTTCCAGGATTTAGGGACACGTCTTGTTTTCAAAGAGTCTGAATAGGCGTGTGAGAATAGGAGACAACTCAGGGTCACAGGTCTTCAATACTACCGCCGGGATCTCGTCGGGGCCACTAGCCTTACTCACGTCAAGTCCACGCAGCACTTTGAGAACCTCTTTTTGGAGAATGCGGACATCCGACATTTCGGAGCCGCAGTGAGGAATACAAGGTGGAGGTTGGCTGGTGGTATCTAGGAAAGCGTTGCTAGCGAAAAATATGGCAATGTTGGATACTGGGGCTTTCAGCAAACATTTGTTTATACCTGATCCACCACAACGAGCAAATATTGATGTTGATAATTTTTTAAATGTTATATTACTTAATATTTAGGATATTGTTTAATTCTATTACAACTATTACTAAGTTCCTACGAAATGTAAGATTGTTATTTTTTAATTATAAGAAGACATTAAACCAAATGATTACCATATTTGTTTTTATTAAGAGGCAAAAATTAAAATATTTTTAAAGCGATTATAATTGTTTTAATGGCATTTTTTTCATATTAAAATAGCGGTCGCAAACCAGGTCACTGGTGGTCACAAACTGATAAAAATGGTCGTAAACCGACGTTTTCGCTATATTTTCACTTTTTCAGCATTTTATACATATTTTTGTATGAATGTATTTTATTTTATGTTTTTGTATCCAAACTAGATTATATTTGGGACAAATTCACATTAACATATACTATTTTGCGTGTAGACAACATTATTTTTCCTCATCTTATGTGGGCAACCCAGCTAACTGGTCGCTAACCGGCGCAATGACCCTACGTCGCGGACGTGCAACGAGCACGCCGCGGATAGCGCAGGGGACGCCATATGGTATACTCGTACAAAACAAACCTAATAGTAATTGCGAGCCTTTCTTCAGGTGACACTGATAATTTCAAATGTGTGTCTTCATGTCTTAAGTCAGTTTGAATCAGATGCAACAACTCATAAAATGTAGGTCTTGAAATTAGCAGGTATAGGATCGAAATTTTTTAAGATTATTTTTTATTCTTTTGAAAAACAGCACAAAGTAGTCACTCTCTTTCAGTCGATTACATGAATGAATCCTCCCAAATTCGTCGATGCTTTCGTTTTCGTTTCCTGCGTCTTCGAAGTAACAAAGCTAACAGCAGTGTTTCCTCTTCGGAATCCATTACGTTGCCGAGCGTATTGTACGTCGCAAACTCGCCACGCACAGGCGACGAAAACGTAACGTCTTTGCTGCGCAACCGCGGTGTGTTCGTTGCGCGTCCGTTCCGCTCGCAATCCGCTAGTATGATAAGGCCCTAAGAGCTATAAAACTTATTATACTAAGAATACAGTTGATTTATTACAAATTCCTTTGTGAGAGACTGGTCTCTGTACTAGGAAAGATCCTGTATTACAGATTACTGGCCCTCACCCCTTAGACAAATTACTGTATTAAGCTGAGGTAAGTAATTATAAGGACTGATAATGATAATAGAGTGGAGCTCAAATGTATATTTATACCTACATATTGCGTAAGTTATGAGGAGGTAGTGGTGTTTGAATGTGAGAGGTATAGGTTGTGTGTGTGGTTGTATGTTTGAGTGTGGTCTGAATGTGGGGGGTGTTTGAGTATTCATCATCTGAGTAGTTCCTCAGTCATCTAAGTTTGCCTAAAATTTTATGTAAGAAACAATTTGAAGAAGTGAATAATCCTTGTTATAAAAATGAGAGCTTAAATACCTATAGTGCCTAGCAGCAATGGTATGAGGCTTAAGATACACAATTGTGGAAAAGTAATTTTGTTTTAAATAGCACAGTCAAGTATTAGATTATGTCTATCAGTTTCATAACTTACTTCTGGAACTCCCACTCTCTATTGTCTAGAGGACAGACTTGTCGAGTTTTGAGCCAACGTGAGATACAGTGGAAATGGAATGCATGCTGAAAACAAATAAAAGTCATCATAAAACATTGGCTGTTATGCTGTGTGAAAATCAATCCTTTTTTTGAATAAAAGTAATTTTAATATTTTAGACAACTGCTCAGTTATTCTGGTGTATTCCCAACCGCCCCATTGCCGACAGCCACATTAATGCGGCCGTTGGGAATTTAATAAAATTATTTAAAATTGTTCCCAACCGCCCCATTGCTCTATCCCCATTAATGGGGCCGTTGGGAATTTAATAAAATTGTTCCCAAACTCCCCATTGCGCTATCCACATTGATGGGGCCTTTGGGAATTGAATAAAATAAATGTTAGGATTAAAACTTACATTGCAGACACCCCAGGCCACTGTGCACTCCTCACTGGTAGCTGAAGCCTGATTTGCTTGGCACTCTATGCAAAGATCCATTATGTGGTTGCGGCAGATAGCACAGTTGTCCACAACAATATCTAAAATATGTAAATAGTATGATTTACATTTGTATTACCATTCTAAGAGATAATCCCTTTCATTCATTAATTTTACCTATGTTGAATAATACCTATATTGAATAAAAATCAGTTCTTATATAGGACCGTTTATGGAAAACGCAAAATATTAATGTTAAAAAGTAATATCTGCGGTGACCATGATGGCAATCTTATTGTTTCGAAATGAGTAAGCATTTTCAGGTTAATGATTTCATGATTGAATCTTTACTTCAAATATACGTACCCCAGGCCCATAAAGCAACGGCATTCCACTGAAACAAGATATTTATGATGAAATCTAACAACACGATAGAATTACATCGCAGAATAAGATTATGCACAATGAATTATGCGTAAATATTTTCTACTACCTTTTTTACTTCAAATCTCTTTTTGTCTCCTTTGCCACTACTAGAAGATGGCATTTCTACTTCTTCTTCGTCAACATCCATTACTGAAGCCATATTTTTTTAATTATAACTTGTTAAAATCTAAAACTAAATGAATTGGAGGTTTTGTACACAAATTTATTTATTTGACAGTAATTGTTGTTTATTTAGTTAGCCACAAGGTAGGCAAAGGTTCGAGACCATACATCCTTTCTTTTAGGGGGACATTACACTATAATTTCTCATAACCTTTAAAACTTGAATTTATTTGACTACAAAAATTATACATAATATTGTCTATATTATAATTTATTCTATGCAAGGATTTTGTATACTACGTAACATTACGTTGTATAAAAATTTCTTGATTATACATAGACTAAGGATATTTCGCTACCCTGAAAGAGATATCACAATCTTAAAGAACACTTTGCGAGAGAGACAGAGACGCAAACACAATTTTGAGGTGAGGCAAAAATAAATCGAGTAAGATGCCATAGCGCCATAGCGTCCCGAGTTCTCCCGAGTATTGTGGTGTGATTTTCATTTTAATTAAAACAATTATGATAGTGCAAAAAGTGGATGTCTAGACATTATGATTTGGCATGTATTTAATGCCCTAACTATTAATTTCCTCTATTCGAACAAAATAAAATACGCACACTATATGTATAAATCAAACTGAGTATCAGTTTTATGGTTTATGCAAAACTATTTGAACTGAATGATCTTCTCGCGCTCGCCGGCCGTTGCCGCGGCACCGCTCGCTTCGCTCGCTCGTCTCGCGCGCGTTATTGTTACAGTTCTAACCTAACCTAACCAACTGTATTTGGATTGCCCTGAGTCGGGTCTGGGTGATAGAACATGTTTTGATGAATAGGTAGTATAATTGTAGAACAGTCATTTTTCTGATATGCAATAAGTAAATTAGAGGAGATTCTTAAGTTTGCGTAAATTTAAAACAGAGTTTCTATTAAAAATATCCCTTATGATTTGTTTCTGGAGCAATTGAGACGTGCTTAAATAACTCACAAAATTTTACGGTTCACAGGTAAATAAATCATTGAGCTATTATTACTACGTCAAAGTACTACGTATGAGATGACGTCACACATCACAATATAACTGTTTTGCACTACAACAAAACAGGTATTATGTGTTGAATAAAACACACAGCATTGTGGTGAAGAAAGCTGATGTGAATTCGCCTTTAAAATTAGATATATTTGATAAAACTTACCGATTAGTCTCTGGTTTAGTTATCTATCCTTGTTACTCACCAGCGTGCGTCCTCTTCTGGTTGAGAGGGAGGCCTTTTGACGGTTCATAGAGTCTTCAGACCACCAGCAAGAACATTGCTGCAACGCTGTGTGTTTTATTCAACACATAATACCTGTTTTGTTGTAGTGCAAAACAGTTATATTATGTGCATTTCTAAAACACACAGCGTTGTGGTGAAGACCTGTTTGGTATCTGCTGGTGATAAACACAAATCGCTATGATGAAATAAATGTCTCATATTATTATAATGAAAATCAAAATTATAAACTTTTCAGTAGGAAAACCTGTAACATTATAACATTTGTATTAATTATTAGGTATTGTTTACATTGAGTTTAATGTAATTATTGATGCAATCAAATATTAAAGAGAAAGAAAACTGTATGCTCTGCACTAATGTTGGAATTTTCAAAATTTCTACTGGATGGTTGTAGAATTCTATAAAAGTATCAATACTTTTCCAATTACTTACATAAGAATAATGTATATTGATGCAATCAAATATTAGAAGATTGTATGGAACAAATCATCATTAAAATGTTAGTATTGTCAAAATGTCTACTGGACGGCAGTAGAATTGTCTGAAAGCTTCAATACTTTTCCATTCGCTTTTGCTGAGTCCTACACAGGTATATAGAATAGAATAGTATTTATTTGTCTGAAACATGGTACAAAATAGGTAGGTACTATGTAATATTCTCCATCCAACTTCTGGATGCTACAGCTGATATAATACTGCTTGGTGAAGCATCTATATTAGCATCTACAAAGATACTATGTATCCAGTCTGCTATCATGGTGATAATAAAATAAATAAACTTGTAAACTTGCCTGTGTTGTGTCTATTTTCCGAAATTCTAATAAAGCCAGGTATGTGCCTGACCGGACAACTACGGTTTGGTTGTTTCCGCAACAACCAGCCTGACTGTCTGTGTATGTTTATATCTCAGAAACTCTTCAGTATGTCTTTGAGGAAAACTTAGGCCACAATATGATCTCATCCTCTTTACGAATTATAGAATTCTTGACTAGTAATGTGAGCTAATTGATTGGACTTAAGGCTAGCAAGAGTATTAAAGTGGTTTGTCTAGTAATTTCAACGAATGAACCAGAACTTGTTGATGATTCAAGCCAGTCAAATAAAACCTTTGTAGCCAATAAGGGTAATTTAGTAATTTACAAAATTTCAAGTGAAATAGTTTTTTTTGTTTTTTTTTTTGACTTTTGACTTTTGTTGTGCAGAATGTTAAAATGCCTGAATTATGTAAGATAATGGTTCTGTAAACTTGTTTATCTTATAAATACAATTTTGTTAAAATCTAGTAACATCCTGACCTTCAGCCATTTTAGCCAGGCTATAATCACAACAACAACAATTAGAACAAACTAACCATCTTTTAATTTGAGCACTGTATTGTATGTGTTTAAAGTAGATGTCCGCCAACTACTCTTTAATAAGTTTTGTTCTTATCACACCAAGCTTACCTTTTAATACTCTGCTAGGGTCCAGTGCTTTGCCCACCCCCAATTTTCCAGGCAAGAAGACTGAACCTGTCGACTTGTGGAGGGCATCTGCCTGTCGTTCGATCTTCTAGAACCTTCCGCAGGTTCTTTAATGGGAGTGGCTCTGATATAGCTCTCGCTTGTAGGTCGGACAGCCAGAAGCATTTTGTCCACTCTGGTGCTATCAGAATGTAAGTACACTACTAGTGCACTGTTTAAGTGGCTCAGGATTCGTGGTATTAAGTTGAGTGTGGGGAATACCCACCACATCTGATAGTCCCACTCTTGGTTGAAAGCTAAAAATTGAGTAACCATCTCGAGAATCTAAGTGTTACCTAGTTACGTACGTACGTACCTTGGTACAACAGCTGTATACCTTGACGCAATCAGGTCTATGTCTAGCCACCTACTCTAAAAATAAAAAATAACAATTTGTCTCCATGGCTTGGGGCAGAGGATGCCGATCTGGTACTTATCGACCCCTTGATAGGCGGTCTTCAATTCAATTTAGCCTCCCCGAGAGGTAGCCTCCCCGAGAGGTATGAATGACTGTATAATAATTATGTGCATAAGTCATCCGCTGACTTTTCATTGCTGCATGCACTGTGTATGTGCATATTATTAATATTTTTTTTAAGTCTTCCGCAGACTTTTTTTTTTTTTTTTTTTTTTTTTCTGCAACTACTGCATGTATTCATTTTTTAAAATCATTCGCTGACTGTTTATTGCTGCAAATACTGCATGTGTGCATTTTTAAAGTCATCTGACCGTTTATTGCTGCAAATAGGTACTGCATGTGTGCATTTTTAAAGTCATCCGCTGACCATTTATTGCTGCAAATAGGTACTGCATGTGTGCATTTTTAAAGTCATCCACTGACCATTTATGCAAGTACTGCATGTGTGCATGTTTTAAAATAGTCTATTGACCAATTACTTTAAATACAGCATGTGTGCAATTTTTAAAGTCATCCGCTGACTGTTTATTGTTGCAATTACTGCATGTATCTACTTCACTGGGAATGCAATTGATTTACATGGTGACCATCTCCCTGATAAGTAGGTATCGTTTAGTTGAGCAACCCAGACTGCATCGCTGCATCTGTGGTTAAGAAGTGAGTCAACTTTTTTGGTGTTGAGCTGCTATTACTTTCTCTAACACCATTCAAAGTCAAAGTTATTTATTAAATTTAGGCCCTAGTAGGGCACTTATGAAGGTCAAGGCTACTGAAGTTACCACCAGTTTGGAAGTCGGCCTTTAATTGAGAAGAACAGGCAAGCAACTCAGCAAAATTAGGTTAGGTCATTTTAGGTCTTGTTGTACAAGAGGAATTAGTAATTAATGCATTTGGTGACAATGTATTCGACCTTTGGAATTGCATAATTTGCAATGTTTAGCATCCTAAAAAATCATAAAATCAAAATGTGAATTTGTTTATTTGTTTGTTACACTTTCACACCTAAATTGCTGAACCTTTCGTGATTAATTTAGTCATGCAGATAGTCTTTGGTACAGAGAGGGACATAGGCTCTTTAGTCCGGGAACGCAGGTGAAACTGCGGGCACAGCTAGTAACTAACAAACTGTGAGCTCCTTTCAGAGAACTGTTTCCACCACTCCACATCATGGAATGATTAATTTTATTACTGCTATTTCTTTAGACAGACCAAGATATTCTATCTCCTGTGATGGTTCTCAGTGTTTCCGCAACCTGAGAAAACAAGAATGCTTCGGTTCTGATTTACTAGAAAGTAATCTTCCATATGGTACAGAAAACTTTTGCATGCAGGATTTCCGCAATCCTAATTCTTATAATCCAGTTGGAAACTGTGGTAATCATCTTTGGAGCCGATGAGAGGCAAAATGGACAGCTGTTAATTGTAGCACTTCATTGTTCAAACTGCCCACGAGAACATCCACAGTTGTGTGTCCACAATTGGAAAATGAACATAGGCCTATTAATTATATTTTCACTAACAATTCGACGATCTGTCAAAAATTCGGCACATTTGATTCCAAGATTAACTGTTTGTTGTTTTACACATATATAAACATTTAGACCTCTGAGGTTGGGTATAGGACGGAGTCCCTCATCTGATCTTTTGATTAGAAATAAAAACCAAAGAAAGCTCGGATCTAAGACAAGTGGTGTCTCTTATATTTTTTGTTTATTTTAATTGGTAAATCATGTGTCATCTTGATTTTCAATTCTATTTATTATTTATTTTTTTTAAATGAAGAGTCAGGTGTGTTTAACCTAAACTGAGGGATGCAGTGACAGGTTGCAAAGCCTCTCTATTAAATATAAATTCTTGACTATGTGGTATATTTTGAAGTGAGCCCATAAGATCAACATTACTAACTTCTTTCAAAATTTTGTCAGGTCTGACCTGATGTAATCTGACCTTTGTCACATATAATTTTGCATAGTATATTCTGATTTCTTATAAGATAGTGAACCAGGTGCAAACACAGAAGTGATCTTCTTAATAATATATTAGAGTTTAAATTGTTTTGATTTGTTGACGAGTCAAGTAATAAAACTGTTGTTGTTCCACAATACTGTTAGACAAGCCTGCTTATAATGTCTCTGTAGATGACTATCTCTAAATAATGTTTATTTTTATGAAAATTGTATTATTAAGTTTTTTGTACCTAATGTTTTCCAAACAGGTTAGTCAAACTGTTGAAGATGAACTAATCGTTATTTGTCTGCTAAGAGTTATTGGTTTTTTGTCAAGTTCCGCACCCAGGTCACCAAAGAAAGTTTTACATGACGAAGTTATTGGAAGATTTAAAAAAAAAAACAGAGTTTGACAAGTAGATGTACTTGGCTCACTATTATATAATGTATAGATAGACTGATTCTTAGTGCACATAATTGAGGTAATTGTGAAATATATTGAGATTATGAATAACTTCTTGTATTAGTTAGACAGTCTAAGCTAGGGTCTGAACATGTTTGATTGTACTTACAAGTTAGCTCGCTTACGAGTCTCTTGTTAGGTGGAGGTGATGCGAAGCCTTCCACATCCTCCGAGGATGACGAAGATGAGTTCTTATCACAACTCTTGTGTTTCGTTCGAGTACTGGTCTCAATCCAAAGCACCAGTTTTCAAACTTTGTCCACCTTCATCGTTTTCTCTCAAACTCATTTAAAAGACTGGATTTTATAGAGAAAAAACATAATCCATTTAAAACCCACGCTGTGCGATAGTTTAAGACTAAAACGCTATTGTTTTATTAAATTTTTGAATTAAAAATAACTTAATGAAAATTTTTGCTGTTTAACCGGCAAAAATTCACAATCGCTATGAACTGTCAAAAGGCCTCCCTCTCAACCAGAAGAGGACGCACGCTGGTGAGTAACAAGGATAGATAACTAAACCAGAGACTAATCGGTAAGTTTTATCAAATATATCTAATTTTAAAGGCGAATTCACATCAGCTTTCTTCACCACAACGCTGTGTGTTTTAGAAATGCACATAATACTTACTTTAACTGTACACACCCTGGGTACAGTTAAAGTATTTTCATTACTATAATTCTAATGTTTTTATGAAATAATGCATATTATGGTGCAGCTAAATGCTTGTTTTTTATTTGAATGATAGTTTTTATCTGTATACCTAATAAGTTTAGATATAACTTTATGTCGAAAAAATTGTGTACTTATTTAATATATTAATATTTTTACATTTTTTGCATTAGTATTTTTTTTTTGTAAATGAATTTAATTTAAAAATTGATAACAACATGATATTCAAAACCTTCTTATGGACACTGATGGTGAAAAAGACACTGTAAACTCTAGCTTTTGACCTTATAAACCCTCACTTGAATGATCAATTTTCATACAAAACGTTGCCGATGCATCTCCAAATAAGTATTGGCACTATAATAGGCAAAAAGCGCTCTTTTGATGCTCCAACCCTTTCAGATACAAAATCTGAAAGATTTTTCTTTTTCACTCGATGTGAAAAAAGTAAACCTATTTTATTTTTTTACCAGCAAATACAAATTTGCCAAAATTGTTAAGAAAAGTTCATATTATTTAGGCTTAATTGTACTACGTGATACTAAAATAAGTGCTATAAAAGGCTGTGTAAGTTATAATCAATAAATATTTATTCTTATCTACAAATGATGGTTTATTTACTGGGGTACTCCAGCACCCCTGGGTAGGTACTTAAAGTCTACGATGGGTACGGTTCTAGGGTTAACCGTACCTATATATTTTTATATTTAACCGAAGCTTCGCTCCTGTCTGGTCTCTCTCCTATGAGACCTCACTAAGTTTTATAGTTAGGGGATGAAATTATAATATTAAAAAAGACACTCTTTTTATACTATCATGCTACGTGATGGTTTTTTAATTCAAATCCATTTGCATCATTGTCAATAAAATCTTTTTTTCTCTTATATGAATTTTTCCATATTTCATAAAAACAGACTGTGGCTTGAAATCTGTAGCAGACAAGAAGAGGCACAGATACGTGCGTGATAAGAGTCCAGGCCCAAACACCGTAAAACTCCATCTGTGAACAAAATTCTTAATGTAACTCAATAATGTAAATAAATGTTTACTTAGTTTGGTTAGGTATAACCGCAATGAGTTTCTACGGCGTTTTTGAGAAAACTTACTATTTTATAAAATACTAGCTTCCCGGCGCGACTTCGTTTCCGTGGTTTCTTATCCTATATCCTACCCTACCCCACTTTCTTAATTTTTTTTTTCTTGTAGAACCTTCTACAAATTAAGAAAACTAAAAAAAAGATCGATGAAATCGCGTTCTCAAGTTATGGCGGGAACTTGCAGAGTGACGTTGCGTGTTCATTTTTATTTTCATAAATTCGTGTATTTTGAGTTTTATTGCATATTATAGGTGGTATTTTATCCAATAAAAATCAATACATGTGCACCAGTGAAGTGGAATGAAATGAATTATGTGTATCGTGGCTTTTCAAGTTATCTCAATAAGTCCGTAAAAAGTGTTGGTACAATGACCACCATTGTACTAAAACATGACTATTATGGACGGTGACTGGCTGAGGACTATGTGAAAGTGATTCATTGTGACTAGAACTTATAATATTACTGGAAATTGGCAAAATACACAAGCCGTGTGACGCCATTGAAGAAAAAAAATAAAAGTTATGGCGTGATCAAGGGAAACAGGGTTTTTTTTTTAAGTATAGATAATTTAGCGATATTGTAATTAGTAGATAGGGAAGGACATACCTGCAGTGGATGAAACTCAGCTCTCGCATTCTTGACTCTGTTGAGTAGCCACAAAGCGAAGTTGCCAACGAGCAAGAATGTGACTAGCTGCCGCCCCGGGCGCTGGCGGCCGGTGCCGGCGCAGCGGCGCGACCACGCGTCCAGTACCAGCAGCGTCTGGCAAGAGCTCTGTATCACCGCACATAGAGGCGATATTATCCTGTCGACATTAAACACCCAGCTTCACAAACACTGCAATGCACTGCACTGGGTTTGATCAAATCCCAAAATGGTTGCAAACCTGGAGAATAAAAGCTAGTACCACAAAGTCAGTCCATATTACCTTTACGCTTAGGAAAGGGAACTGCCCGCCCGTATTTCTAGAAAATACCACCTTTCCTCACACAGAAAGTGTAAAATTCTTGGGCCTACACCTCGATCGCCGACTAACATGGGCGAAACATATAAATGCCAAAAGGCAGGAGGAAGAAACAGCAAACTGTCAACCGACAACAAACTCCTCATTATACAAGTCAGTACTGAAACCCGTCTAGATATATGGCATCCAATTATGGGGGAGTGCCAGTAATTCCAATATCATTATGCTGTAAATAATGCAGAATATTATGTTCCTAAGGGCAATAGTAAACGTTCCCTGGTTCATCAAAAATACCGAAATACACCAACTTCTGCATATGTGCACTGCTAAGGAAGAAATCCAAAACACTCGCATGAAATATCGACAGCGACTGGAGAGACACCCTAATGCGCTTGCTGCAAAATTAACCTGCCAAGAGTGTACCTACAAGACGCCTCAAGAGAAATAGCATTTTCTAGCTTTCTTTGAGCTTCTTTTTAGTGACAAAATATGAGTAGATGCCTTCACTGGAGGGCTCACTCTCCCAATCAATAAGTGACACTCAAAAATTTTGCTTAAGGACGCGTTTACAAAATTGATAGGTAGCAAATCGCACTAATACATTTGCAAGGCCCACACGCACACACGTGCATGGAGAAGCTGCGTTAAAAATAGTGAATCAACCTAATTTGATACTTTAACATTATATTATATTTTTTTCATCTATTTTTGTTATCATTTCGCTTTTATTAAATTTCACGTGTATGTAATTAACTTTGCTAGTGTATGTACAGTGTAATCCGTTTAGTACGACTTCGCATTTAACAACCAACCGTTTTAGCGACGTAAGTATAGGCATATGTTTGGTTTTAATATGAACCACCATGAAAGTACATCCGTTTATTACGACTCCGTTTACAACGACCAACCGCTTTTAACGACGGAATTATAAACATAATTGTCCGGTTACAACGACGAGCGTTGACGTATTTACAAATAAATCGTAGATAAGAAGCTATATCCGCCCCGCGCAACCCCCTTACCGGCACGTCGCTGATTGGAATGCAACTTTGTACCACTCCGAGTGTTTCTGAAGCTCTAAAAGCTGCAGAAGTGCTAAATGTGTTTGTACATTCTAATTTTGAAGATGATTTGAATTTGAGATGATGAAAATTATTATGTCTCGTTTGCATAATGCAGTCCGTACTTCTTACTATAGAAATAAAAACCAAAAACAATCAAAAATCACAGACTTTTTGCAGTAGATGTTTCGTTTTTAGTTAGGTACATATCTTAATATATAAAATGATAAACTGATTGTTGATATATCAGCCCACAGCCCAAACCGCTGGACCTAGAGATTTGAAATTTTGCACAAAGATACCTTATACTGTGGAGGCATCCACTAAGAAAGGATTTTTGGAAATTCCACCCCTAAGAGGGTAAAATAGGGGATGACAGTTTGTATGCAAGTCCGTCAGTTTTAAAGTTAGGATCTTCAAATTTTGTGTTTAGGCTGACGATTGAAAATTAATGTGTAGTTATCTCAGCGTTTGTGATAATTCCACCACCGAAGGGAGGAAAAGGGGGATGAAGTTGGGTATGCAAGTCCTTCAATTTCAAAGTAAACTTAACTAAATGTATTATACGGTGTAGACATCCACTAAGGAAGGATTTTTGGAAATTCCACCCCAAAGGGGTTAAAATAAGGGATGAAAGTTTGTATGCAAGTTCGTCAGTTTTGAAGTTAGGATCTTCAAATTTTGTGTTTAGGCTGACGATTGAAAATTAATATATAGTTATCTCAGCGTTTGTGGTAACTCCACCATCGAAAGGAGGAAAAGGGGGATGAAGTTGTGTATTGCAAGTCCTTCAATTTCAAAATAAACTTCACTAAATGTATTATTATACGGTGTAGACATCCACTAAGGAAGGATTTTTGGACATTCCACCCCTAAGGGTGTAAAATAAGGGATGAAAGTTTGTATGCAAGTCCGTCAGTTTTGAAGTTAGGATCTTCAAATTTTGTGTTTAGGCGGACGATTGAAAATTAATGTATAGTTATCTCAGCGTTTGTGATAATTCCACCATCGAAGGGAGGAAAATGGGGATGAAGTTATGTATGCAAGTCCTTCAATTTCAAAGTAAACTTCACTAAATGTATTATTATACGGTGTAGGCATCCACTAAGGAAGGATTTTTGGTAATTCCACCCCTAAGAGGGTAATCTTAATAATAATCTTAATGTATAAAATGATAAACTGTTGTTGATATATCAACGCACAGCCCATACCGCTGGATCTAGAGATTTGAAATTTTGCACAAAGATACCTTGTATAGTGGAGGCATCCACTAAGGAAGGATTTTTGGAAATTCCACCCCTAAGAGGGTAAAATAGGGTATGGAGGTGCAAGGTGGATATGAAACCTCCATTTAAAAGGGAAGATCTTCCGCCAGGCTGGGTCATCGTGCCTGGGGACCGCGGTCCAACTGTACTTGTCGGACAGTTGTATATATGCAGATCGCCGAGAAATCTTTACAAGCGCGATGCAGGATGTAGTGGGCTTGTATGCGCGATGTATGCACGATGCAGGATAATGTGTCGGCACGCCATCTATCTATCGGCGTGTGAACTTCGTTATGTAGTAGTTCGCTACATCACTCCCTTCCTAGACCAGAGGTCGATCTATAGTTGCGTCATTGCGTTAAGCTTGCAAGTGCCAGTGCTGCTCGGAAGTCTGCGGTGAGTCGAGACTGAGCGGGATTGCTGCGACGGGTTGAGCCATGGGAGTCCACGTGGTGCAGAGACTGCCACGCCGGAGAGGCTGAGCCAGCCGAAGAGATCCGGACGTGTGCTGCGGTGGACTGTGCGGGCGATGAGTGCTGTCGCTGTGATGAGCCTTGCAGGACCAGGAAGCACGGTGAATCGGCTGCGTTGGAACTGGTTAAGGCGAAGCTGGCTTGCTGTGTGACTGCTTGCCGGTGGGGAGTGATGAGCTTGGAAGCTGCTCAGAAGGATGCTACTGCATGTTCAGTGAATGGAAGGGTTGGAAATTATTCCCATTCCATCACGTCGGGGTCACCACTATGGAGGTGCAAGGTGGATATGACACCTCCATTTAAAAGGGAAGATCTTCCGCCAGGCTGGGTCATCGTGCCTGGGGACCGCGGTCCAACTGTACTTGTCGGACAGTTGTATATATGCAGATCGCCGAGAAATCTTTACAAGCGCGATGCTGGATGTAGTGGGCTTGTATGCGCGATGTATGCACGATGCAGGATAATGTGTCGGCACGCCATCTATCTATCGGCGTGTGAACTTCGTTATGTAGTGGTTCGCTACAAGGGGATGACAGTTTGTATGCAAGTCCGTCAGTTTTTAAGTTAGGATCTTCAAATTTTGTGTTTAGGCTGACGATTAAAAATTAATGTATAGTTATCTCAGCGTTTGTAATAATTCCACCACCGAAGGGAGGAAAAGGGGGATGAAGTTGTGCATGCAAGTCCTTCAATTTCAAAGTAAAGTTCATGAAATTTAATATTATACAGTGGAGGCATCCACTAAGGAAGGATTTTTGGAAATTCCACCCCTAAGAGGGTAAAATAGGGGATGACAGTTTGTATGCAAGTCCGTCAGTTTTAAAGTTAGGATCTTCAAATTTTGTGTTTAGGCTGACGATTGAAAATTAATGTGTTGTTATCTCAGCTTTTTTGACAATTCCACCCCCGACAGGGTGAAAAGGTATGGGATGTATGTAAGTCATTCAGTTTCAAAGTAAACGTCACTTAATATATTATTACACAGTGTAGGCAACCACTAAGGATTTTTGGATATTCCATCCTTAAGGGGGTAAAATAGGGGATGCAAGTTTATATGAAAGTCCATCAGTTTCGAAGTTAAAATTAATTTATATGTGCCTCAACGTTTTTGGTAATTCCGATCCCGAAAGGGTAAAAAGGGGGATGAATTTGTGTATGGAAGTACACTAAATTTATTATTTAAGCTTATGGTTATAAACGAACGCAAGGAATATCGGTGTTGTTGGAATTTGAACCCTTAAGGAGTGAAAAGGGGGATTAAATTTAGTATATGAAGTTCTTTATTTTCAGAGTGAAAATTTCAAAATTTATTATTTCGGCTTATGGTATTGGCGTATTGAAATGACTCGCCTAAACAACATCAGGAAAAAGAGAGGAATCGGTATTAAAACAAAGATCCGGTTAATACGAGCATTGGTATTACTCATTTTCATGTATAGAGTGGAAGCGTGGACTATACTGGCCCGAGAAAGAAAAAGGATTGATGCATTCGAGATGTGGTGCTGAAGACGGATGTTGGAAATACCTTGGACCGCTAAACGCAACAATGCATCAATCCTATCGCAGCTCCAAATTAAAACACGATTGTCCACCATATGCCACCAACGTATTTTTTCGTATTTCGGCCACATGGTGCGCAAAGGCGATGAAAGTTTGGAAATCTGATCATAGTTGGGAACACGGAAGGAAAACGACTACGTGGTCGTTCACCAACAAGATGGTTCGATCAAGTAAAAGACTCATCGTCCATCGCCGCAATGTTATTGAGGCCAAAATATTTACTGGTTCTGTCAGAGGAGAAACAGTGTTCTTGCCACGTATACCATTGATCCCAAATCACCTTCCGTTTGAATTTAAAAGATAACAGTTCCTAATTAAGGTTTGTAGTCACAGGGAAAAACTCTGAAATTTGCTAGAGTTGATTTGCGGCAGGAATGTTTCAGTTTAATGTAGCATCCTCGCATATGAGCTCTTAATCTAGATGAACTTTTGTCAATATCACACGTAGTGGCGGACAATAGCCATGAACAAAGCTCTATATTGTTACAATGATTCATATCTAGAAAAAAGATATAATCTACGCGGACGAAGTCGCGGGCTATAAAGCTAGTATTATATAAGTACATTATAAAGACCGGTACATTATGTACGTAGTATATTGAGTATTGAAATTACTTAAAATTACATTTCTTCTTATTCTTAGTTACATATGTATGGTGAAGTAAATAAATATTTTAATATAAATATATTTTTATTTGCTAGTCACCTACATATTAATAAATACATTAATATGTGATTAATAAAAAACAAAAATGTCTGTTCGTTTAGTACGGCGTCCGGTTAGTACGACGTAATATCACCGGTCCCTTGGCCGTCGCTATAACCGGATTCTATAACTGTATTTCGGATGACAATACAATAATTTGGTACCATCGAGCTGATCTGATAATAGATCCGAATTGTAGGCACTGGAACTCCATGACATAATAACTTATGTTAGCCGTGATTAGGGTTGTTGGAATTGTCATGAGAAGAACTTTAATGATATATGGTGTTCAGGGTCTGATGATGGAGTAGGAGGGTAGGCAATGGAACATCATAGCGGAGCAACATATCCTAGCCGTGTTTGGGGTTGTTGGTTTTGACTACTTTTGACAATATATAGTTTTCAAGGTCTGATGATAGAGTAGGAGGGTAGGCAGGCACTGGAACTATACAGGTTGTTGTTTTGGTCGGCGACAAGCGACCCAGGAGCGGTAGTACAAAATATATATTCCCCAAAAATGGTCTTAATTCCATTAAATACTGTAAATATGTTGAGAAATACCTTATTCAATTTGAAATAAAATTACTGCAAAGTATGGTTACTAGGCACGTGCACAGACTAGAGCTAGGCACAAGCCGCCATTGCCCCACCCCTTTACTCCCTCGTACTCCCGTTGAGTATTATGTCTACACTTTAGCTTATTACATGATTTTCAAAATTTTAATTTTTTTATTTTTATTATTAAAAAAAAATAAAGTATTTTTTTTATATTTTTTTTAGCACCAGTATCATTTGTATTATCGACCCTGAGTCGCTCGTCGCTGACCAAAACAACAACCTGTATATAGATTATAAATGTGGGTGTGAGATTGATTGAAAACATTTTATAGTAGAGTATAACATAGCACAGTACAGTATAGTATGATAAGGGTGTGAAGAGATTTCAGCAGGGTCGGCAACGCACGAGTGATTCCCCTGGACTGGAGTTGCAAGCGTCCATGGGCTACGGAAACCGCTTACCATCAGGGCCATATGCTTGTTTGACACTTTAGTGGTATAAAAAAAGTATGAATTCATGACATACTATCTATCCCAAATTCCCAATCTATCACGGAAATCCAGTTGCAGTCTCCAAGAACCATCATCAGGTCAGTTAAATCTGTCTTGTTGTAAGCACTCATCACTGCTAACAAAAGGAGCCCAAACACGATATATCTATCCCAATCCATCAAGGAGTTCCAGTAGCAGTCTCCAAGAACCATCATCAGGTCCGTTCAGTATGTCTTATTATAAGCTCTCATCACTACTAACAAAAGGAGCCCAAACACGACATTTCTATCCCAACCCATCAAGGAGTTCCAGTAGCAGTTTCAAAGAACCATCATCAGGTCAGTTCAGTCTGTCTTATTGGAAATTATCATCACTACGAACAAAAGGAGCCCAAATACGATATATCTATCCCAATCCATCAAGGAGTTCCAGTAGCAGTCTCCAAGAACCATCATCAGTTCAGTACAGTCTGTCTTGTTGTAAGCTCTCATCACTACGAACAAAAGGAGCCCAAACATGACATATCTATCCCAATCCATCAAGGAGTTCCAGTAGCATTCTCCAAGAAACATCATCAGGTCGGTTCAGTATGTCTTGTTGTAAGCTCTCACCACTTCTAACAAAAGGAGCCCAAACACGACATTTCTATCCCAACCCATCAAGGAGTTCCAGTACCAGTCTCCAAGAACCATCATTAGGTCAGTTCAGTGTTTTTTGTTCTATGCTCTCATCACTACTAAAAAAAGGAGCCCAAACACGACATATCGGCTTTACTCGGGTAATTCTGTATACAAAACTGACGTAATATAAAATAAAATTCATTTTTGCTCACAAATATCAAGTATCGACGGTAAAATTGTTTGTGTCTGCACAGCGATCTATTTTTTGTGAACGGCTGCTGGCTAGCGACATAGAGGTAGTCTCACGACGGCGCACGGGCGCTGACTGAGAGTTCATTTGAAATGTTCGTTACTTTATACATCAAAACTCAGACAGAGCAAAGGAAACAAACCCTTATTTCATAGATGTCAAGTTTGACGTGAATTAGCAAAATTTTGGATAAATGGTGAAAAATTTACAAAAATGTTTTAATTTTTTTTGAGGTTTGGTCGATATTTATGCGGATTTCCTTTTTAGGAATTAATCTTGATTATTTCTATTTTATTAGAGTATTTTTTTTACTCATTAAAATCTCCAAATTATTGAGATATTTGGATCGTAACTCGGCCTGTTTTCGTAGTTTTCACGGGAGGAGGGTACGGAAAACCAATTTTATTGTATGAAAAGTATGATAATTGAAAAAACTGTTTATACCAACTACAGGCAAAGGTATATTGAAGCATTAGGTACCCGCAAAATTTGGCAAATTTCAATGGATTCATCGGTAAATGGATCGGAAAACAGCTAATTTCTCAATATTTTGTAAATACGTCCAACTGATAGCAAACAAGCTAAAAAATAAATAAAATAGTTATTCCTTATTGTAAAGGACCAACTCTACTCATCTATAGATATACTTGCCGTTTATATATCTCTGATATAGAAGTAAGGATTTTTAAATTCTGATTAGATTTTAACGAGCTAAGGTGCCAGTTGAGAAAGGTTAATCGCCTCCATTCGCGATTTATTTTTTTATTTAACTGGGTTAACGTACCTCGTTGCTCGAGACCCTTCCGGGTATCGTTGCAGAAGGAATCCAGCGCCGATGATTTGGAATAAATAATAAAGGTACACGCCACACTGCGTGACAAGTAGCAGCGCGTGTTCTAAAGGCATTGTCGTAACGGCTCTGCGGAGCGGCAACGTGCGCATGCGCTGGATGCATGCTCCTGAACCAACTGTCATTATGATGAAGAGAATCGTCTCCCATACATTGATCTGGAATTAAATTGGCGTATTATTCCACTAATTCTAGTTCCCCGCCGTACGTGGTTCTCCCAAGGCAATATGTAGCCTACTTACATCAGGCGGGCCATAATATACTAAGCTTGTATGCCAGATAAGTGCAGCAACAAAAAAAAAAATGAATAAAGTCCAATTTTACCATCGTCGAGTAAATTTTATCCATAGATAGAATAAATATGGCAAATTGACTGATTCTCTATACAAATTATGTGACACATATATTTTACTTCACTAATCCTGTGGATAGTGCAATCCGTTGGTAAAATTGGGCCTAACTAATTAGACTGATTTTCATTTCAAGGAAGTGTGTTATTTTGAGTCTACGCTACGCGAACCGAGCACGAGGCGGGCACACGTCGAGCACGAAATCGCGTAGCGTAGACGGACTTGCGAGCCTAAAACGAGCGTTCGGCTCGCGCTCGACTGCGTTCTGCTTTGAACACTTGTCAGTTTTTTGATGAAAACAGGGATTCGCATCTTTTGATTAGCAGCGTGTTGTAAGCTCGTTGTACGTCCATACTTGACATCGCGAGCGACGAGCGAAGAGCAACCCTTTAGAGTAGTAGACGCACTTTTAGAGTACAATAGGTATGTACTAACAACACTAAGGTGTTGCGAAGGATTTATACTTGTATGAAGGCAGTAAGATTTACTCTGAAATAATTAGATTATCAAAATTACCTGTAACAATGCCAAATCAACATGTTTCTTTTTCTGAAAGAGTCCATTGAACAGCATCAAGCTTACTATAGTGCCAGCAAGCACAGCGATACCCATGAACAGGCCTTTATGTGCGCTTCCGCAATCCACCGAGAAATGATTGTTAGCCTTCACTCGAGAACAACATTGTCGAGTATCTTTGTTGAAAGACGACCCTGCAACTGATTCCTTTAAGACTTTCTGTGAAGGAAAATATTATTCCTTATGAACCAAATAGGTATAGTTAGCTGTGTCAAGTGATCATACATTTCCAGTTAGGCATATTATTGTTATTATTATTATTCCACGCCCTTGAGAGCGGGCGGGGCGGCAATAGCGGCAGAAGCCGCGAAGCGCCGCAAATATGCTGGCTTGACAAATAGTCACATCTTTGCGGCCTTCGCGGTAGAAACTCTCGGGCCGTGGTGCCCGGATGCCCATAGACTTTTTAAAACAATAAAAAAAAACTTATTGAGAGCACGGCTGACCACAGGGCTGGCCACTTCCTCGGTCAACGGATAGGAATCGCTATCCAACGAGGAAATGTGGCCAGCCTTATGGGCACCCTTCCCAGAGGCCTTGGAGACCTTGGGGATTGTATATATTAGTTAAGTAGTCTTTGTATATATATAATAATTATAATATTCTTGTTTGTTAATACACATGAATAAATTAATTATTGGAATGGATTTGAAAATATTTATCCTACTAGAAAATTATACAATAGCATATAGAAGGAATAATACACTTACTGATCCAGGTACCGTGCATATATCGTTCCAGATCACGACTATTATGATAGAGCACAGAAGGCTATACTCGACTCCACACGGCCTCAAGTAAGGATTGACATTCCTTATCAGAGGCGTAATCATATCAGACACGTTGCAAACCCATGTATCAGGTTGCATTGTAAAATTTAAATAAGTTTCAGTTAGATTTGTTATAATACTGTCGTTGTTAGTTTCGTGGATAGGCTTCGCAACCTGGATGATAGTCATGTTATCAATTTCATCTCTAATATCGGTTTTTGAATGTCCACTGATATTGACGTAATGCACGAGATTTGGTCGATCGTAAGCTACTGAAATGATGTCGTCTCTTGTTTCCTGGACGACCACGTTAAGCCATTCACACACGTTCGTTGCTATTAAGTGCATTAGTCCAAATCTGTCCAGTACAACTCCTCGCATCGGATCTAATATCTGAAAGGTAGGTCTAATAAGTTTTAAATAAAATCGGTATTGGCCATATCGATACGGGATCCATAACCTCACATTATTAAGCTTAGAAGTGTGCATGCATGCATAAATTAAATAGAGCAATCGATTTTCATTCATCATCATCATATAATTATGCCTAGGGATGGCCACTGATGATATAGATTTCCACAACAACAAATAAATTTCATTCAAGTAAGCAAGTAAATTAACTAATGATAACACAGTCATTGTTACGATACGCACAGAGATCTCACTACATCTGCTAACTTGACGCGTAGTTTTGGTTTGCGACTTATGTATATCTAAGTTATTTTGAATATATAGTTTCCATATAAAACGTTCAGCCAGAGCCGAAGGGAAATGTTAAACGACATAAGCCGGGCAGTAACGATTTTTATTTTACGACTAAGTCTGTACGAACGGTGAAAGGACCACACTCGGTTTATATCAGTTAATGTGGTACTCGTATCGGTTGTTCTGCCTATGTTTTTCAGTTTTCTAGAATATAAGTACTTCAGAGAGACTAGTTTAATATTCTGAACAGTGAAATGCATTCATTTAGATAAGCAGGGCCTAGGTAATTTATTAAATGCCCACCCCAGAAAATCAAGCCGAATCAATCACGATTATTATAGTGTTTTTTTTGTTGTTTGATCACAATCTCACCATGGTAAGTGACGATGTAGTCGAAGGTGGTAAGCCAACAAAGCCTAGAAGCAACTCTCACGTGCAGCTATCGGAAGACATCGATAGGTGCCTGGCGACAGGTTTTCAATTAGAGGGTCAAATCAAGTCAAGTCTACAAAGTACCCTACCACCGCGCTATGGTTTCCTCACGATGCTTTCCTCCACTGAAAGCTCAAACTCATTGTAGAATTCGAACCCGGGACCTTCGTCTCGGCATCCGACGTCACTACCACTGAGTTATCATCGCCTTAAAGTTAATTACGTTAGTAAAGTCTTCCAATAACATTCTATGAAATTCTTACATACAGTCGAACCAAATCTAAAGCACCTTTCCTGGATGCCAATCAATGCCATGGTAGATAGGGATCTCTCCCACACCACACATGTTTCTATGTTGCCATGCGGCTCTACTACCAACTCTTATTGCGATTCAACCCATTCTGAACTGAGCCATATTTGAGATGATAAGAATACTTCTGCTACTTACATCAGTGTACGAGAAAATGAAGACAGTCTGAGCCACTAAATACAGTATGCGGAGCGCTGGTTTA
This sequence comes from Polyploca ridens, assembly GCA_951394255.1. NCBI lineage: Eukaryota > Metazoa > Arthropoda > Insecta > Lepidoptera > Drepanidae > Polyploca > Polyploca ridens. Next base: position 7,502,175 of record OX596249.1, read on the forward strand.
ATGGCAACCACGGCAAGTTTACAGTCCCCGGATAGGTCAAAGTACCCTCCAAATTGCAGACACGAGTAGATGATGGAGCCCAGACCAAACCCGGCTATACCCATGTGTAAGTAGAAACTACCATAGCGGGTGCGTTTTACGTTTTCTGAAAAAAAAAAATGGGGAGAGTGGCCTTTTTATGGTGTGGTAGGTTAGTGATCAAATATGACCAAAGGTGGTAAGCACACACAGCCTACACTTAACCTTCCTTTTTCTATGGACTAGACTAGAAGATGTAAGCTTCTGATATCTTCTACATCCCAAATTCTATAATTCTGAAACTGAATTAATTCATGTTGATAACTGAAATGAATGCAAATTACTTTTTAATCTAATAGGTATTCATATTGAACGGTATTAAATTTCATATAGCCGGATGTAGCTTGAATGTATTATAAGGAAAGAGTTCTGAGGCGTAATTTATAGTGGCCTACATACATGCCGTAATGGACGGATATTCAATTATTCACGTATAAAAATGCCTAAGTAAGTAAGTACTTATTGTACATACGCAGATGGTGTGTGACGTCACAATATAGCAAAGTGTAAAACATCTTCGGTCTCATCACTTTAGCGCTGTCGAGATCTAAGAGGCCCGTTTTGACAAGAGGGTGTCTCTTTTTATCGCAGTATAGTAAGCGGCACGAGTCGTGAGCACAGATTGACACCTGCGCAGTAGTCCGTTTGGCGGAATGAAGAAGGGGGGAGCGCCGAGCTGCACACGATTGGTTCGTCAGTCGATGCATTTCATCTATTGGATTCTTGCGTGCGTATCATTTGGTTACTGTGATTTGGCCAAAAGTGTACATGCGCGAGCTTTCCAACCATTGAAATATAAAACTAAAGAAATGTAACTCGAGCTCAAAAATCATTCCACGCAAACCGAACCGCGGTGGGCGTTGCCAAAAAAGAGAGACTCATCGCGCTGACAGTTCGCCGGTATCATTGAGTCGATGCGTTCGTGTCGCGAGGGACTTAGAACTGTGATTATTATTGTGTTTTGCGTTGTTTACATTGTGCAAATATGCCGTCATGTGTTGTTAAGTGGTGTAGAAGCCATACAGATATGAAGAATGCTGGAATCACTTTTCATATGTGAGTAAATAAACATTTTGAAATCCTATACTTGTGACTCTGGAAAGTGTTATGCAACATGAACGCAACATGCGTATTTATTTAACACGTTTTGATATTTCACTTAAACTGTTATGCACTAGTACCTATAATTATAAAGAGGATAGAACCTTTGTGGCATAGCGTGCCAGCCGCCATTTTAGTTTTTTTTTCAATGTTGCGGCGCACGGTGTTACTTATGTATATGGGTAGAGGACACTTATACAAACAAAAAATGTTAACCAATATGGTGGCCTAAAGTGTCACGTTTCCGAGATATTTGGAGGTAATATCCAAATAAATAGTTAAATCGGTAAAACTTTCCAAGACGGGACGTGGGGTAGGGGGGAGGGGGGGTATGCGAGGGGGTACGGGGAGGGATGCTTGCTGGTCGCCTATGCCTGCTCTCCCTCCGCGCCGCCGGCTTTTTATATACACTCTAGGGGTAGTGACCACAAGACTACAAAGAGTGGGGGTGCGCTGAGTTGGTTTTTGAACCGTTTGAACCTACGATTTTTCTTGTAAAATGTATAATTGCAGTTTTTTATACATATAAAATAAGTTTGGATAAAAAAAAACCTATCAAAGTTGAATTTCAATATAAATACATTTAAAACTCATCTCATTTGGCTGTATGGACTACACTTTTTCCTAAAGAAACGCAACTGTCATGTCAAAAGTCGCAAAATTGTGATTGTATTAACAAATTTCAATACAAACTATGAGGTTGCTTCAAGAAATGACTTTGCAGAAAGACTTCTTAGATAATTTACTATCTGTTAAAAAAAATTGAATGCCCAGACCAGCGTCACGTCTCAACGTTTATCCGTTAAATCAACCTGGGTACTATTATTTAAATACAATTCAATGCATATAAACACGTAATAAGTTCATTTTTAATGATTGTCGTTATTCTTATATGGCGATCTTTACCTCCAAATATCTCGGAAACGTGACACTTTAGGCGCCGATTCCACTGAAAAGAGTTCTAGAGTTCCGAGTTCTGCATTCCGTGTTGACTATTGTGCACACAGCAAGCAGTCTAGAGTTCTAGAGTTCTGCAATATTCGCTACTGATCACACATCATACACTTTTTTTACTTTCAAAGGTGCCACATAGCTTACAAAAAATAAAAAGTAAACACATGAACAAGCTTACTTATTTTTCATAACACCATTCACGTATCTCCTGGGGGCCTACCACAAGCTCTTAAAACAAGGTTAAAATAACCTTATTCGTCTTTTGTCCCGTTTTGACGTCGGATGTCAAAGAAAAACAAAAGTCAAATAAGGTTATAATAATATTGTTTTAAGAGCTTGTGGTTCGCCCTCTGATATGACCTTAACGCGACCCATCACTCTATAATTCGTATGTAAAAACCATAAACTGATTAAAATACTTCTTAATTTTAGATCCTTACAATTATAACACAAAGAAATATTTTAATCCAAAAAGCACATCACAAACTTTTAAATGAATATAATAGAGTGGTATAGTTAAATTACAACTAATTAATCCGACTTATATATGCATATGCATTACGATACTTTATAACTTATCCTCTTACAATCAATGCATAACATCGTCCACGCATCTCGCACTGCAGCAGGCGTGCGGACCAATTAGCATTAGGCTGTCCCGCCGAGAACCAATCATCGCGCTTGCCGGAATACAACGCGTTAGGCAAACGCGGTAAGCGCAGGTAATTGGCTTATTTGCATGTGTGTTCTTTCGTTCGAATACTAGAGATATTTTGTCAATGTAGTAAAGTGTGGAGCCGAATTTCGCGTTGATTTTGTTCACAATTATGCTTCCTTAGTTTTATATTTCAATGTTTCCAACACTACTGCTTATCTGTGCTCATCACTCGTGCCTCATACTATACCTATGTTTGTCTTTTTTGATACATTGAAGTATATGCATTAAATGTAGATATGTATGTATTGTCAAAACGGCCCTATTGGATCTCGCCAAATTTAGATCAAAAATATTGTTGCTTACCATCTTTATCCCGTCCAGCTACTCTGAGGTGGTAAAATGTGTACCCCAGGAATGCCATACTGACAATGTATAAATAAATTGTGAATATCTGTAAAATGTAACTTGAAATATTATTTCATTATTATGTCAGCCATGGACAGTTATCAGAGGAATTGCCAATGTGTTGCCAACTTCTACAAAGCGTTGAAGGCTTTGAAGTGAAACTATCGGAACATACTGGTAGGTTCGTGAGCTCTAGACACGCGGGCTACAAAGTACCCTACCACCGTGCCATGGTTTCCTCACGATGTTTTCCTTCACCGAAAGCTCATTCAGGATTCGAACCCATAACCATCGTAATTGCATTCTATATTATTATTATTATCATCATAATAAATCGTCATCTTAGTGCTTGTTTCTCCAACTATATTTATCGAATTACTTAAACTGGTGTTAATTTATATGAATAGTTGAATTTGAAATTGCATGCTTATTTGTTCAACCGCCACAAGTTCTTTAAAGAGAAATTGTAACGCTTATCTGTTAAATCTGAATCTGAAAAGACGGCAATCACAGGCAGCACAGCTTAGTTAAGCTATGACGTAAGTTATGCTAGTTTCAACCCAAAAGCACTGAACTGTTAAAATCAATTTTAATAATGTTCTAACTTTATGTTAATTGTGTTGGTAACATTTTGTTAAACCTCAAATATAAGTGATATTCTACTATATTTTGAAACTGCTATAGCTTTTCTTAAATATCTACATAAGTGTAAAAAATTCTGACAATCGAGCACTAAGGTGACAAAATGATAACACATAAATGAATCAATTTTGTATAATTCATCAAACATTTCAAGTTATAAGAATAGAGAATGTCAGTACCTAAATGAAGGTCAAAATAAATACTCACGTCTGATGTAATATTAGTGTAGAGTTCATTTTGTATAGTGCTGGTCACGGGGAGTGCTATCCCCAAAACAATTAATAACTTCGCATAAAACGCTGACAACACCACAGTCATTGATTCACTGAAATAATGTGATATATCGAATCAATTAACTTATTAATCTAACCAACATACAAGCTAATGGAAATTAGTGCATATCTAAATTAATTAAAATGAATTCACATATTGCTGTAAATTTATTTGGGGGCGACATTATCAAACTCCAACAATTCGATCCAAATTATTTATTTCAGTCTGAAAGACCATAAATGTTAGTAACAAACTAATATCCTACGTTATAGTTTTGACTTTACTAAGTTAGCTACATGTGACACTCTCTTATATTAAAGTTAGGGGAATCCATGTGTATGGAGTTCCAGTGGGCAGGGAGGCCACTCTATTGCATAGGTACATACTATCATCCGAAAAGTATCCGTTAAGTAAAAGTGGGACAACTCCAGCAGTATCCTGAAACCCTATGTCCAGCAGTTGACATCCACAAATATTGCAATGACCGATTATCTCGATAATTGATATACTTGAGATACGGAGATTCAGGGATGTCTACTACCCTCATGCAACTAACTTATTAACATTACCTACAAAAATAAGAAAAAGTTACCCAAAAGATAAAGTTATGATTTTGATGAATTTTGGCAGAATGGTACCTTGGATCGTGGAGCGAAACCTAGCATATTTTTAATCCCGGGAATGCAGGTGTCGAACAGCTAGTATAATATAGTAACTCCTACTCGTTTTGGTTTACTTACTCGCCATGTGACAGAGGTTTCCTTCGTTGTATTTGAGGTGACACAATGTTGTCAGTGCTGGAATCAGTGCTTGCCGGCAGCACCACGCTTAGCCTGGGCAACGAATGTGGAGGATGCTCTCTGTATAATATAGTCATAATAATAAATAGTCTTTTCATACCATCTGCTCGACAACGTCTAATTATCATGCAAACCTAAATTAAAGTAAGTCATTAGAGCCCTGGGGTCTAGCCGGATACATGGCCGGACAATAATATTGTACTGAATTTCATTATGACCCCCTGGTGCATAATGTGATTTGAATAAGGAACGTCAACTAATTAATCCGTATGAAAACTTTAACCATATTTTCTATTTCTATTAAAGTACAGCTCTACGGTACAGCTCGACCAAGAGATCTTACTTCGTAGGTTTTAGTTGCCGTTGACGACAAAAATATAAATTGTTCGAAAATATAATTGGCCACAACGAGTAAAATAAAACAAATAAAAAAGAAGAAAAGGCGCGAAGTATGTGAAACCCAAGACGATGTTTGGTTGTCTCGCAGAGGGTATGAAAAGTAGAGTATTCAACTCGAGGATAAAGCCTGTCTTCGTCTTGTGCGACTCGAACCCCTCGCTTCACTCAGGACTCTACATAAATCCCTCGGTTCGCTCGGTATTTAAGTTTAAAATGCCTCGCTACGCTTAGAGTTAACTCGAATTGGTGGGTTTAATATTAGTGGGTTTAATATGCCGCCCGTGACGTGGGACACTGCTTTATCCCCTTGGTGCATAATCTACTGTTCTTACTTCTATTAGCCATTTTGGCTTGTGTCATGATGACAGGTCAATTCATTCAGCACGTGTTCCCCAGGCGAGGATTAAGCTTTTTAGTCGGCTTAAAAAGTCATTACACATATAACTCATAATTAAATAATAATTATCAAATAGCAGCCCGAAAAAGTTATCTGAGATGATGTTATGTTTGTTCTCTAAGTGGGAATCGAACCCACGTCCTGAATAAATAAATTAGTATCGTATACAGTATTACCAATGTTTATTCTACGGCTACGAATAATAAAAGTCTTCTACGGGCATTTTTGGGTTGTTAAGAAAAATCTATTAAAGCTAAAGTTGTCACGTAATGAATGAAGCTCGTCACCCGGGTACTGAAATAGGTGAACAGTTCTTAAAAATTAACGACCTAGTTACAAAAAACTGCATAGGTACACCATATAAGTATATCATTTGTCAAGTTTTGAACACCAAACTTAGGAACGCGAACAATTAATCTCAAAATGAAGCAGGTGTCGATATAATGTTACAAGCGGAGTTGTTTTGTTTTGAAGCGAGCGCTTATCGACTAATAGTGGGTTTTAATGAAGCGCTTCGTCCGACTCACCTTTCATCCTCAGGCACGGCAACGAGAGGCTCCGACCTCTCCCGCCACTCCTTCGATGCATTTTGATTGGATTTTTCTTTATTTTTCGTCATCAAATACCGTTTTACACACAGACCCTAGCGGTTTTTTATTTACATCAGTTTTATTAAATCACGCGACGCGACGTCCTGAGCCAATTAACGAGACGAACGACTTTTAAACTCAGTTTGCACCACATAAAAATGAATATGTATATGCGTAATACTTATACATGTTTAGTCTCGTGAAGTGAATTATGAACTGTATGAAAAGAGTCTCATGTTGACTACTGAAGTGACTAATACTTGGCATACAGTCGTGACTGTAAATAATTAGTTATGATTTGTGACAGGGTTAAAATTATACAGCGTTATTGAAGTTATGCTTATTGATGGTAGTTTATGGGAATGTGGGTGAATGACGGGTGCCCATTAGGTATAAGTATTATGTCGATACCTAGATAACTATGTATAATATTTCATACGATTGGATACATTATTGAAATAAACATGTATAACATATGATGAATTACATATGATTTTTCACTTTACACCTTGTTGTGTAGGTCTGTTTGATTTGTGGGATTTAATATCACGTTGCGGTTCAGTTTCCTAGAGGCGTATTTAAAAAATCTATCATGTAATTTGAAATGGCTTTAAATTATTGGCATTTTAATTTTGAGTCAGCATCAGATGTGTTTGCATCTACCTTATCGCTACATATCAAAGAAATTAATTATTGAGCTTTAAATTAAAAATACATAACGTGATAAAAAGTTATATCAGTTGAATCTACTGTTTACTGATTCAGTGGGCGAAATCGTAATAAAATATATGGTAGGATTACATAACAACGTCTACGACAAGCTTACGTTTTGAGTCACCAATGACGCGAGTTGCTGTGATGTGACTTCTAATTTCCATTTTAACGAGAGGAAAAATATTTTTTTCTCTAAAATGTGATTTTGTTTATGCACTAAATATGCATTGCTGGAACGGATCGTAAGATGTTGTCCTCTCGGGTAATTAGCGTCGGTGGTGTCACTTTCAGAGCGGGCCTTCTAACGAGACTAGCACATGCACCGCTCCCAGCCCACCCGTGTCCACCCCCTGCTTTATCCGACAAAACTCCGATTAATTAGAGATGCAGACGATTACCTTGAAGGTGAAAAGATTTTGCCAACCTTTATTTATTCTTTAAGATAGCACTATGTTACAGAATCCATAATTCAAACTGTGCTCAGTTCTAAGCGGTGCTTAAAATCATTGTCATCAGAATGAAGTATTTATGTAAATCATGCAAAACATGAGCGTCTTTTATGCTATCAGATTTAATGACATAGTAGGTAAGTAACTTAATAATTTAGGTTATGTCAGGGGTCCTAAACTTTAAAGATAACGGAATACCAACCAAATACCTTTTATTTTATGGAACCCCATATCAAATGATTACAAATCAACACTGAAATTTAACTGAATTTGAAACACATTAATCATAATCATAATCATCATTTATTCGCTAATATGTGTACATGTGGATGTTACAAATAATATAGAGTGGTCACATAAGCTTTCATATAGGCATGCAAAAATTTACAAAATACAAATTTAATAATAATATTCCAAAATTTACTAATTATAACATGTTAATTGGATAAAATAATAATATGTGAACGAATGAATCTAAAATGTAATGTCTACTTCCTATTTTTCTTGCAATGTGCAAAGTATTCAGCAATGGAATAAAAATTATTGAACAGAAGCCATTTTCGGATCTGAACATGATTCTGTGAAGGATGAAATTGTTTTACTGTTTTATGAATAATTGTTTTATATTTAGTTGTTGTATGCCTATATCTGGGTAGCATCCAATCTTGCCTTGTATTTGTTTTTTCTATAAACGTATATAGGCTGAAAAGCCAGTTTCACAACGATACGTTGTGATGAACGGGTTCAATGTTAAGATAGCCTTTTTGGCTATTTCAGGGTATTCACTCCTAACACCAACCCAAAACTCTTTCAGAGATACAGATTCAAAAGTGTGTTTTAATATGAGTGAACTTTGAAGATCTATGAATGCTTTTGAATTTTTAGGAAAGTAATCGTTCAAAGATTTCAGGAGATAAGTTGGCAAACAAGCATACGGCCCGCCTGATGGTAAGCAGTTACCGTAGCCTATGGACGCTTGCAACACCAGGGGTATCACTCGCGCGTTGCCGACCCTGAAGAAACCGCTTCACATCACAGCAACTCGCGTCATTGGTGACTCAAAACGTAAGCTTGTCGTAGACGTAGTTATGTAATCCTACCATATATTTTATTACGATTTCGCCCACTGAATCAGTTATAATAGTTTTAATTTTATTTGGTAATTCCAACGCGTTTTTTTGTACAAGCGGAAAACATTTAGTGTCGTCCTTTTCCACACAGTTTAGTTCACAGTTCAAATTAAGTTTTCTTTTAAAAGCTGTTAATTTATCTCTCGCCATTAAATATAGTTGATGATTTTCCCTGCAAAAGTGTAGTTATTTCATTGACCTTTCCAAAAATTTCGGCAAGATAAGCAAAAGTAATGAGTCCTTCTTATCACATATTTTGCGCTATTTCAAAATAATATTTGTAACCGTGGTATTTAATAATAAATAATTTTGGCAGATGACTATTCTACGGAACCGTTCCGTGGAACCCAGTTTGGGAATCCTTGGGTTAGGTAGGTTACTATAAATTACTCCTTAGTTTTTGATATTTGAATAATAGGAATCCTCTAGTTTTTACTAATTATTTAAAATAAGTACATTATTATTCTTCATTCTTAGACTCTTTTTACTTTTTTGCGAAGGGCCAGAATCAAAACTAAAGCATAATTAATTCGTTAATTAAACCAATATCATAGTTCTAATTGCTTCAGTCAAAAATTTCTTCGATACGTAGCATTTCCAAATAAATACTTACTTTTAATCCTGAAATAAGCCAATTCCAATTCAATATCATCATCATCATCAGCCTATAATGTTTCACTGCAACACAAGCCTGCTATCACAAATGAGGGTGAAAGGGAATGGGCAATACTTCACCACGTATGCCCACTGCGGATTGGTGGAGGTAGGCTAGTTGTCAACCTACTGTTGGAATTTTTTCAAGCCGCCTAGGAGGCATCCATCTAGGTTCTCTACCGACTATCATATTTAAGTAATAACCGGGACCAACGGCTTTACGGGCCTTCCGAAGAACGGAAACGCTCGATTTGATATACCACAGGGTTGTTACCTATCCAGGTACCGGCCACACCGGTGGGGGTCCTTTCGCACAGACCGGCTCGGAGAGGAGAACAAATATTTATCGCGTATAAATAGAGCTTTAGTTAATTGAAATAAAGTTAACTAAAAAAATCGGTCTGTGTGAACGGACCCTTACTTTGTCGATCGATTAAGAACGGCTAATCATGCTACACCTCGAGCGGTTCAATTCAATAAAGCCATCGAATTTCGACAGCTTATAGTGAATGTGAAACTAGTGTACAGTATTACCCAACTTATATGGCGCGTCCTGAATCTTCGTTCGCACAGAAAAGAAAGTATGGCCCCGAAGATAAACGAAAGAATGCTTAAAACTTACAATCAACCTTAGATCACTACTATATGGTTCATAATACACTGCGCTGTTAGTTCCGTCTCACTCGCAAATCACGCCCCTCCGCACGGCGCGCGCTAACATGGCGGCAGCTGCCGACCAATAGCGTTACCCGCGCTTTGAAAATGTATCTTCTGCGCAGGTACATCGGTAAGCCATATTAATTGGGTACTACTGTATCTACTCCACAGTTCTTACATCCGTCGCGTGGACACCATACGATCTCAATTTGTAAACTTATAGATTTTATTTACGATACTGACCGACTATGACGAATCTTCCGCTCGAGTTTTGTGCTAATCTGCCTCACTGGATGGTAATGATGCGATCCGTGTTCATAGTATATGAATTGTGAGTCCCTTGCGTTAGCTGACCTGATTAGAAAATGTTCGTTAGTGGACGGAAAAAAGCACTGAGTAAGATACGTAAAGTTAGGCTAATGAGACGAGATAATAGTACATTATGATACATGTGTGCCAAGTTGGTCATTATAGACACGGTACAAAAATATAGACGAGGCGATATTAAGTGCGTGAGCCGCAGGCGAACGCGATTAGTGCCTCTCCAGAAGGGGTGATTTTACTGCAATTCTCTCGCGCGAATGCATTACGCGCGTACGCCGAGGTACTGGTCACCAATAGGTATATTGGGTCCACAAGCATCGCTCTCAACGCATAGTAAGCATAATGATTAATGCACACGTGTGTCATACGATGTTTTTCAACACACTTGCAATGAATAAACAGACTTGTATTTTTTTAAATAGATTTTTAGATAATAATCAACCACACAATGAAAACGTTAACAAAAATGGCACGCAGGTTTTTTTTGCAGGTGGACAGCTATGCGCGGTCAAATTGTTTTATACGTTAAAATTAAGAATGCTTCGTCTACACACATATTAATTGCATTGAGGTACAAACTTAACATAATCGGGATTATGCCTATCATAAAACTGTGCAGTAATGTAAAGTAAAAAGCACTAGTGCGTAGTAAGCTGCCTTATGCTACTAAAACGGTGCAATAAATATCACTTTTTTTTGACAGCGGTGAGCTGTCAATCTATTTTACACGTTTAAATTAAGAATGCTGGGTCTACGAACATACCTATATCACTTGCAGGTACAAACTTATCATAATCGGGATTATACCTATAATAAAACTGTGCGGGTATTTAAAGTAAAAAGCACTAGTGCGTAATAAGCTGCATTAAGATAATGTCGAGCGAGTGTGTTGAAAAGATTTTTTATTTGGTTGAAATGTATTTATAATTATTTATACGTAATCTTGAAAATCCTGGGGCCTTTCTCGCGCTTTCGACATCGATGTCGAATAGACATTTGGCGAAAAACATGGCAGTTTTCTGTCAAAACGTATGGAATTTTTAAGATATCCGCCATGTTTTTTGGTAAATGTCTATGCGACATAAATGTCTAAGATGCGAGAATCGGGGCCTTCTTGTGGAGACTGGAGAATAAGCGCCTTTGCACATTATAAGAAAATGTCTTGTGTCTTATCAGACATGTCTTATAAGACATTCAGTCGTACTGGTTGTTATATGAGACCGTGCATATTACAAGAAATGTCGGATCAGACACGCCCATACATTTTATAATGTGCAAAGTGCCTAAATATTTCATTTTCTTGTATAAATTATGATACTAAATTAATGAAAACTTACCACTCCTTGTCCTCTTGAATAATATCGTCCATATTTTATTTAGTAAAAGTAAAAATAAATCTAGCGATAAATAGTGGGTACCTAAGTGTGAAGCGTTTCAACAAAATGTTGAATAGTATCTGATCCATGTGGCTAAACTTACGGCTGTATCTAAGATAGGCATCTGTTTATCTTGACAGGAGTTTAGGTGTCAGCCGTCAGGAAGTCTACGGTGGTTGATGACGCCATCATCATTGTTTGGAGTCGACGCAATATAATGCTCCATGATATATGAAGCTACGTGAATCACATAATGAACTATTTCACCAAATGTTTCGTAGTTTGTTTTGTGGAAGTTTTAACGAAGTATGACTAAAGTATGACTCTCTGTTTACTCTCTACATTGTGTTATTAGCTCAGGACTTTTGGCTATTAATTTTAATTTGCATGTTTAAAGTAATTATAATATCAGTAGTTGAGTTAACGCAAACAATTAGCGGACTTTGTTGTCTGATATTGGTCCATGACAAAGGGTGATAATTGTCACATCACGCTCTACATAAATGTGTCTAAATAACCTGATATGTTCACACAATTTAGGTACATTTACTACTGTTTTGTTAACCTTGAATGTGACAAAGATTTTTACGAACGACAAATATTTCCCAATATTAGTGTTGACGTTCACAAATAAATTAATATATTTGCTTGTAAATATGTCCTTTAAGTTTACCATTCACAATTTAAATGACATTTAAGTGTAAATAAGAACATTACTATAACCTATGAAGTTTCGCGAAATAAGTAACGCCTGTCCGAAGCATCTCGTGACCAGAATGTTGGCGTATACCTCGGTCAGAGAATCAGCATTCTGGGAACGTTGCCCTCTGATTATGTTTTTGTTTTTCATTTAGTTTTTTCTTTTCATTTATGTAGATTTAAAGGCTTTTATATTTTTAAATGAGTATTAGCTAAGATTATGCAAATAATAATAATGAGGGTCAGATACAGAAGGCGGTACTTCTGGACACGGCACGCATCGTCAGGAGTTTTCTATCTCTTCGTCCCTGACTACCGCACCGGTAGCTTGCAATTGGCTCTACCCCGCTGCTGGCGGGACACTAGGATTAGGTTTTTTAAAGGTTTTTTATATATAACATTTATAATTTAATTTTATAGAAATATTGTAAAAAAAAATATAGTATTTATTTATAGCGTTAGGTTTTTTATAATATTTATTTTAATGCTATAAAAAATTTATTTTAAGAGATGAAAAGAATAAAGTGTATAATAATAATTAAATGTTATTGAAATTAAAACGTAGGTAGGTTAACTGTGTTTTAGTAACAAAATTGAGGTTCAGCTGCCGGCACGAATCGTGAATTAAGAGTTCAATACTATGCGTATTAAGGTTATTTTTTTTTACAAATCTCACCATGATTATTCGTTTAACCTTAAATAAGGTCACGATATGATTCTAATAATTATTAAAAAAAATCGTAAGATTTTGTTAAAAAAATAATTTCTATACAAGCTTTTTTTGGTGACTGTACTTTTTGTTGACTGTACTTGTCTTCCACCAAATATCAGGTCAATCTGACCACTGGAGGTGGGTGAAATTCAACTTGCAAGATTCCACCCGAACAAACATAGTTACATACATAAAAGCTTGTAATATATTTATGTCGTTACTCTGATTTAAAAATGTGGGTCTTCCACACAATGCGATAAAGAGGTGAAATTAATCAAGTAGTCACCGATATAGCAATATTGACAATTAGAAGGAAAAGGATAAAAAATAATGCAAGTCAGTGTTCCATTTATAAATGTTATTATTATTTATTTAAACAGCCATTAAAAGATCAACGCTCCGTAATTTTATTTACTCTTTCGTACACTATACATTTAGGTAGAGGGGTTTATTTTTAAAACAGTTTTTCCATATTTCAAAGAGGCAGATTGTTGAGTGGAAGCGGTAGAAGATGGCGAGAGGCATCGACACGTGCGTTATTATGGTCCATGCCCAGGGGCCATAGAACGCTAGATGTGCCGGTCTGAACTCCGCTCTATTCTGTAAAGAAAAAAAAACAACATGAATCAATATGTATGTTGCGTGATATGATAAAATTGCATATTAGTAATAAAATATTAATGATTTAGTCAACTATTGACTGAATATGACTATGAATTGAATAATAATACAATGCACAGCAAAATCTAAAAATACAGTTTGCAAACAAGTCTCTTCACGAGTATGACACAAGTGAAAGTGTAATCAATCGTAAATATGAGCAGGTAATTACTTTTTCAAGCGTGTTGATGGCCCACATGGCCATATTGGCGACAAGCAGGAACGTGACAAGTTGTCGCCCCGGCTTTTCTCGCCTCTGCTCCGAGGTGTTGCTTCGACGCCACCACGCGTCAATAATAAATAGAGACTGTAGTATTGTCTGCAATAAAATATTTTGGTTTACTTGGTAACTTTCTGATAGATAACAATGAAAAAAATTGTGGTAATATATAAAAAGAAAAGAGTTAATCCTGGGACTAAGACACACGACTAATATGATCCCAAACCAAACTAAGCAGAGCTAATTATTGAAGAATTTATGATTTTAAAAAAAACAAACTATTTTATACCATAGGTAATCTGCACATTTATGGCAATTGTATGGTGAAAAAAATATTTCTTGCATATTTACCTGGTTAAGTGATAAAAATTCAGAAAAGAATCCGGTTAGTCCAGAACTGTTTGTGCTGTTCATGGTGTGATGACAGCCAATTAAACTGAACATGCAGTATATAAACATTCCCGACTGTGCCAGGATAAGGAGTGATGTGTCCAATCCTAAGACAGCTGAAAAATTATTTCGCAAAATGTTTTCACCGTGTTTGTTGACCATGAATGACTAATAACTACATAACTACTTTTAGTACGCTATTGTGTAAATCAGTTAGTACCTACCCTACTAAGGGATGATTTTTCAATGATCTGATACGTTTATCTTTATTTTGAAATTAGAACAGTTTTTGTATAGACTTACGCCCGAAACTAATATTCGATCTATCTTTTAATTGAGATTGTGAATTTATATTTTGACACCATTTATGTAATGTCAAATACCCATCCACCATCTCAAAATCAAGGATAGATCGAATATTAATTTGAGACGTTAATTAACAGTTTATTTGAGGTTTATAACATTAATAGTCCAAAAAGTATTGAAGCAAAAGGTTGTACTTTACCATTGAGCTTATTTTACAAGTTTTTTTATTTTAACTTGCAATGTAACTATGTTTGTTCGAGTGGAATCTTGCAAGTCGAATTTCACCCACTTCCAGTGGTCGGATTGACTTGATATTTGGTGGAAGACAATGCAAGTACAGTCACTAAAAAAGCTTGTATTAAAAATGACGTTTTTTATAAAAACTTATTTTTATTTAGATTGGGCTTGCGCTTGCTCTTGACTGATCCCATGAGGAGTTATGACGAGGCCGAGGATGTAACACGCTTACCCAAAAAGGCCCAGTCACTCTGTATAAAGTAGGTACATAAGCATTAAGACACTGCTCTGATATTACCTAAATAGGTATCTAATATCACTTTACCAACATAAACGCACGCAATTTTATAGGGGACATAAAACAATGATGATAGACTAAGTACCTTGAGATTTCCTTTTATATGGCAATGCTCTCATTTGCTTTAACGCCGCTGCACAAGCCATAATAGTTATCGTATATAGAACCACCTCGCAGATATTTACTTGGAATATGGCATCCTGAAAGAATATATTGGTCGTTTAAGAGCTTATGGAATAATAAGTGAAACTCTTGAATATAAGAATTGATATTACGATTATGGTGGCGGGATTGCTGGCTAATACGAAGAACATGATCAGAGAGATAATGGTGAGCACGATGAGAAGGATTCCGGCGAAAAGGCCACGATGTGCATGAGAACAGTCCACTGAGAAGTGATGTAGAGCAGCTCTGCTTCCATGTGGTGAGCTCACTCCGAGCATTCCAGCTGAAAATATAGAAATTATTTTTATACCTAAGTACGTCTCCATAAATCAATTATATAGAAGAAGGAACACATAAGAATGATTAGTGTCTAAGGATTTCGATAAAATAAATAAATAAATAAATAAATATCCTGGGAAATTCCTCACACACGGTCATCTGATCCCAAACTAAGCAGAGCTTGTACTATGGAAACCAGATAACTGATAATACTTACTTACTTAATATACATAATTACACCCAGACTCAGGACATACAGACATGTTCATGCACACAAATGCATGTCCTGTGTGGGAATCGAACCCACGACCTGCGGCGCGTAAGGCGAACCTTAACCAACTGCGGCAACTGGGTCATCAATAAAGCTATAACTAATTAGTATTACAGAATAAAGTATGTAAACTATATTACCAAATTGCTGCAAAATCTTCTCAGGTGTTACGGAATTATTGCGTGATTTATTTTTAGGAATATTGAATTTCTTTTCAAAATCTTCTGGCGTACACTTGACCTGTAAATTGGAATTCAATTGTAAGTATATTATTGCCAAAAGCGTGGCAATGCTGCTAGTCTTTTGGCATATATCCGCGAGGAAGCGATTTGGTACAAGTTTTCTATTTGTAGGTAATTAGTTTAAATTTTTTTGTTCTCTTTAGATAAAGTTTTATTTAGTATGGTTTTACTATTATATTAGAAATAGAAGATTAGTTTACCTCTTTCCACATTTCGTAAAATATGACGGCGCAAATGAGTGAATATTCGATTGTGCAAGGAAAAAGAAATGGCGACGCATTTTGTAGTAATGCACCCATAATATTAGCTCTTCGACAAGGCATTTCTTCGGTTTCATTGTGAGTTCCATTCAAAGGCGATAATACAGAATGCTCTAAATGATGTATCTCGTGTTTTGTTTCTTCCACTAGAACGTACAACCACTCGCACAAGTTTGTGGCTATCATATGCATGAATCCAAATCTTTGTATCATTTTGTAACTACCAGATTCGATGTCTTTGTTCGTTAAAAAAATGAACTGCATTTGCGCTAATGTTAGTGTCATTCGCACTGCCGGTGTAATAACAGAGAGGATTGATCGGCAACGGTCTGTCATTTCAAAGTATTCACCGAATTCCAAGCCGCTGTATACCATTGAACCAATTCCAAAAGCTGTAAATATAATTGGGGTTTAAAATCACGCAAAAGACCATATGGGTTTGCTTTGTAGATATTGAGCACCTTACCAATAGCACCAAGTCTCAAATAGAAGCTGCCATAACGTGAAATTGCTTCTTTCTGTTTCAGTTTTTCCCCCGCTACTTTGCCACTCTTATCATCCTTATCAGTATCTTCTGTAATGAGACATGATTTATATCTATCTATGCTTTGTCATTAAGGAATACCTTAGTTTTTTGTAGAACAATTATACGAATGTTTGAAAACGCAAATGGAATGCAAACTAAAGAAGGTAATATTCTTTGCAGCTGTAATTATGCAAACAAGATGTGATTTTAATGTCTCATTTTGTTAAGCAAATGTGGTTAATTACGTACGTATGTCGGTAGTGCTTATTGTCTTTGTTCGTCTAATTGTTTTGTATACAGAGGGATTGAGATCACTTACCGTAGTTATGTATAATCATTTTGACAGCTTTCTGACGCATAATATTTGCGTATTGAAATACGACAAATATCACCGATACTAAGTACAAGTATAAATAAAATCCCTGGAAATATAAAAGAGAACTTAAGTTTATATTTTATTTATTATGTTATTTCTTAAAATATTGATGATAAATCTTTTAATATTTTGTATATTTTTACCTGATAATACGCATCCGGAACACCATTTGCGATAACTTCAGTCACGGGAAAAGCTAGTCCTAGTACCACAAGCAGCTTGGCGTAGAGCGCAGATAAGGCTTTGCTCAATGCTTCACTATAAACAAAACAAAGTTAGTTATTGTACGTCGAGCAAAAGTGTTATATACGTAGAGACAGTATCATGAGGTAGCACATTCGGGATGCAAGACAAAAGGCGAAATTGAATATTTTAAAAACATTTTCACGTTTCAATTACATTCATCGAGTCACGTTTGTAGTGAATGCTCACAGGAGCATTGTCAACCTGTCTATCTATTAACAAATAAAGGGAGTGCTTTTGAATGGTGTTGTGTTGACGCGTCGTAGGCGCCTCGCATTGTCAGTAACATAATGCGGACGGTAGACGTTATCCAGCTGAATATTATTCAACTCCAGGTCCCAGGTCCCTGCTTATTCATTACCGAGTTGCTGAGAATATTATGTCTGACCGGGGGTGATGCCGCGTTACAGTTACAAACCAGTGTTATTATCAAGTAAATTTTGTGACTTCTTCAGAATTTATGAATAAGGTATGACGTGGCTAAAAGACTAAAGTAGTAACGACATTAGTATAATAAAGAATAAAAATACAAATAAGGTTCTGTATCTCAAAAGGGAAAATTACGGAAATCTATAAGGAAACAAAGTAATCCTATGATCACTTTGGCGTCCACCCGTTTGGCCGTCTGTCAAGACCCTTTTCTCAGAAACGAGTAGACATATCAAGTATCTATTAAATTATAATATCAAATACTAAGATCTACAGTTCCTTAGAGGTGTAAATAATTAAAGCTTTTTAAATAATTGCAAACGAAAAATGTCACATATTTTGCATCGAGAAAATTCACAAATGAAAACCCCCTTATTAAATGTGAATTTATATATCTGTTATCCTCTAACCCCCTTATTCATAATCGATTTTTAACTAAATCAGTGTAATAGTGTGCCCGGTCTCACTCTTTCGATCAGCAAATGTCACCTGTCAGATAAAGACTACGGAATTTTAGCTAATCAACGTTTGATAACTTTATTATGAATAAGGGGGTAAGTTCATAATTATTATTATTACAAAAAGAGCCGGGCCTAACCAAGTCTGCGTTTTAAAAGACTTGCTTTAAATCGTCACATGAAATAAGGGGGATGAGGTACTTCCCGTTAACCTATTTACAGTTGGACCATTAAGTTTGTACGGAACCATCATATCAGGAACGAAATTCGTACTTGCACTTGTACGATTTTAGGGTTCCGTACCCAAAGGGTGCCAACGGGACCCTATTACTAAGCCTCCGTTGTCTGTCCGTTTGTCTGTCAGTGGGCTGTATCTCACGAAACGTAATAGGTAGACGTTTGAAATGTTCACTGAGTGTATAGTCACTATAAAAATAAATAAATATTTTGTATACGGTGGAACCCTTCGTGTGCGAGTCCAACTCGCACTTGGCCGCTATTTTTATACTTATGTGTTGCTTCCCGGTAGTCGCTTCTGTTTGTGAATTGTGACGCTTGGAACTCTTGGACTCATAAAACGAATGTATTATGATGAGGAATGGATTTTATATCAATAAGTATATCATTTATGTAAGTTTATAGTAGGTAAACATTGCAATAAGTTTGTGGTTTGTATATCCTGTGTCAACTATTCGTGTGTCTTGCGGTGAAGATGTGCCGGTGTCGAGAGCACGTGCCGCCGCGCCACCTCCGCCCGTCATATGCTCTTCTGCCGCTCCGTAATTTATGGTCTATGTAGGTGTGACGTAAGTATGCTTGCCTACCGTATATTTACTGAAAGACTTTCTTGTTTCGTGATTTATGCCTTTCAATACAGTAATAGCAAACTTTTATAGTATGTTTGATTTAGTTTCAAAACTTAACACTTAGCATTAGTGATACTAGGTAAGCTCAGGGATGAAATTTCATGAAAAAACATTAGACCTTTAATTTGTTGAACGGTGTTTACTCATAATCTTTGTTAACCAATGACTCAGAGTATACAGGGTGTTGTTTTGGTCGGCGACAAGCGACCCAGGAGCGGTAGTACAAAATATATATTCCCCAAAAATGGACTTAATTCCATTAAATACTGTAAATATGTTGAGAAATACCTTATTCAATTTGAAATAAAATTACCGCAAAGTATGGTTACTAGGCACGTGAACTGACTAGAGCTAGGCACAAGCCGCCGTCGCCCCACCCCTTTACTCCCTCGTACTCCCGTTGAGTATTATGTCTACAATTTAGCTTATTTCATGATTTGCAATTTTTTTATTTTTATTAATAAAAAAAAAAAAAGTATTTTTTTTATATTTTTTTAGCACCAGTACCTATTGTATGATCGACCCTGAGTCGCTCGTCGCTGACCAAAACAACGACCTGTATAAATACTACGCCAATGATGATACTCACTGTCCCATTATTTCAGCAGCTGAAGGAGGATTCTCGTGTATTGTGGACGCGACGGATGCGCGGGAGTGTGGTGATAGCTCCGAAAGGAAGCGACGCTGTGTCGCCGCACATAACGCCAGCGCCTGTGACGGTCGGCGAAATGCTGCTATTATGGCCGAGGGACGCCTGTCGATCATAATAACTATATTATGTTATGAGGTCATAAGTTTTTTAAACTGTCAATGATTTTTATAGTAGTTGCATTTGGTAGTGTACCTAAAAAAAAATTTGTTGCTGCTCTACCTAGTTTACGTATTTATAATGATTTGATTAAATTTTGTCTATTTAAACTATTACATATTGGATTTAAACCAGTTAATCATGGCTTATATTACATAACTGATATTAAATGTAGTCAATGATCGAATACCTACTGACCCACCATTAAAATAGGACAGTATTATATGTACTTATAAGTTCTTATCCCAGACAAACTTACTGTCAGCTTAATCACGACTAAAATGTCAGTGGCAGTATTTTTTTTTATACTACTTAGGTGGCAAACAAGCATACGCCGCCTGATGGTAAGCAGTTACCGTAGCCTATGGACGCTTGCAACACCAGGGGTATCACTCGCGCGTTGCCGATCCTAAAGTCAATCTCTGCGTGGCTACCTCTTGAACCAGCCAGTCTCGCTTGATAACCTTGCTACAGACACAGGCAATAGGATAACCATAATTTACCTTGTGTTAAGATTTGCAGCGAGTTTCGCCTCAATATCTGAAGACATCCTGCGACTATTAGGTTGTGAGTGAGCATGCACCAGTGGCTCCGCTGGTGTTCCCAGCATTGCTCTGGTCCTCTCTCTGAGTCGCCCGAGATCCGAGTATGATGATTCATCACTGTAACAATAATTACATACTAACAGATCTTACAACTATTATAAATGTGATAGTTTGTGAAACTATTATAAATGTTGTAGTTTGTATGGATGTGAGAATGTGAAGATGCTTTTTACTTTTTCACGCAAAACCTACGGAACGGCTTTGGATGAAATATGGCACATAGATTATACTCTGGAGTAACATATAGGATCGGAAAATCATACGATCACTCGGGAATGTGGGTGAAACCGCAGAAGATAGCTAGTTAACATTTGTAGGAGTTACTAGATGATATGCATACCTATGCATTATATTAATTCATTCTGTGGATAAAATTCAATAAAAAAATACCTTTGTACTCAAAGTGTACCGTGAACCATAAATAATTAAGAAGTTATGGTAGTTTAAAAAAATATTTTTAAATAAAATCTACACTTAACTGTTTTGTTAAGTACAAACACTGCCTGGTATAATTATATTCATATTTAGAAGAAGAAGAAATGAAGAAATAATTGGACTGTTTCACAAAAACCTTAAACCTTCAAAGTACACTAAGAAGTAATCAAATCCTGATCTGATGACAATGGGACCAAACGGGAAGCGTACCCTTTCAAATAAAAAAAGAATTTTCCAAATCGGTTAGTAAATGACGGAGTTATGAGGTAACAAATATAAAAAAAAAAAAAAAAAAAAATACATTCGAATTGAGAACCTCCTCCTTTTTTTGAAGTCGGTTAAAAACAGAAGAAAATATGTATCCATATTTTATGTAAATACTATAAAATATGTATAGTTTCAGTTAGAAGTACTATAATATCTGAATCCTTTACGGTTTTAGTGGTAAGCAGGCGAGAGGAGGCGTAGGGTGTATCGCACAACACAAAGCGGTCTATCAAACGTCATAAATACTTTCGAAGCTCTTCGCGACTGCACCCAAATCCCCTTTGTGTATGTATTTCACTATATCCATTGATACATAGAATGTTTCCTAACGTATTCTCTGGTATATTCCTATAAAAATATTAAGGTATCTTCTACTCACATACCTATAGTAATTATTAGTTACGTATTACAATGGAATCATTTTGAATTGCAGTGGTTAGGTATACATAAAATTATTCAGATATAACATGACATTGAAAATATAACATAATTCAATAAGATATCAAGGTATTATCGTTTTTTATGGAGCATGTGATGAATATATGAACTAAGCTGAGAACTTTTAAGTTTTTTCAACAAATCCTCAGACACTATAGAAAAAGAATACTCAAAATGTTGAACACCCTTTAATATTTAAGGAAACGTCTGCACTATAGTTGTATTGAACTATTTCGACTGCGAGGTTCTCAACGCAAAATCTCCAAAATGTGCATCCGCTCGCCGGAAATGTCTTCCTAAGCTTTGTTGTATCTGCATTGAACCTATTTTGAATATCGCCTGTAGATTCTAAATATTGACATTCAGAAGCATTCTTCTCAATGTGTGCATAGATGATCGTAGCCATATCTCGCCAGACGATATAGAAATACTTGGTAAAATTGTTAAAGTTCGAGAATTTATTTCAAATGATTTCAATACAATATAAGATTATATACTTTATAAGTACTCAAAGATTTGGCAGGCGCAAAATGAGTGTGCGTAGCATTGAGAGATTATGCACTGACATTGGCGATGGTGGTAAAAACCCGAGGAAAATAAATATTAAATTGATAAAGTAAGATAATAACTCCATTTAAACTTTTAAGTAGGACCAGATACCTACCTATAAAAAGCACTTTATCAACACAGAAGAATAGAGATTAGTAATACTTGTCATTTAAATGAGAAACACGTATATAAAACACAAGTATGCACAACTGATCCCGTGAGATAACGGATAAACTGAGTTGTGAGATAAAAGGAAACACAGTTTAAAAAGAAACTTTAATTAAATAGTTAGCTACGCTTTGTTTATGGTGAAAACTAACTGTCTGGTATGCTGTAGACATATTAATTTCCTGTTTTTATAAACCGCTTCTATTTCACAATAACCGGTTATTTTCCATATAGCCGTCAGTGGACATAAATAGGTCGATGAAGCTTATATTTTCATCTAGTTTTTTTAATGTGTTTTAATAATACTCAACATTGTTAGGGAATTAATGTTCTAATTTGAAATTAACAGCCAGATACCGTTTGTATAGATTGAAATATCCCTAAGTGTAAAAAAAAATGTTATTTGAAATGGTCCCATACCTGTCGTTGTCATTTTCTTCATGCACAGTGTCCATGTCGGTGACAGTGACTGTCGGCCGCGTGTCGCTCGTCTCACACAGTGGACTTCGATTGGCCGGACTCATCTAAACAGAATAAGGCACAAAGTAATACTTCACGGCCTTGTCTTTTCAATCCACAAATGTGTTCCGTTACACAGCTAGTTTCAAAGAAACAGAGTACGTTCATATACAATTGGCAAAACTTTGTAACAAATGTTAACAACAGAACAAATGCTAGGTATATCTACTACACAAACTATTGTTGGTCATTTTAAGACGCTTGCGTGTTCTAAGTAAATTGGCTAAATGGTATGTAGTTTAAAAAAAGTTAAGAATTTTATTTGACAACTAAACCATCGTAAAATTATTTTTAGAAAATCCTGGAACGGTATAAATAAGCAAATCATACCTGCCTATCTATTTCTATATTTGTTGGGTTTTCTCCATGAATATTTTTTCATTGCCCTAATCTTCAACACAGCTCTGAAAGTAGCGTAGTAATTGAATTGTCACAGTGTATAGAAATTGTATACTTGAATACGCTTTTATTTATTCCTTTTTGATGTTGTTTCCAACATTGCGCTAACACGCGTCTCTTCGTTGAGACTAATGTACACTGAACGCTAAGATATGATTTTGTTTACATACCTATCGTATCAAGCTGGAAGGCTATCGTTACGTAGTTATATCCGGTAATCCTTTAATGTCTGTTTGTCTATCTCATGCATTAACTCCACTCGAGAAATGTACTTCACTCTGTCAATTGGCTGATTAAATTGATAATATTGACATTCACATCACGCGTAATGATGACGATACATGTAAAAGTTATGAATCTTGCTTGATATTGTGTATGTCAAACAAAGACTTTATGACGACATTATTAGATTATCTGTATATTTTATTTTTGTTTCTTGATTTAAAATAACGAAAGAAAATTTGGGAAACAATCTTCTATATAGTGTTTCAAAAGTAAGATCTTATTTTTTACTTATAACATAAAATATTATTTATGGTGGCGTATGGACAAACTTGAGAAATAAAATGGTAAATAAGTCAGTGATATAATTGTATTAACTTACTATATAAAGATTTCCTCTAGATATGATTAATAATAATTCACAAGATTTACGAAATCGCTGTTTTTTTCTATTTTAATGTACACAAAGTGTAAGATTAAATGGTGAGTTTGTTTGTCTTGTGTCCGCCGGGCGGTCCGCTCTAAGGTTGTTAGGTTGTTGAATAAGTTTCTGAATTAAGAGAACTGAAAGTTTTCTCATCTCGAGATTACAGCAAAGTGTTTACCGTTTGGCTGTAGGATGCGGCCGCGACGCCGACACCCTCCGTAGGCATGCCCGCGCTACGAGACGTTCGCAACTCGATATCGGATAATTTATTTTTTAATTACATTTTTATGACTCGAAACAAATTAGACTAGATTATTTTTTAAATTGCTATTACAAAATAACTTTGTCAAAATACTTTTTGTAGTATTTTACGTCTAGGAATAGTTCTACGAACTTTTCCGATCAAACATCATCTTTTTATCGTATTTATTAATATAATAATAAATGCAGCATAGGCTTCTTATACTAGTACTCACTAATAATAGTAATAACAATAGTGTTAGACACTTTATAAAATAAAGATAAATCTACTACCACCCCCATTACTCATGATGTATGAATACCCTGATCTTGAAAGGTTGTTTCATGCTTCAATAGTGTGGTTTTACTAGCTAGACTTGCTTTAAATCATTTCATGTAATAAGACAGCTAGAGTCATGATTCATCTATACATATATATAAATTTTAAAGTCCTGACTGACTGACTGACTGATATATGAACGCACAGCCTAAACCACTGATGAGTCGATGTGGTCACGACTCATCGTGCGATAGCACAGCGAGGGTGCTAGGGGGAGGTATCACACTTCCCCCGGGACGAGCTATCTTAGCGCCGCGCGTGGAGGGGTGAGCAGGTACGCGTTCAACACGAGAGCCCGCCCCCCTCTCTATAGCGCAGATGGCGACCACCGTGGGGTTTTAGCCGGTAGAAGTCCGGCATAACCTGGCCGCTACCCCCGGGGCGGTCGGGTATCCTATGAGGATTTCCCCACGAAAAAAAAAAAAAAAAAAAAAAAAAAAAAAAAAAAAGATTATTTTTTAAATTGCTATTACAAAATAACTTTGTCAAAATATTTATAAATGTTGTTAACTGTCTAGAAATAGTTCTATGAGCTTTTCCGATCAAACATCATCCTTTTCTCATATTCATTAATATAAGAATAAATGAATTATAGGCTTCTTATACTAGTACTCACTAATAACAGTAATAACAATAGTAATAATCACTTTATAAATTTAAGATAAATCTACTACCCCATTACTCATGATGGATGAATGCCCTGATCTTGAATGGTTGTTTCATGCTTCAACAGTGTGGTTTTACTAGCTAGACTTGCTTTAAATCATTTCATGTAATAAGACAGCTAGAGTCATGATTCATTTAAATATAAATTACATGATGAGATGTGACTAACTGATAGTATTTTTAACACTGTTGAATCATAAAACTACCTTTCAAGATTATGGCATTCACGCATCATGAGTAATGGGGTGGTAGATTTATCATCAATTTATAATATTTTATAATACTTCTGGGGCATATAAGATTTCCTATGATATTTTCCTTTATTTTTCAACTACTTACCTGCCTAAATTAAAAAAAAGTTTTAACTACAAAGGCGACTGTGTAAATGAAAAGCGAATCGTTGAAATTCAGCGCGTTTTTCTCCTTCTCATTCATTGATTGCTTTTTTCATAAAACTCATAAGAATTTACAAATAGCTATCGCTCCCAGCTTTTACCCGCATTTTCTATTTATTTATTCTCGGTATTACAAAACGCCTATATCCAGCTTATCATTATGTTCCAAGTTCATCTCAAAACATATATCCATTATTACGTCACTGAGAGACAAACATCCACACACATGTATATATATACCTATGTGTGTGTATACACAAACTTGCATATTTATAATATTAGTAGGATGTTAACAGTTCTAAACAATGTCGATATTAAGCACATCACTAGCGATAACAGTGTAGATATTTTCATAAAATATTTGCGTGAGTGTATCGCACCTGATGCCCAGCTATGTCGCTGCACTCTAAACTTACTGTGATTTACGTAAACAAAAAGCCGCTAGCAAATAGGTACAAAGCTAACTTGAACGTGTGTCCTGTCGACTTTTGTGTGGGTACGAAGATGTAAATGGGGTAAAATAATCCATATACAGGGTGTTGTTTTGGTCGGCGACAAGCGACCCAGGAGCGGTAGTACAAAATATATATTCCCCAAAAATGGACTTAATTCCATTAAATACTGTAAATATGTTGAGAAATACCTTATTCAATTTGAAATAAAACTACCGCAAAGTATGGTTACTAGGCACGTGCACAGACTAGAGCTAGGGCGCAAGCCGCCATCGCCCCACCCCTTTACTCCCTCGTACTCCCGTTGAGTATTATGTCTACACTTTAGCTTATTACATGATTTTCAAAATTTATTTTTTTTAATTTTTATTATTAAAAGAATAAGTATTTTTTTTAGCACCAGTATCTATTGTATTATCGACCCTGAGTCGCTCGCCGCTGACCAAAACAACGACCTGTATATACTAAGAGAAACTGACTGACTGATATATCAACGCATAGCTAATTCTAGAAATTTGCACACAGGGTTTCGTATACTTATAACGCAGAACCTAAAATAAGGGATTTCGGATAGCTTGTTTTATACCAAAAAGACATTTATCAGTTTAGGCCCTGTCAAGGCCTTTTCTCCGCTATCAGTTCGGTTTTATGGAAAAGAATAACCTTTACCCTCACACCCTTATTTTTACCAACTTTATCAACATTTTCCTTAGAAAAATTAAGTATTGCGTTTAAAAAAACATCGTCAATTCAGCTGATCAAGATCATGCAATGAGTGCTAAAACGTACGTCGATGCCAAAAATAAACCTTTCATTTTTGCATACATTATATACTCAGGTAAATACTGGTTATATACTGGTTTATTTATATTGTAATATTAATATTAATGCAGATAAGTGTAGATAGAGCGTTCTGCACTAGTTAGCGCCTCGTGTCGTGATCAGTCTCAATTTGCGTCTGTTAGCTAGGTACACAGGTACAAATATTCCTATATAAATGTTATTAGGTACGTGTATCATGTTATGGAAATCACAAATATAATACAAAAAAGGGGAGACATAATCATGCTATGAAAATGTGAAAGTAGGCATGTTATCGAATCATATTTATTTATATACAAAAAGGTACCTACTAGGTAACCCTAATTGCTAGTGATAATAGTATTACTGCAATGTAGAGAAACTAGTAGGTAATCAATAAAATGATTGTATACTACGAGGGAATTTCAAAATGGCGTCTTTGTAAAATCCTGTTCTGTGGTAAAATCATACTTTGTTCTTGAAATAATTATGATATATAATAATGATATATAATAAACTTATGTAATGCACCAATGAACAAATTTGTATTTACATTTGGAGAATAAAAAAATGGATTAATACAAAAAGGGAAGAACTTATTTAAATACCTATCAAAAACCTACCTAAAATAACACCAAACAATTTGAACAAATAAGTTAGAGCATAATGATATTTATATTCCAGTATAATATACAATAAAAGGGGCAATGAACAAACACAATATAATAGTTTTAGCCAAAAAAATACTGTTCGCATATCAATTTCTCTAGTGAGGATTAGCGTTTGGTTTCTTTCGTTTATAGCCATTATATTTTGTTTAGGTAAGTATGTTTGTTCCTATTTGTAAATATTTATATTAATATTTTGTTATTTTTCTATTATTTAGTTGTTTTAATTATTATTAGTCTTATTTGTACATATATCAGTAATAGTATCCATAATAAATTCTCAATATATTTCATACTGAATCTATATGTGGTGAAGACTACATTAGGTTTAGACAATCTATAAAAAGTTTTAGCTCAAAATTAATTACTCAAAAATTCAAGTATGTTTGTTGTACGTCAGAAATTATGAATATGTTTGTTAAAAATAATATTTTCTAGATCCCTTCTAAGAGTTGCGTGCTTACTAACCTTCGATGTCTTATCGTTTATAACTGTGACATTGTAGTAGAGTATAAATTTAGTAAGTAACCATTATTAACAGTATTCATAACAATAATAATTTAAAAACAATTGTGCACTTACCTTTGTGTGATCTTTAATTTTTCTTAATCAAAACCAAAGTCAATCGCTTGTTGAATAAATTTTCAAAACTGTATCACCATTTCAAGTCACAGGCGACCATCCTCGTTGTTCTGTCCACTGATTTTCGGCAAACCCTCGTCTTCACTCTTGTCATTCACTCGCTAATTGTGCGATCAATTTATATTGCACGATCCTCTACGTATCTATATGTATCGTGCTTAGCAATTACTAGTACACGTCTGCTTATAATAAGGAAACTAAGAACATCCTCTGTTGTCTTAGGTTCCTTCCTTTGTTTCAGCGATGCTTAGTAGCGGTTATATCCGCGTGACATTTATGACGTAAATTGAAATTTAATGTTTAAGTACGTTCAGTTTTTCTTGAGGTAGTAATAAGTTATAGTAGGCGAGGCCTCAGCAGTGAATATTTTCGGGTGGCTATCAACATTTTATAAATATTTATTTATGTGCATATAGATTTCCTAAGTTCGGTATGTTAAGCTTCTGTCATAAAGGATTCATAATCAACTATTCTTCATTATCATTCGCTTTTAACAATCAATAATTGTATATAATTAATCATCAACCGTTTCTTGGTTGATAATATAATTCATTAATTTAATTGCATAAGAATTGCATTGCATATACTATACATATAACGGAAATAATCATTGGAGTATTTGTATAAACAATATTTTATGAGATGTTGGAATGACGTTACTAGTAATCCTTATTTAAGTTATTTTTGGAACCCGAGTATAAAAATTTGAATTAAACGTCATTTGAAACAAGACCAAAGTTTATAAATTATATCACGTATATTACTAATTTTTTTTATCTAGCGCGATAATGTTATATATGCTATAAGTGTAAAATATTACTCTTAGAATTTGACACACATTTGTATCTGCAAAAAAACTATTTAAATTCTAACTCTATCAGGTATATCCCAGCTTTTCCAAAAAAATCTAAAAGGCCTGGCGTATTCGTGTAAATGCTTTCAGACTGTCACCCGATCTGTTTCTCGAAATTCCGTCACAAGTCCGGACTCTGGCAGCGTCGAGGGTATGTACAGCATGGGCTTTACAAAGCTATAGGTTTTTCGAGGCCGTAGGTTTAGTGGATATGTTCAAAGAGCTTTGCTGTCGGCCGCAGTGTTTGTGCACGCCACCTGGTGACACCTGCGCGCTGCACCGCCCAGTGTCGACAACCTCTCTGTTCAAACCTGATTGAAAACAGTACGTATCGCTCTTTACTAACTGCAAAACCTTCACACTTTTGTACAAACTCATTGGAACGGGAACGCGAATTATGAAATTCTGCCCTATATTCATAAAGTACGAGTACTTATATCACTCAAAATCCAATTCATAATTGTTTGCGCTGTATTCTATAGCATACAAACCGACATAACATAAAACTTAACAAATGCGATGTGATTCCTGGAAAGACTGGAATCTGAACGTGGTCTTCATTAGCTTTTTCTTCTATTACGAAACTGTGCATATTGATAAACATTTATACATACATTCCAGGATATTTATTTATTATTTACTATTTTATATGAATCAACTTTTTCAAATATATTGCCAGTTAAAATTCCTATAGTACCGATTTTTCAGTAATTCATAACGTTACACAATGAACAACGAAAAACAACTGAATAAGTATTTTACAAAAAAAATATTTCGAGTTAAAATTAGGATGCTTTAAAATAGTTGTCAAAATATTAAATATAAACTTAAAACCTCCTTGGATATTACCTAGATATTAATAATTTTCAAGCCATAGCCGGGGCGGTGTACAAATCTTGGCTTGCGTAGATTGGAAGTAATGTAGCACTAAATGCCACAGTTTATTTCGTAATTTTTATGACATTAATGAATTAATTAGGGTTCCCCCATTTTGTGGACATTCGAGGCACTGCTTTGCTTTAATATTTTCTAAGCAACACAAAGAGAGACGCGCTGATGCCGTGTGAAATTATGTTCCGTAAAATGAAGTTGAATTTTTTTAGTCTCCTTTGACGTTCAGAGTTGGCGGAGTTAATTCAATTTATTGTCTCTCTTAAAACGAGACTCTCCCGTAATGTTATTTATAGGGTTCACCTACGGCTTGTTGACATGCCCCAAAAAGTGAGTGCAGGAGCGCACCGGCACTGAGGCGCCTAAGTGATTCGATACACGTTCAATATGTTTCATTAGGGAGCACCGTGCTCGCTTATTCAATCATATCGGCAGCGGCGAAGAGAGGCGCGCGCGCCGCACAACAACCATACCTCTCTGCGAGCTCCACTCTCTTCTAACATAATCAGTTTTCCTACAAAGTAATGGTATACACTCAACTTACAGATTCAAATACAAGGGTATTTCCATAAATGTCTTCCACGAAGGGCTTTTATTGCCATACTTAGCAGTTACTATACCGTCGCAAAACTATGTAGTTGCCACTGTTGCTTCCAATCTTAAAGTATTTTACCTGCATTAAGGGAAACAAGAGCCAATTACAAATCCGTTAATGTTGTAAGTTAGGTTATCGATGTGGCAAATTTTTTCCTTCCTCCGGCGTCGGAACTAATGCGGAACGTTTCTGAGAGAACACTTCTTGTCGAACGTTGTCTGCGTCCTGTGTCGCAGGAAATGGTAATTACCGCCTAATCTCGCCCGAAGCGCAGGGCGGCCCGACGTCCGGATATGAACTTCCGTTATGAACAATTTAGCGCGCGAAATTGGACGACGGCACGCTCTGCATTCAGCCTATCGCCGGTGAATCAGATGATGCAGGCCACACGTGCCTAGTCATTGCATCCCCATTCACGGTACGATTTGAGCCCGCGAATAACTTGTGTCGCCTCTATAGAATACAAATCGAAAAGCTTTTCAAGCTCAGCAAATTACATTTTTTGAACTTAAAATGAAGGATAGGTTTGTATTTATTATTTATTTTGTATAGTGATTGCTGAGACCATTTTACATTCATATTTGCGAGCTTTTTGTGTAACAGACAGCATTAATCAAAAGAAATACCTACATCAATAAAGCAATACCTACATTTTATTTCTTTCTTTTTATAAATAAGATGATTTATAGAATTAGGATAATCCGACAACCCCGTTTTGTTATTCAAAAGCAAATAGTAAGGGAAACTGCGTGCAGAAGTAAAATCATTGCCATAATATGCAAATAACTCAGAAACGTAATAAATAACCCAAATACTGCAAAAATATTCTCTTTATGTCATTTAATTTTAATTGCACGCACAGTAAACAATGAAACAAAACGCCGAGTTCAATATCAGCTTCACGCAGTTGTAATGTTATCTATAGAGAAGTGGAATAACGTTTTCAGCGATAATATTATGTATGTAGGTATTAATGAACCAAATTGTACAAAATTATAAACTTACTAGCTGCCCGGTGCAACTTCGTTCGCGTGGTGCTACGCTACCCTACCCGATCTAAACCATCCAGGGAGTTAATTTTACTGTACGTGTGTATGTCACTGAACTCCTCCTAAACGGCTGGACCGATTTGAATGAATTTTTTGTATGCGTTTGGGTGGCGCCGCCCTGGATGGTTTAGATTTACAAATCAGCCCGGCAGATGGCGCTGCAATCGATAATATAACCTAGATACCGACTGCAGCGCTACCTGCCGGGCTGATTTGTGAAGAGTTCAGTGACATACACACGTACAGTAGAATTTATTATATAACGATAATTTTTTGTAGACTAGAGAGCCCATGACGGGCCAGTTGGCGGCCACAGCTCGTGGGTTAGATTCCCACCCAGGACTTTGTGTGCCTGAAAATATCCGAGACTGGGTGTAATTGTATGTATATTAAGTATATATTTACACACAAAAAGTAGTATAAAATATACAATTCTTTGTTTGTAAATATTATTTAGTGTATCAGTATCTGGGATCAGAGATAGCCGTGTGTGAAGAATGTCCCAGGATATTTATTTATTTATACACCCCCTAAGTTTTACATAAATGCTATTAGACTAAATGTCTTGTTTTTAGTTTTGTCACAAATAACTTGCCATGAAAGCTCATGTGATTTCACTAGATTCGAATCTACTGGTCAACTAACCAACTTCTGGAAAATGGTATACATTTAAAACACCACTTACGCGGAGGACATCGTGGAGTACGTGCGCCAAAGAATCAAGTACACGCTGAGGGTGCAGCTGTAGGAATCGAGCCGCAACGTCAACTTCAAGGCGTTCGTTGTGCGAGTACCAACATATGTTTTCTGCACCTCGTCATGGAAGAGGACTTTAGGCCGCAGGACGTGGTGTTCCGTCGCTTTCGCGGACAAGTGCCACACGATCGCACGAAGACATAGTGCAGTAGTGTTAACTAACACGCCTTAAGTATTTTATACGAATATTTTTTTTTTATTATAATATTTATTTTAGTTTGTAAGGTATTTATCTATGGGCCACAGTAGCCTGATAATAAAGGTTTATTATTATTATTGAATACCCTGTATTTCATATTATTATTTGACAATGCGTTAATCGTATATTCAACGACACATTCAGTTATGTAGGTTACATAGCATTCCAATGGATGCAAATGATGATCCCAGTTCGACGCAGGCTAATGATCGCCATTCATAGTGATCTGCATTGATATGGAGGTATTATTACTTGGAACTACAAGCCTCCGCTATAAGCCATTTGTCAATGCAAGTTGCGTGATAGTTACCTATTGGTCCAGAGTTATCATCTAATCGCTGACCAATCAGGCGTTGGTGGTAATTGATACATGTTGATTGTCATATCGCTCGATTAGATCGTCTCGTAATGCGAGTACGTTAACCAGATTATCGGATATGTTTGATTGTTTAAAGCTTTCAATACGTTTTTCTTTCTCCAAACATCTTGGGTATTGCATTAGAGTGCATCGTGTTGTAGCATGATTAGCCGTTCTTAATCGATCGGCAAAGTACCATCGGTGTGGCCGGTAGGTACCTGGATGGGTGATCGCTAGTGGTATTTCAAATCTAGCCTTTCCGTACTTCGGAAGGCACGTGAAGTTGGTCCCGGTTATCACTTAATTGTAATAGTCGTTAAGCTAGTTGGATGCCTCCTAGTCAGCTTGAAAAATTCGAACAGCAGGTTGATCACTAGCCTACCTCCACCAATACGCAGTGGGCATGCGTGGTGGAGTATTGCTCATTCCCTTTCACCCTCATTTGTGAAGCCTGAGCCTGTGCTCACCAGTGGGACATTAAAGACTGATGATGATGATTAGGGTGCATTTCATGATACTAGAAAATAATGAAATACCTTCCGGTTGAAATCACATTTTAAATAATTTAAAAGCGAAATCATTTGCCCCGTAAGCACGTAACCAATGAACGGTTTGCCCAAAATGTCAGATAACTCGCGTAATTAACTTATCGCCGTTAGCTGGTATCGCGATGAACGCGTGTTCAAAAATCAACGCGTGAAAATGGTACAGGTCAAAATGCAATGAGTTCGTCGAAAAATTATTTGGATATTCAGAGAGCGAGAAGCGAATGGCCGGCCGGTTATTGTCGACTCTCATACAGCCTCCAAATGGACAGCGCTCGTTCAATTTCGATACTTTAACAATACAATAGATGGGAGTAAGGCGTGTTCACTCACCTGTCAAATTAAAAAAGCACTTGCATATTCAAAATAAACTAAAAGGTAACGTATGTGAACAGAATAGGTACGTATGTATATTGTACAATGTGTCGATAATCCACATTTAAACATTGTTTATTTTATTACATCATGGGTATGAATTCGTTTTTGGGTGCAGCATCAGTCATTATGAACATAGGTAAACGTGATTCAATTTGATATTTAAAATACATAGAGTTAATACAACTGCTGATAAAATATACAATTCAACATAGAGATAAAATTAAATAAGTTGACTGGTGATCTGCATCGAAGTGGTTCCCGCAGTCAAGTTATAAGGTGGAGTTCGCCGCACATTTTGCAGGTTTCGTCGACAACGAACCTTTCATTTAATCACGGTTCCATCGTCCCGAAACCCGAATCATGTGCGGATTCTTCTTTTACTTCATTCTTTCTTCAGCATCTATCTTGAAATTTATACAAGTACACTAGAAACTATATAAAACGTTAGTACCTATATTTCTCCATGTGATGGTTTTGTGGTGTATCTTTGGTATTTTTTTTGGCAAGTGGCAAGCAAATTATGATAAGTTTCTTGGAAACAAGCTTACCCTTATTTTAATTAAGGAATGGATGGGCAATTAATTAATTAGGCAGTGTCCTCGCTTAGTAAACAAACGACTTGATGACTACCTACTGGCGCGCAGTGGTGTTGTTTTCGTAACGTTCTTCAGAGGTAATTTTTTTAGTCTATATTTAAAATATTATATAACAACAAATGTAATAATCATAGCATGCATGTTAATGAATAATACAGTATAATAATTAATTGAAAATAGGATAAGATGAAGACGTGGCTACGAAAGAGAAAAATAAAATAAGTGCTGCAATATCTGCAAATAATTTAATTTTAATGTAAACAATCTATGTCATGAACATTGTTTTTTATTTTATTTCATACCGACTAAAGCATTTTTTGATGTATAAACTAAAGTAATATTTTCTATGATTTCAGAATTAGTTCCAAAAGTTAAAATCATTTTTAACGGTATACATGTATAGCTAAATGTCTTAGAAATGTCCTAGAAGTATCGAAATAAGTAAATATAATAATTTGCCATAAACCTATTATCTAGAAATAAATATTCATCTATAAAATATACATCTTTAACCAAAAACTAAATGTAGGGTAGTAACAATTAGCCGAAAGTTGTATCCCTTATCGCATGTCTGTTGAACAAGATTAACGGACGTTTAAGCATTTCCCCTTGCAACAGATGACCAATTGTTCGCTCTCCCATAACGGCAGCTAAAAGTTTTCCCATTTATTCAGTGCTCATACGTCAAGTGGATATAGCTGGGGCCGGGAGGCGCGGTGGCGGCGGCGGCGCGGGGACGGCACGGTGGCGGCGCGGTGGCGGGCCGACGCCGACGCGTTCCGGCGTGATAAGGCGGGCGGGTCCATTGTCGCGGCGTCGGCGCACGTTTCCTCCGCTGCCGTCGAGCCTACCGCATTGTTCCCTCTCGTAATGAACAAACTTATTCCCGAGACTAATGCTGCAAAAGCGCCGCCGACTGCCGAATTCGCTCACTTTAACGTTATCTCCCCAAATTGTCAACTTGTATCTACATTACATGCACGATCTATGACAATGCCGCTATTATAAATCCGAAACCCATCGGCCTAGTTTTGTTTGTGTAGTATCGTGTCACAGGAGTGGTAGATGTGTAACTTATAATTAACACAATTTGGTGAGGCTTTGTTTGAATAAAGTCCGCTAATCTATTAATAAGACAGATCGACACCAATATACAGTTTCAGTACTATTGTAATTGACGTT